>FR990106.1:15840000-16165000 GCA_905404275.2 Hedya salicella
ACATGACAAACCATGGCGATAAAATTACTAGTACTCGTATGTGCTTAATTAATGAAATGGTGAACACACGTTGTCGTTCTGTTTTGGTTGTGACATACATATATTTTTAGCACAAGAATCCGTATTATTGACACGATAACCTGCAGAAATATATAGCGCTATGAAGGTAGATAACATCTAATGAAAAACAAGGTGATAAGCCTTATACTAACCGAATAATATATTTCCGTTTTATTTATCTCGTCTCGTTATAAATTAGTAAGAGTCGTGACCTGAACTTGCTATAGTTAGCAAACAAACAAACAGGTGATTAAATGACAACCAATAAATGTCCACGCACAAAATTTATGGAAAAAGCCGTTTGATCGATTTGGCTGAAATTTTGGTAAAATATATTCTAGTAGACTGTATACGGTTTTCGATTGTGCAAAGTTGCAAATATGTAATGATGAGCTTTTGATATGGCTATTTCATTTTTGAAAGCACAAACATGATTTTCAGGTCAAGTCTGATAGATTATTAACGATATTTGACGACACGTTTGGCTCAGTGGGTTGTCCAACGGCCTACAAAGCTGGCGGTCCCGGGTACAATGTTTTCTATGAATTTAAATGTATTATAATTTATCTTTATATCGTCGCCTAGTACACATAGTACAAGCTTTGGTTAGTTTGGGACTAGGCCGATTTGTGTAAGATTGTCCCTGTGTTAGTTATTTATATAATTGCTTTTACTGGCCTGGTGCAGTTTACGTTGCTGTGATTTTAAATATGTAACTAGCAAGAAAGTGTATTTTGTCTCTTCTGAAAAGTGTCGTTTTTGAGTTATTCCACTTTTCACTGGAGGCCAGGGACCGTTTTCGGTACGGTATAAACGGAATGGTAGCGGTATTGAATATCTTTATTAAGGTACAAGTATACCGGTTAAAATATAAAGGTACGCTACCGATATAAAATAACGAAATCTCTATTTTTCATAGGTGTACTTAATAATATTAAACCTTTATTAAAACTTTTGATACTGAAAAATTTCGATTGTAACTTTTACGATGTAGTTAAGTTACTTACTCACGGCGGCGGGCGCATCCATGAAGAGGACCAAGTTATTGAGCGGAGGAGCGGTGAGCGAGCAACCAGCCTGTACCTTTATGAAAACGATTCAGGTAGGTATCGAAAAAAATAACGGTACTGTTATATTCCGCTACCAAAAAAACAATTGTGCTATCGAAACCGAACCGAAATGGAATAGTATGACTGCATACCGTTTTAAAACTAAAAAGGTACCTATATTTTCCGGTTATGCAGTTCCTGCGGGAGGCACCGAGTAGTAAATAGTAAAAAGTTTAATCATAGTGTCCTATGCGGAGTTCTGTCCTGCCGCAAACTATAACAGGAAAATAATATCAATAATAATCCATCACACTTGACCTGAATATCATGTTTGTGCTTTCTTTAAAATTGCAACTTTGCACAATCGATAAACGAATGCCAGACTATATTTTACCAGAACTTTAGCCAGATCGACCGAATGGCTTTTTCAATGTATGGAAAAAGCCATTCGATTGGAAAAACCCATAGTGCGGGGGTCCTTTATTATACAGTTCTATCGTGCATACGCTTGTACTTTCGTTTGGTAAGGGAAGTAGGTACGGACAAAATGACATGGTGTTTTGATTATTGGTCATATATCTTTATTTAACCAAATTATAATCAGTCCCGTGTATCCAAAACCATCTTAGGTTCATTGACTATCAGTAACTTAATCTTTTAATGTAATAGGAACCATATTAAAATGTATATTGATATAAACTGTAACCTATCGCAAAAACCATTTTGTCCATATAGCATGCACAAAATGACAAAATGACAAACATTTTAATACAGCATTATGTATGTCATTTTGTCCATCTGTGGTCCATGCTATATGATCAAAGTAGTTTTCATGATACGTTATTCATAACGATAAAAAAGAAGACCAAGCTCTTAAATTTCACTATGTCGCTTTGTCCAGAGTATGGGTATGACATTTTATACAAATGTGAACAGAACCATATAAAGATCAGCTGACGACTGCAATAAATTTACTTTCAATCATTATTATTATTATTATTTAAGAGTTTCACTCTTGTCGGTGCAGTCCTCTCCAGTCCGTTCTACTTAATGCCAGTTCTTTGACTTCTCGATATGGCACGACGTCTACCTTTTTCTTTATCTGGTCCAAATAACTAATCCTCGGCCTTCCTCTTCCTCTCCTTCCCTCAATTCTCCCTACCAGTATCTTTTGTATTAAATCGTCGTTTCAATCATTAGTTGATCTATTTAAACATACCGTTTTTAAGTTATTACCAAAAAACTGCGCTTCTTTCCAAAAGGACGTAAGTGCCGCGGACATACGCTCTTTTGTTAGTGTAAAAAACACTAACAAAAGAGCGTATGTCCGCATTTCATCTTTTTTTTCGGCTAGTGCATTTTTTGTATAAACGGCTGCGGAACCCTTTATGGGCGAGTCCGACTCGCACTTGGCCGCTTTTTTATTATAAGGACACCGTAAGAATAGCGATTTAAAATTGAGGAATTTGGCGTCACACAATAGAAGGTATTTAGTACGGACATATATCAGAGATACATCAGTAGGCAGGCTTCTGTTTGGGGTTCAGACACAGAACCATATTTACAAAATTTTTACCAGACTTCAAAAAGACTCACTTCTATACTATTTAGGATTTAAAAATTAAACGTCTGTACATTGAGATATTTAAAAAAAATGTAACGGACTATTTAGAGGTCACTAAATGGAAAAATATATCTATTTTTTGGATTTTTTGTATGTTTGTATGTGTCGTTGCGGCTTCATCACGCAAAATCGGCTAAACGGATTTCAACTATTTTTGGTACACGGGTAGATGGGTACCTCCAGATGGTTATAGGATACTTTTTACCCGACTACGCTCAAGAAAAAAAAGAGGGGTTATGACTTTTTCTTCTTCGCGGACGAAGTTTGCGGGCACCTTCTAGTATATAATAAATGAAATGAAATGAAATGAAAAACATTTATTTCGAGTAACAAGGACTCATATAGTTTGTTAGTAAAATGAAATACCTATAGCTATAATGTTAGTAAATACACACTCTCACGAAACTCACACAAAATACATGCTTCTTGACACGTGCTGTTCACAGCAGTGCCTCATGTAGGGGCAGTCAAGCCTGTCCCCTATCGAGCGTAGGATGGGGTTGGGGCTGGCTCGCACCCGGCGCACCAGGACTAAAAACTAGAAGGCGTTCCTTGAAGATATTCTATGTACAGTTTATACTTTCTGAATGCAAATGTTTGACTTGATTCTTAAAATACGGAAATATCGCTATATAAATGCATACCCTATTTGAAGAGGTCGTTCGATTTCTTATAGATCTGATCATCAGACCTTCACCAAAATAATATGGGATCAACTTAGATGTATCTACTTTAAAAAAAAAAGATGTTTCCGCAACGTATAAATAATGGAGTTCCGAGGTAACAAACGTAAAAAAATGCATCCGAATAGAGCACCTCTTTTTTTAAGTCGGTTAAAAAACTACAAACGGCCACATCCATCACTAAGTTTATCGATCGGGGTACGGATCCCGAGAATAGTCTATAATCACCTGGCATCAGTCAGCCACAGAATAATAACTTAGTGGGATAAGTGGTTTTTAAACCGGCAGATCCTCCCCCGCTGTTATAGTTTGCATACAAGATTGCAAGTCGGGTTACCGGTAGATTAATGATGGAAATTGTATGCGACAACGGCGCACCCGCCTACTGCATTAGCGGACGATCAATCGAATTAGTGTATCGAAACGGGCTAGCCGGTAGATATGGGAGAAGCGTTACTTTCAATCGCCGTGACTGTCGAACCTGTGTGTACTGTCCAGTTTAAAAAAAAAACACTAAGGAGGCGTGCAAGAACAACGTAGTACGTGACTTTATAACGTTGTTCCTTTGGTACAAGTCACACACGTTGAAGCCTACTTTTAGACAGCCGATCACTGTGATTTTTAACCCACCTCTTCTCGCCGGTAGGTATGCTGTATAGGCAAATACCTACTTAGTGAATAAACTGAAAGTCAATATATCTCATTCATTCGCATATTATTAATGCGATATTCTTCTTTCATGTAAGAATTAAGCAATGGATCAACGTAGAATATGGGACGCCGAGTAATAAGGTCACCTTTTTATCCAAAACAAAATAAGATTGCCACGGGCTGAAGCTGTGAGAAAACTCTAGTCTCATAAAGACTAGTAATATTGTTAGGAAAAAATATTAAAGTCGTATGTACGTACGATGTCAAACTAAGATGAAAGTCCCGAGATAGGAAGTCAAGTCAGATAGAGAAAATTTAATTTTTAGTATTGCAATGGTAACTAAGACTGAATATGCATTTTCTGGTCAAACATACTTCATCTTGGGCTTAATCCTCACTACATCAAGGTCAGATTGTGGTCAAATATCACAATAACTGCAGTGCCCTTTAGACACCTTTCAAAATAAAATAGATATACTAGATGCAAGATCAAAAATGACTTACATAGTTAAGTTTATTGGCCATAACACTCAAATGTTGTAACGATACTACGAATATACTTGAGTAGGTAGTAATCAGCATGCATTGAAAAGTAACATTTGTAAGTGAAACGTAACTATCGAGACTAAGAATTCCTATTGTTCGGCTGCCTGCCGCGGAATGGACTTGTGAATAGAAACACTGTAAATAAATTATGTCCGTGAATATCGTCACGTTCTTAAATCTGTTTGTTACCGTACATTATTACTGTAATTTGTATGGCTTTAGTAGCCATTGAGTTAAAGCAATAATTAGCTAATTGCCTTCAAAACTCAAAAGTAATCTGCCTGAGTTAAATTAACTTGTAAAACATACGTGCAGGACTTTAAATAATAATTCACAGAATTATCTTTAAGGCATCTCCTTCTAATTACATTTTAAACAATAGTGATTAACTAATTAATCTTGAAACGGTAAAGTAAATGTCACAGTGTTCTACATTGTCCCATTCGTTGGCACCTTAACCCTAAATACATAGCAATAGAGGTGACAAACATGGTGTTAGGATGTTAAACACTGGGACGTAATTTCGCTAGGTAACTTAACTTCAAATAGTTAATGTAATTCCTTAAGTATTTATTCGAAACAAAGTTATTAGATGATAAAAAAAAATCAAGAAACAATAAATAAGAACGAATACTAAATGAAACCAGAACTAAAACTATAATAAGTGTAAAAGTGTTTCTTTTTGCTTGGCCTAGAAGAAGCTGGCAGCAGGAGATGAGACAGAAGTTAGAACACTCAACTACTTTTACCAGCATTAGGATCGCACGCGATATCTCGATTGTACCGATTGGACATGAATAACTTGTACCACTATCACTGACGACTCTGGTAAAAGCCGCTGCGTGAGAGCCCTAATCATATTTGTGCTGTGTTCACTTGCAGTACTTTATTACTTGTTATTTATAGATATGATAAGTATTAGTTGTTACACGCCGGTCGCTTATGCCACTAATGAGCAAATTACACCATTCGGATGCAGAACAGAACATTTACATAGCTAAACGTGATGTATTCAGTGACTATTTATTTGTAATGCTTGGAGAAAAAACTTGATGTGTTTTTAAGGTCCACCCCATGTTATTCCTAATTGGTTTTTTTTAAATATCCTTATGCAAATTATCTTGAAGATGTTATAGGTGATGTTGTGGATTATCCTGGCCTACTAGCTAACATTCAAGAAATTAACTAATGAGAAGAGAAAAAATAAAATAGTGGAATATGACGAAAGTTGGTCAAGTTACCTTTTCAACTAAGACAGGAGACGGTCGCTCTAATGGCATAATCTCGGAAGAACTCATGAATCCTTCGCTGCTCCTAGTTCCGTTATCACAATCACCGTTCTGTCCTGATTCACTTCAATGTTGCATTAATTAATATATTTACTAACACATTACATAAACTGCCACTCGTCACGAACGTGTTTCTCGCGTGTCATAAATTAAATTAACTTGTTATTTAATTGAGGTTGTTTATAATTGTTTGCCGGATGAGGGTAGATATTAAATTTTGATTGTGTGGTTAACGCCGCGCGGCCGTCCGGCGCCTGCGCTCCCAGCGAATGAAGGCGCGCAGCACAGCGCGCGGGTCGCACCCTCGCGCACGCGCACCCGGCCAACACCATCTCCAGACATGTAATCATGTCATCAAACCTTTACAGCATGCTATTGTTTATAATTAACAGATAATTCAGGGATCCCGAAGTCACAGATAAACAATAATCGGATTCTTTAAGTATATAAATACGCGGCACGCAGACCGGACGTGATACGCACGCGGCCGCAGAGTGACAACGCTGGCGCCGCTCGCGACCGAGATGTGAACGGACAGGTTGACAAAACATGTTGTTACCGTTTCATAGGCCCGAGGGCGTTCCAAAACTTGGCTTCATCCATTTCCGTAGAAAATGAAGTCTACCTAGTCAGCCGAGTTTAAAATACCTGTCGCTGCATCATTTCCCAGCAGTTGTTGCATAATTACCCTAGTGAATTGTCTGTTCGTCTACATAAAATTGCTTATATTAATTTAAAAAACACATGGAACAACCGTACGAAAATCTGTTTGAACTGATTGAATTCTCCTCGCTACATTATATTCTTCTTTAAGAAATAGGAACATTTTCGCCGACGATAAAGTCAGTCGAAGTTAACAAACTGAATTTCACCGGCAGACTTCTTCAATCTCGTATCCGCATATTCGTATATGCCATTGTTAACTTTATCCTCCTCAATAAAGCTCCCATTTAAGAGGCTGCTCAGCCGTTGCATATTATTATTGTTCATTTACGGGCCTTCTGTATGCCGCTTCAACGAGATTGGATCTATTGTGGCAGCCCTTTAATAGAGTTACTGAGGCCCGTGGAGTCTAGGAATTCCCCAATTCTTTGGGCAGTGAAATGTTGTATCTCTTCCGGGGGCACGACATGTTGCCCTAGGTAGATACTTCTTTTCCTCATGTGTGGTCCACAGAAGCAGAGGATGTGCATTGCAGTCTCCTCTCCCTCTTGGCAGAATCTGCATACTGCGTCCTGTTTCATACCCATTTGAAACAGGTTGCTTGCAACTTGTTGTTGCATACTTTCCCAAGAGTAACGTCCGTAATTTCGTCAAGAGTTTCGAATGAGTATTTATAAAGCAGAGTGCAATGCACTGCTTCCGAGCACAGTTTATTTGTGTAGGTTAACGAATATAATTAAACTAATTGAACAGAGCCCGGAATCGAAGCAAACCGGCACATTTAATTGCAGACTGCAGGACGACATTGTCTGTATTATGCCCTAATTTTTCTACATTAGTTAAACTACATTAATAATTTATCTGTTTATTTAGTTAGTTTGACTCTATTTTGGAATTTTCGATGCATTTACCGTTTGTACGCTTAGACACGGACCTGTGCAAAGCATTTAAAGTCTATGTTAAAATTTCATTGAGCTTTAATTTGATTGGCAATTTTTTGACATTGCATACGTGGGGTTAAAGCTTTATAACCATAGTCGCCAGTCAATCTATTTAATTGTTTCTAATGGCAGTACGAGTATCACTCACGGTAGTCAAGGATTTGAAATATGTTGCCTTTACATAGTTAATTCTACCTTTAAGTTTAATAGACCAAAGTTACACTCTTACTCTTACTGATCACCCTTGGTACTTAAATTATCATCCCTAATTTGAATATATTCATATTCAAAGCTGCAACAACCCACGGCACTATGAGACTCGTATAGCTGCCCGAAATACATTTCGATGGACGCACAGACGGATAGACACGTCCCGTGTGCGCGTAGGCGCCTGCGCCAGAACGCCAACAACGCATTACTTTCCTAACTTTCTTAAGGCCCAAATTTACCGGTCTCTGTTAATTATTAATACTTGGGAACGTCGATCAAACGGATTACTTTCTCTGCTTTCTTAAGGCTCTGTATCACTTCCTAGTGTGAAGTCACAGGGATTATGATCCCCCCCCCCCCCCCCCCACCGGCCTCGTACTTTTTCATTGAAAAAAATCATAGACGATTTCTTAATAAATTATTGAAATATTTGATTGGTTTCTAGGACAATTTTACTACATTCATACGAGTATAGCTTGGAATTAAAGCATTAAAGTTAAAATTATAATACCGCCAGCTTCGGTACTCTGATAACAAAGATTATTTTCCTCTTTCAAATATTATATTTATTTATTTTCAATCTTTCATTGAATCAAAATGTAACTTTTGCAATTTCTAGAAGTATCTAAATAACCAGTGATGCTCTCATTCAAGCTAGTCTAATGAAACTCTTCATAGACACACAAGTCGTAACTCTTCTAAATATAGGTACACAGCTGAATCTGCTTGAGTACTATTTTTATACTATGATTGAGCATTCGGAACTTTCTATGATGATTTATTACGCCCATTAAACTGCTTATTAATAGGGATTAATCATGTATTCACATTTACAGGCAACCATTACCTGCCCTACAGAATGTGGGTTTATTTTGATCGATCATTATTTCGATTAATTGCAATGCATTACATATTTGATAGATATGGCACTTCCAACAGTTCTAACGGGATTTAATTACACAGTATGAATGTATAAGTATTATTGATGAATTATTTTTTATGTCTATCGCGTTTCAACATGGGAACACTGCGAGCGTGATGGGGGCACCCTTGCGTCTGGAAGGGCGCGGGGCGAGTTTTTTGATTCGTTTTGTGAATATTTTAGTTTAGTTTAACTCTTCGATTTTTTTTCTTTTTCTCCTTATGGTAAAGTATTTTTATTGAGTTTTCTAATTATGTAAAATTTTCTCATTTTCATATTTCTTAATTGTAATTATTGTATAGTGCCTGCTATTAAATAAATACCCTTAAGTTTTTTGAATCCATACAATATTTTGGTGTAGAAACATATACACACAGCGTGTCCCAGAGGCCGTAGATAATCCTACAAGGTCTGATAGAGCATCTTATAAGCTATCGATATGATACCCAAGTATGTTCTGCCATTTTTAATAGTTTCCGAGATATTCATAATTTTAGTAGCAATTTCGGTTTTTTTCCTAAAATTTTATTACAAATAGTCGTTAAGTTTAAGTGAAATTTTCTTTTTAGGGTTCCGTACCCAAAGGGTAAAACGAGAGCTATCTGTCTGTCTATCCGTCTGTATGTCTGTCCGTATGTCACCACACTGTATCTCATGAACCGTGATACCTAGAGAGTTGAAATTTTCACAGATTATGTATTTCTCTTGCCGTTATAACAACAATTACTAAATACAGTTTAATTTTATGTATGTCTGTCTATGTCAGTAACCAATATAAAATGATCGAACACCTTTTTCTCGAACACATTTTGCTTAGGAGTAGGGCTCTGCTTACACTGGTTTTTCCTAGATACGGTTCGTTTTGTAGCGTATATTCTGTACGGAACCTTCGGTGCGCGAGTCTGACTCGCACTTGGCTGGTTTATTCATCAGTATTCGTCATTCGAACCGTAACGAAGTACTCAAGTTTTTAAAAACATGTGCCAGTTTTTTTAGGATGATTATTTTGAGTAAATCACACAACGTTTTCCATGTTTGACTTTTAGTATGCGAAGTATGGAAAATATAAATGCTGCTGACTATATTAAGTTTCAGATATAATTTATACTTAACCACAAACAAATCCGGCCAGCACAGTTACCAAGATTATATCTAGGCGTATTTAAAGTTATTCAAATTAGCGTATCGAGTTTGTCGACCGGAATTCCAGAATATAAACGCGACAATCCTAGGCCTTTCCCCGCGGTTTGCTGAAAGCTAGCAACGTGCTGCGCGGGTAATGTATTTAGCTGTCACGACCGACAAAGACCAGCCTACGCGTTGGTGAGCTTATGGTTGGTGAGTTATATCGCAGCATTCAGTGAGATAAAGTTCGCCAGACACGCAGATATCTCATTCCTCAATGATTTCTCTAATACCAATGCTGTTGAACTCGAAATGAACCTAATTCATATTCATTGCATCTACAATACGTCTGGTGAGGTGACTTGACTCAGTGTATATATATCATTCTGTTGTACAATGACATTGGAAGCTGAACGTGTTTATCATGGCGACTCTGTATGTGAAGAGAAGTGTAGTCCATTGAAACTACACTCGTCACACACAACTATAAAGTGTACCCGGTAACTCTTTATACACATACCTGAGACATTACTCTAGACAGTTCCCTCAAGGTCATTTGCAATGGATAAAAAAGAAGTAACTCCCTATTTTGCTCCAGCGTAGTCCGGTAGTTATGTCGGCCCTTGTATAAAAAAACATATTAAACCTTTCCAGGCACTTTCGTGTGATAGAACACAAAGATTTTTCGATATACATTTTCCGAAAGATGGTGTTCTGATTGCGTCTGCTATCAATGCTCATACAATTTAACATACAAGACAACGCGCGTTGTTTGTTTTTTATTCGAATCATGAATGACCCAAACGAGTTACCCTGATTTTATGTTTGTTTTTTAGTGTATCTAGAGATTCTATACAAATTATGGCCAGTTTACTCGTATTTTGAGTAGGACTATTTGCACAGTAGGTTTAGGTGCGATTATGTGCAACTACTTAGATACTCATCGCAAACGGTGCTAAAGGCGCATAAAATTTTAAGACGCTATTAAGAGTATACTGACAATGCCTTTCTGGTTACTGAATTAGGGGCACAATTAACATTAATGGCGTATTTGAATCCCAATGCACTTTCTTGCCGCCCACTGCTCATTCATAGTAACCGGTACATGCTACCATCGCTATTGTTGCCTGTTGCCTCTTTTATATGAGCACATACACTTAAAGGAAACTGTTAAGCGACGAGCGCTTACTAGTGTCTGTGTCAACACAGAAAATTAGTGACACATTTCTTAAAAAGATGATCGGCATACATTCGTTTAATGGCGATTATAGCATCATAAACCATGATATTACTCCATCACTGAAGCGCCTCAATTAACGTTGATCGTCCCAGCTGGATGGCACCCTACAATACGTTTGCTAAGACGGACAAGATTAGAAACAACCTTGGAGGTACTCCTGAATGCAGGGGACAGGATAAATGCTACTGCTTTATCTTCCACTACAAAGATCATCCACCGTTTAGCCAAAAAGGCCAAGAATCCACGTCACTTCAGATTACGTTTAATTAGACTCCTCCTCGCTTAGACAGCTTGAGAAACAGTTGTGTTGGTCCGCGTGCATAGATTTAAGGTGGTTTTGAATGAAGTCGTTGTACGTCCCTCCCGAGAATATGTTTTGTGACATATTGTACATTGAGCCTCACGATCATGTTTGTCAGTTTTAAAATACGTTAAAACCGCACTTTGCCTCAGCGGTGCCATTGTTTTATGTTTTATTCACTTAGTACAAATTACGAAACGAAACAATCACAACAAACACATTCACTACGTCACTCACATTGCACGACTAAAATCAAAACAAAACAAACTCGTCCTTTCTTGTCACCGAATGACCGAATGATGCGCTCGATTGGCGAATTGTACAAACCTAACGAGATTTGTATTGGCCAAGGGAGAAAATGCCTTGTGCGGGCCCCTTACGCACCGCGGCTAAGTTGTTCCTGTTCTGACTTGCACACATCCGCATCTGTATAAAGCTCCGCATCAATTTAAGCGGATGCGGATGCTGATGCGAATGTTGAATTTGATGCGGAAGTTCCGCTGTTGCGGATGCGGATGCGGATATCTGCAACACCCCTGATCTGTACCTATAATGCAAGATCTTTACTATCTAACGAACGACTCATAGAATTTAAAGAAGCAATTAGAAAAATAAACTACGATATAATCGGGCTCGCTGAAATACGCAGAACAGGCTATAATATAACAGAAGATAATGAACATATATACTGCCATTATGGTGAAACGAAAGGCCTCTATGGCGTCGGTTTTTTAATAAAGAAACAATGGAAATCAAATATAGACAGCTTTGTTGCGATCTCAGAACGAGTCTGTATGCTAAACATGAAATTCGAGGCTACAAACATCTCTATTATACAAGCGTACGCGCCTATAAGTACATCGAGCGACGAAGATATTGCTACTTTCTACAATTACATGCAAGAAGCTCTAGATAAAAGCTACAAAAATATCATCGTGATGCGCGAAAACCTGAGGAAAAAAGAGTATTAGGATTGTACTTCTATGGAAAAAGAAACAAAAGAGGTGAAAACTGGTTCAATTCGCATTTGAGAACAATCTCACAGCCATCAGTAGCATATTTAAGAAGAAAACGAGCAACCTGTGGACATGGCTCTCACCGAATCAAATCAAATGAAAAAAACAACTTGATTATGTTATGTCTAATATAAAAGAACATTTCACAAATATTGAAACTATTTCCTAGCGACCACCGACTCGTATGGAGTACATTTCGATTAACGAAAAACAAAAAAAGTAGAGCTAACTACAGTCTCAGGAAATCTTCATCGAATATAATAGAAGATGTAAAGCTATTCCTAGACAAGTTAAACCAAAACCTAGAGAATATTGACCCAACTATATGCGATAATATAGAGTCATATTATTCAAAAATAAAGAAGGCTATCACCGATACGTCGGTCTCTACTGACAGACCTACGAATAATAAGCGAAATTATATTACTGAAAATACAAAACTACTGATGAATAGAAGAAAGGAACTGAAGAATAAGAAACCTAACACTAATGAAGAAAAACAGGAACTTAGCTACTTGTATAAAAATGTTAATAAAAAAATTAAGAAGGAATATGAAGAGCACAGATTAAAAGTAATTGAAAGTCACTGAATCACCACAGGAAGCTTAAAAAAGGGATACAAGGAATTGAATTTATCAAAAAATAGGATGCCCAACTTAAAAGAAAACCCTTCTGGTAAAGAAATCTCCACAAGAACCCAAATAATAGACACAGTAACTAACTTTCACCGAAATTTATACTCTGCACAACAACATTCAAGACAAACCTCTACCGACATCACTGAAAACCCAACGACTCTACATCCGCCGCCGCTACAAAGGTTCACTATTGCTGACGTTGACAAGAAAATAAAAAGTTTAAAGAAAGGAAAGAGCTGTGGCCCAGACAATATACACAATGAAATGATATTGGCAGGAAGATGCCTACTGGTACCTTTCCTTACAACACTTTTTAATAGAATTCTGGACTATAGTGAGATACCAAAAGAATGGTCCGAATCAGACATTATTCTAATATACAAAAAAGGAGATCCCGCAAATATTGCTAACTACCGGCCTATCAGCCTGCAATCAAACTTTTACAAGTTATTTGCCTCATGTTTAGAACAGAGTCTCTGTACTTACGGAAAAATACCAGCCAGTCGAACAGGCAGGGTTCAGAAAACAATTCTCGACCACAGACCATATACACGTTTTAGAGCAAATCGTTGAGAAGTATGAAGAACAAAGACGCCCCATCTTCCTGGCATTCATTGACTACGCCAATAACCAGCCATTGGAGTATGTGCAAGAATACATATACTTGGGTAAACAGATATCCTTCATGAAATCGAGACACCATGACGAATTAAAACGACGCATAAATATGACATGAAACAAGTTTTGAAGCTACAAAGAAGTTTTAAAATCTAACTTACCTTTAAAGTTAAAAAAGAAAATTTTAGATTCATGCCTCTTACCTTGTCTCTCGTACGGAAGTCAAACTTGGATTTATAACACGCATACGAAACAAAAAATTGAAACTTGTCAGAGAGCAATGGAGCGGAGTATACTCAACTTAAGACGTAAAGATAAAAAACGCCATACTGAAATAAGGTCAAGGACAAAGGTCATCAATACTCTGTGACACTGCCAGAAACTTAAGTGGAGATAGGCAGGTCATATCGCACGTATAAAAGAAAATAAATGGACTAAGAGAGTGACAACATGGGCGGGTCCACCCAGAAAACGAAAACGCGACAGACCAATGGAAAGATGGACAGATGAAATTAAAAAGATCACAGGAAAGGACTGGATCACCAAAGCACAAGCTAGAGATGAGTGGAGAAAAATGGAGGAGGCCTTTACTCGTCGAGAGGTCCCTAATAATAGAGCGAATTAATAAAGTGGTGATAATGATATAATGAATCAAATGTAAAAACAAAATATTATAATTATTAATGAACGCTAATGTATGAATTGTATGAAATTAAGGAATAAATGGCTTTATTATTATTATTATCTCATTTCAGGTTTCAACATGGAAAGCTGAAAAGCTTCCGAAACGTCGGAAACTCAAATGAGATAATATACGCGATATAATCCGTTAAATTGTTTTATTTACAACAACCCTTATTGAGCTTACCATCGAACTGGTACCGTAAGATTTGTGTAAAATTTTCCTGTGATATTTAATTATTTAAGCACTATATCAGTTTCATCTTATATATTTAGGAGCTGAGCTTTTCGGTGGAGTAGGTAATTTCCATTTCTCTCCGTTCTCGGCCTTCTTTTTGATATCCTGGTTTACGCACATACAATGGCAGAGTGTCAGCATATTGTTTCTAAATAACTACAAGGTTTGCTGGCCGTTAAGGAGCAGAAGGAATGCGCGGGAACCGGTCGAGACACCTCTAAACCTGGACTTATTCAGAATAGGCTAAGAACCCACTGCAACTTTTTACACCTATTTGTTTCCAATAAAATTTTGACACTTTGCACACATGGGACAGCGCAATGGCGCCGGGGTGGTCAAATTTTCCGCACCCCATGGTAACCCCAGCAAAAAGTAAGAATTGTTATAGTCTGGCTAGCCAAATATTGTTGACAGATATTTCCTTGTGGTATCACCAATTGTCTATGATTTAAAAAAACGGCTAAAAGTCTGTTGTCATTTTATGTCATTCATTCCAATGTTCAGCGGTTATTTACATGCAAAAGGAGAATATAAGTAAGTAATATTAACAATAACTATACCGAGTGAGGTCCGCAAGCTATTATTTAAGTTCCTAAATCATTACGACAATGTGCGAAGCCGACGTGAAGCGTTGTACAACAAAAAACTGCAATGTATACAAGTCGTAAACAATTTAGTAGATTGGTGCTCTATAAATATTTTCATACTTTGTGTACTAGTTCTAAAATTTGCCTATAACTATGATTAGGTACGTGAATTTATTAATACCTGAATCTCATAAACAGGACAAAATGTGTAAAGAAACGGATAAACTAGAAGTTCTGGAAAATATCAATAAAATCAAAACATCGGAACGTAAGGAGTTACTGAAAACCAATATTTAGAAGAAATCTGCGGACTGATTAGTAGTAATTTGATATAAAAATATCTTATCTACGAGCGTGTCGATGGAATCTCGCACTTGGCCCATCGTGTCGGTGCAACATTACTCTAACCTAACGCATGTCTATACCTATTTAACCTACTTTGGTCACAGAATAAATAATTGGTGATGGATTAGTATTATGGTATTATCGAGCTAGACCTTATTTATTTTTCGCCTTGTTACAATGGTATATAGTGAGAAAGTGTAAACATATGGGTTTGTCGTTCACTGTACTGTACATGTAGTGGTAGAAATTATGTGAGCTGACTTTGAGTGCACGTTAAGGTAGGTTTAACTTATTTCCTTAGGTTTAGGTAACTTACGTGTACACAGAAACTTAAAAATATTTTCTAGTATCAAAACTATAATTCCTACTACACAAAGTGTGACCAGACCAAGATTTTTGAATTTCGCGCCAAAAATTTGGGTAACATTTCAGTAGCCAGACCGATACCTACCGCTACCGCTAGAGCGGTATATTTGTTTTTATCGATTATTCTTATACTAAATAGAAGACGGTGTTTTTTTTTTCATTTTCATTTTCAAATCCCTCCACAATGGCGCTCAGAGTAGCGAGATACAACAACCAATTGATTTTTTTTTATCGAAATGCTACTCCTTCTTTCTTCTGATGTAAATACTCAATCGTGTTCAAAATTATTTTTCGTGCATCGTTGTAGTTTTTTTGTCCTTATTATGGTAATTTATTTACGACTTGCTACAGTGGCGCCACCTATTAAATGCCTTTTGAAGCAGAAACTAGCTATCGATTAGAATCTAATCTTATTAAATTTGGAACAGAGGTGCTGTCCTTTGTAAATCGTTATATATTTATGTAGTCAATTTTAGAAAATCAAAGGATGGCACGGTAGAAGGTCGCCGGTTGGGCCCGTATTTTGACTGGAGCAACCCAGTGCGATTGTGTTATTCTATGTGAGTCGGTTAACTTCAAACTCAGATAAATCCACTCTAACCACTTGGGAGATTATTGAAAAAAAGTGATAATTCGGTGATTTGAAAGGCAGATTATTTGTATTATGGCTAAAGCATTAAAAAATCGATCCTGTTCGACAAACTCAGCTTAAAAACCATCTAAACTAGTGTATTCTTTTAAAAAGATAAAATTTTTGATTGGATTTACCTTTATTTGATAAAATCGTTTGCAATTTATCTATCTTTGAAAAAACTCAGTGTGGATTTGTATAATTTTGATTTAACAGACCTGGATTTATCTAGATTTATTGACGCAGAGTTGACGTCAACTGACAGCCATATTGAACAAACTTCTTTCGCTGATTGGCTTTGATGGACTTGCCTTCATTTGAAATAAACTGTCATATGACCCGATTTTGATAAAATATTGTGATCTTAACTTTATTTTACTCAAAAACTACACGAAATTATACTTAACCCATGAAATAGAAACAAAACCAACTTAACCTTTTATTATGTACAAAAATGTAAAAAAATGACAGAAATGGATTTACCCGAGTTTGAAGTTAACCGACTCATGTGTAAACTTAAGTTTAATGGATGCAGAAATTTCCAGTGGGATCTTAACCTATAGAACGCACGCACCGCCGCCGTCGCACCGAGTTTTATGACTATTGCATTTTCAACCCGCCATTGTTTTCATTAATTGAAAGAAGAATTGCGTTTAATCATGATTGTGCAACCATGATCTTGAAGTTTTAAGATGTATTTTAAAAAGAACATGATTACGATCGTTATCTATGTACTATTATAAAGTCGTAAAAATTAAATGTCTGTACATTGAAGATATTTTCCGAAAATTGAGTGTCACGGACTATTTGGAGTTCATTGAATAGTTTTTTTTTAATGTTTTGTGTGTTTCTATGTGTCGTTGTGGCTGTATCACGCTAAATCGGCTAAACGAAATTCAACTATTTTTGGTACACGGGTAGCAGGGTATCTCCAAATGGTTACAGGATATTTTTTACCCACTATTACGCTAAAGATAAAAGGGCGTTATGACGTTTTCTCCTCCGCGAACGAAGTTGAGTATAAAATAAGCCCCTGTTATGAGCTGACATCCATCTTATGATACGTCATCATCATCATCAGGTACATCATCTGAATCCATTTTATGATACGTCAAAGTTACTAAATTCTTTAAAATTCTGCTGAAAGTACAAATTGATACTTTTTAGGCATGATCTTCTGATCTTAGATATATCTTAGTATAGGTTCTTATACTCGTTTACATATATGTCAGGCGATACAGAACCTATGGAAAATATTTATTATAAATGTATTAAAATGGCTCCGTAATCCGGTTCCCCAATGTTTGGTTTCTACACGCAAATAAAATTTATTGCGGAATCCAACGCTCAGATTGTTTATAATAGTGGGCAAAGAGAAATAAACATGTTATAATGTAAAACGATTCAAACATTTTACATGTAGCTTTCAGTTATGAGTGACAACCCGGAGTGCAACAAGCAACCCTGAACGATGTAACATCATTTTCTATTTTTAATGTCTTTTAATAAACGGAAAAGCTTATGACTAATGGGCTCGCGCTTTTTCTTAGTAAATTTGAAAGAAAATAAAGATTCTGAAAACGAAATCGAAGATGAAAATGTTTTATCTTAGTACCGTCGATGTAATGACTTATATTAATGCGGAACAGAGTAACGAGATTGAATATGGGCCGCAAAAAGCATAGACTATTTTTTTACATGATTTACGGTTATCAATTTAAATAAAAACGATATTTTGCCACTCGGGTGAATAATACCTATATGAAATATAAGGAAATTACCATGAGAATGAGTATAGGGGCGTTAAGCTTTATTCAAATTTGTTTAACGTGTTGTGTCGCGACACGTCAGAATCAGAACAGTAATCGGTTTTACATTTACAATGTACGTCTTCTTCTTCAAGCTTTTTTCTGTAGACTGGTCATTTAATTATCCTAGGAGGATATTACATAGTTTTTTTATTGTACAATTTGTACCTACTTAACATTAAAAAGTAATAATTACCTAATCAACTCAACGTACAACACCAGTCCCCTAGCAAAAACGATGTTTATCTCGTAATAGACGTAATAAATAATGATAAAAAAAATCTTTACAGTGTAAATATTTAAAGACTTCGGTGATTGCTGAAAACGTGACAAGAATTTAGCTTTTAATTAAATAATATACTACCTAAAGTAACTAACGTTAATGTTGTTTTTCAGTTTAACGCGGTTTCGTTCATATTTAAAACTACCTCAACAACATTGCACACAAATAATATTTATTTCTAAGTATTGTTTGAGAAATTGTATTTTTTTTATATTGCGTTCAGGAGAGTTAATGCAAGTTCCCATAACCTGTTAGGTGGCTATCGTCAGCTGAGCAGCAACCCGCCACAAGAATAACTTATAGAGCACGACACCGTAATGTATGCGAGTCACCGCTGATAAACCATTCGTATGCGATTCTAACATAGACCGAGAGCAAATAGACACCCCAAGTATACCGACGGCCGCAACCAAAACCATATTCCTACACCACCTAAATAGTAATTCTTTAATACTGAATAGGCAACTTTTAAAAACCGGCCAAGAGCTTGTTGGACCATGGGTGCGGTAGACGTTATTACAAGAAATGCACTATTACGGATAAAAAAATACAATTTGAAAAAGTGCACCGGCAAATAACGTATTTTCGTTTATAATCAGTAGTTTTTGAATAAAATGCCTGTGACATACGGACGGCAAGACTAAATTACAAGGGTTACATTTTTGCCATTTTGGCTACGGAATACACTCCTTTTTATTTTTTATTTCACAAAACGGCAAAACCTGAAAACGGTAATTTCTTTAATTTAACACTCTTGATTTACAATAATATATTCGCTATTTCGATTTTGCTATTTCCAGATGTTGTCATTAGGAAAACAGCTATCAGAAATCATCCTTTTCATCAAGATAGGAATTTAGTTAATTTAAATATTGACACTATTTTTTAAAAAATTGGTTTGCTTTGCGTCGTCTACTCACTGTAATTCGACGTATTTACTGTGGCATACTATCGGGCACGACTGCCGAGGCGGCCGGGCGATATATCGGTGCTATATTGGTGGACAGGCGATACATCGGTGCTAAATAGGTGCATCCACATCTCGCGGAATGATAAACACAGGTCGATGTAGGGACAGGAAACTGCGAACAAGAACTGATGCTATCATCGCACAGTTAACGCTATCTAACCTTTCGCAGCGGAAGATCAGTCGGGGATATGAGCTTTTGACATTGCGGTTACCACGAGTATTTTTGTCGCATCATAGCGATAGCATAGTCTTTTTTTAGACATCTCTGAGTTTTTATGTGAGAATGCGAGGTTATTTAGTGGTATTCCTGACGGAATAACTCAACCACAGGATCGCCCTCACGATTTAAGATGCTGATGCAGCCAGCATATCTTAATATGCCGCAGGCGCTAGTACTTGGACGCGGTGTTTAGTTTAATTTTCTTTATAATATTATTTACTTTATTTAATTATCTTATTTACTTATTACTATTATTAATTTGTACATTAATTGAAAAAAAAATACACGAATTCATTAATTAATAATTACATCATTAATTAACAATCACCTAAAGGAAAGAAAAACCAAGTTATGAATCTAATAAAATAGCTATTAAAAAATTATGCCCACTTATTAGGAGATAGATCCTAATATCGAATATTTGTGACCAGGATAAAAAGATTTTCCTTTTATTTGAATCAACAATTAACAGTTTACTTAACTCGCGTATATCTTGATCTAGAGCACACATGGAAAATCAATTAAAAAGTGAAATTACAAAATAAGAAGGCTAGTAGCATAATCAGGCATGACCTCACCCTTACCGCCTGGCCACCACATTGTGCGAATTGCGGCGCGGTAAGCGTTTTATCTGTTCATTGCGCGATCGAGACGTGCAACGCACTGTGGCTTGTTGGGATCGCACGCAATGAATTAGAAAAACCGCTGCCGCTGCCGCCGCCGCTCGATGTCGTGGCCAGGCCGTTAGGCTATATTCACACGTACTTACCACAACCACACGACAAACGTAGCGACAAAAAGTCGTGACGCAGTGGTGTGAATAGTTGGGGTGAAGCTTCTTGTAATTGCTTTCATATGCTCGGACCGACCACATGATTGCATTTGGCGACAAAATGTGGTACAGTCACCAGCATCAATATCTGCTGTAACAAAGGGGGCAAAAATATCTGACACATCCTACCGGCCCTAGCAATAGAGTCGTGTCAGATATTTATGGGCGCTTTGTTGTGGCAGATGTTAATGCTGGTGACTGTACTTGTGACTAGAACTATTTATTTGTATATAAATTATCAGCCGACCACGTGGTTGTCGTTTTCGTGCGACTCGTGCGGTTGTGGTTGTGGTAGTCTGAATAGACCCTTACAGATCACCCGTCTCTCTCTAACTGTAAAAGGTAAAGAAAAGGGCAGGATTCTTAGATTAAAAAGTGAATTAAAGAGATATTATAAGTTTAGGCATAATGTTAAGTAACTTACCGAAATAATTTTAGCTGCTTAGTGATAATAAAACTTTGAAATGTCTATAATATTTTCTTCTGTTTCCACGATTATTACTCATTGAAATAAAACAAGAAAAAAAAAAACAAAAATTTCAAACAAAAATGTTACAAGACACAACACGAGATAATTGACACGTGTATATCAAATGATAAAAATCCGCGAAAACGAATTAACGAAGTAAACAGTATCAATAGGCTTGACCTATCGATATTTCTGTATTTCACCTACGAAGTGTTTTTGTTTGTGAATCTGGCAGGCGCGTCAGATAAGATAGGTTTACCCCATTGTAAATTCTTATTACAACGTAGGTAGCTTACATTTTTAAAGAAATAAATATACTCTTCTACATACTGACTGGGTGCACAAAATTTAATTATAGGTACACAATTACTTAATTTGATACCCTCTCAGTGTGATAAACCTTATCATGGCGAATTAGGACGCGACAGCTAATAACGAAATAGATCATTAAAGGTAATCAACGTTTCTGAAATAGTTATGAAGTCAAATCTAAAACGGTAAATCGTAGTGCTATATTCATTATTATAATTATAACCATCGCACGAAAACACAGATTCTACTAAGAGTTGAAATGAAAGTCGACGATTGAAAATTTTTCATACAACATGAACGTAGGTATACGTGTCGTGTAAACTTATTTCGCGTAAACAGTAATTGGAACTATTTTGTTATTAATAATAAACAGCCTGCTCGGTGCCCCCCGTTTTGCGGTGTACGAGTAAATAAACGATTACGAAACGCTGTTCCATGGCTCTAAACGTTCTCAAGACGCCCGCTGATTGGTCAATAAAAAGGCTTGCTGAAAATTAACCGAACGAGGTCGTCGACCCGTAAACGCGCTTATTTATCAGTGGGCGGGCGGCGCGCGCGCCGACGCCGACCTTCACAAGGAAAATAGAAATAGATCCCAATTTATTAAACGCATCAATGACATTCGTAACGATTGTTTAAGAATAAGGAACAGTTGAATGTCACTGGACGATCAGACTAATTATAGGTTTTATAGTTGAATGGTTATGCAACCGATTGATGTCGAATGTAAGTCTCATTTCCGCGCCACTCGCTTCCGTCTTAAGCTCTTTGTAATTTGTTTGCATTTGCGTTATTTAGTGACCGCTAATGTTATCCACATAGATCATGAAGATGCATGCGCACAGACAGGCGGGGATGCGTCGCCAGCGCCGGCGCAGCGTGACGGCGCGCCCGCCGTGACAGCCACGTCACACGACACAATTAACCTCGACGACTCCGATAATGTACCACGGAATTTGATTCTAGTAAAAACATATGGTTTGACACTAGCCACTACGTCAAACATTCCAAAATACTTTACCTTAAGAAACCGATAACTCTGCGTTATTATTATACATACATACCTAGTATTAAAATTTCTCGCTTTTTTAGATTCGAAGTGAAAATCAAAGTACTCGGGGCTAAAAACCATCTTGACACTCAGATTGTATGTGGGCACATCGCTCGTTTTATCATATAATCTCTTCGTCTCAAATTGGCTTATTTAGCCCCTTGTAAATTGATGTACTATTTATTAATTAAACAAGACGTTAAAACGAGACGTCTGTTTAGCTCCTGGATTTATGACGTCGCAATCCAACTACAACTGTTTTAGATTTATATATATATTCGCAACTGGCTTCTCTAGGGCGAAGTAAGTCAGTCTCCGTCTAAGTACCTATCTATACTACCTACACTTTTGATATGTTACACTAGCATGGCATTACTACAATACTCTCTTTGTGACAAGATAATTACGTGTTCGGCGTAGGAAAATGTATTTCTGGCGAGACGTAGTCTGTAATGACACAAAAGACCTTGTCATTGATTTTATGATAGAAATACAATAAAAAATACGTATGACATATAAAGGTCGTGTATGATAATTTATTTGATAAAATTTAAATGCATATTTGTACAATGCTCCCGTGCGACTGCATAACAAATTAGGCCAGTGATAGCAAAAGAACTTCCCATTTACCGGATAGTCGATCTACTTGGTATACTGGATATCGGATATTTTTTGCCCTTTTTTTTACCGATCCGCTGACGGGATACGATATTTTTTTGCAATCGTAAGTATATTTTGTTTCGAGTGTTGTCTCTACAAGTTTATGTTCGTGAGTTTATAAAACGTAAATTAAGTTAATAAATTATCCTAGAAACCTTCGTAATGGCATCCAATTCTCGATAGCATGAATTAATGTCACACGGGATACTTACTTTAAAGGCAAGTCCGTGCTCTCTACCAGTCTCGGAACACGGGTCTGCGCCCTTATACGGCGCTACTGGTTTCACGAAGTAATAGCGAATGCTTGTGTAACAAGTGCTTGAATTACAAGTAAATTTACATACAAGTAGCTATGTCAGGAATGTGACTACAGCCAGAAGTACTTGACTAATATTCTGTTAATAGACTCGAACGAAAATAAACAGTGCGACGCCAACGCTTCGGACAGAGGACGTTATTTTATTACTGCGAAAAATATAATATTTTTTTAGCATAACACATACATTGCCCTCATTGACGGTGCATGGATACAAGAAACGTAATAAATTCACGTAAAATCTAAATGATGTTTGTATTAAGAACGTTGCAATGTGGTTGCAGTTGTTGAAAGATTTTACTTGCCGTTCAATGACCGCTCAATAGGGAATATGCATGAATTTTTATTTTTGCTTTATTAAAAGCTCATTCATGTAACAAACAGAACACAAAAATGATTTTTCGAATAGCTATAAAAATAACCAAGATATAAGCCATCAAACACTTCATTCTATCTCTTTCTTACAAAACAGAATTTAATATGGAGTTTATATGGCCGGAGTGCTCTGTGACGTAACAGTGCATATCGAACCTCTCTGTCTCAAAATGCCTATATTATGCGTATTTCTTGGCCGATTTAAATTTTAATTTCACATTATGAAATATTTTTTACGGTATGTTGATATTTAGTTAGGAAAAGCGATAAAAAAATTCATACATGTACCCTATTGTCTCAAAATTCAGCCACTGACTTGCTTTTAATATTTTAATATTGCTTTTGATTCATGCTTAGAATATTGCGATTAATTATTTCCCGAAAAGATAATATGTAGGAAATAGGAACGAGGATTTTTCAAAGCAGTAAATATATTTTAACAATCAGAAAATAACCGAAGGCACAAACAATGATGAACGATGATTATACAAGCGGCTGAAAGACCTAGGGCGAAAAATGATTACATTCTTTAATAACAATTTGTGAAAACAACTTTCGTCGAGACTGATAAGAAAGCGATATTATGCTTTTATGATATTGATGTATAAACGCGTCATATTCCTAATCACAAGACCGATAACTATCCCTATTGTATAAATTAATGGAGAAATTTTAATGTCTAGCCGGCACATCCCAGCTGAGTCGTGTTCAAGACGCGTGACAAAAGCATGCGTTTAATAAATAATTAAACAAGATGCCATGCTGGTATCGAAGTGCAGTTCCGACGCCTTATCGCCGTCGCATTCTGCTTTCCCCGATAAACAAGGCATTATCTTGTAGGTACAAGAAAACAAGATGAAATCTGATCCATACGGCGACAGGGCACGGATCACACTACTCCCGACCCCCTGAACTCGCCGACCTTTCGCTAATAACTCGATAACATACCAACTTCATTATTTATTACAGTGATGTTAATTTTAAATTGATTCGTCGAGGAATCAAAACAAGGGCATTTTCAACATCCGCGTTTCTATACAATGTTGGAATGGACGCCGCAGATATAGGTGCCGCAGGTTACATCCACGTGTAAAGCGATATGCGACGTGCGTTACATAACGTATCGGGAAATACACGACTCGAATACATAGCTGCAACGTCATTTCTTAGAGGGGAAAATGTTTCTGGATTAATACGCTCTAGCCCAATTAAGGATAAATACGCCTGTCGACATTGATGACATATTATCAATCGTTAATCAAATCAGACCCTATTATGTTAACAAAAAAATTGGCCCTAAACTACTTGTAAGTACATTTCCTCATTAATTTGAAGTAAAGCTTGTATGAAAGTACATGATCATTGATCACGTTTATATGTGTACATATAACAAACTGATTACAATTAATATAATTTCAACAAGCATAAGTATTTGTTATTTAAATTTGAGCTCGTTCCCTGCCTTTTTAATGATTTAAATTTTATTTTATATAATTTAAATTTATACATCGGTTTTATCGTATCTCAGATTGAGTCACGGGCTCGTATGTCCCGGATTATTGAGAGGCTTGCGTGGGGATATGGATGCAACACGTAGAGGCCCTTTCGAGAAGTTTGCTGTGGCTGTACTTCTGCTGGGACTCGCTCCTGATCATATCAATATGAGAATACGTCCATGAGCAGGTCCCAGCAGATGTTGGAACTATTGCATTTTAGGGAAAAGAGATGGCGGGCTATGAAATTGTAGTTTGGATGGACTTATTTTTGTCTACTGCAATAGAAATATGTCGTATCTTATTATTAGTTCTAAATGAGATAATTACCTGATATTAAATATTCAATTCTATTCTATGTTGACAAGAGGTACCTACATCACAGACAAGTAATTACATAAACAAGCTGATTTTTATAACATTATAGGAAGAGTAAAGATAAAGAAGTGATATATATAATATTCGGTAGATGTAGTGGTGTGACTATATAGATGCATGACGTATGATCGAGTAGCATGACGTTAATATGGGAAACGTCGAAACTAATAAGAAGATACTGATAACGATGCCAATATTAAATACTTTCGTATGATAATAAATTGGCAATAATAAAGGAACCATGCAGAGTTGCTGGTGTTGGTATGTTGGCATTTTTGATCTAAACAAAAACATCCTTAAGGTTTTACAGCTTAAATTCCAATTAAGGTTAGGTCGCCTAAGATCGGATATGACACATGATCTGATGCATAGAATGTATCGGAAATGAAGCGATATTTTTCACTGATGGCATCCCAGTTTTCTCCGCCATTTTGTTCTGAGGAAAACTATGTTGCCATCATCCGGTCTTATGTCACATCCGATCACAGACTACGCAACCTTATTAACATTTTGTCATCTCTTTTGCTACGAATTAAGGTCGAATGTGCTATCTAATGGAACAGTGTCGCCTACGGGCACTGGGACATTTAAATTTAAGATAGAAGAAAAAAAAGAGCAACAACTAAGTCGTTTAGTAATATTTAAATTAATTTAAAGTTTACACTAATGTATTTGCAATGTATATCGTATCTTCCTTAGCCCATAAATTTTACCTACGTAAATTGCAATAAACTATCCTATAAAGAAACTAAGCATATAAAGTTATCATAATTGCTGTTTGGGCCCGTTCAGTCCGACTTTTATTTCTTTCTTAATTGTGTCATATAATATCAATGAATAAATAAAACAGATAAGAGGCTTGTAAGTGCTTTTATATTTATCAAGTATGATATTGGTGCAAACAAGAAATATTAAGTACCTAATGCATTCCTACTTATTAGCTAAGTGAGCCAATTTAAGTCCATTGTGATCTAAAAGTACCTAATCAACATAAGGAATTCCTTATAACATCAAAAATCCCACAAATTGTGATTATAGTAATGAGGATTTAATCGTTGATCTTGTGTAAATATGTACCTATTATTACTAGTAAGAACCTGGATGACCGAACTTTGCTCAAAAGGTGTGTGCATGACTTTTTGTAGTAGTGTAGAGTAGTGGCTCTGTGAGGTGTTGATCTCAGGACCCACACCTATCTCCTTACCAAAAAATATTCAAAACCTGAAACCTTTCAAAAACTGGATCGAAAGAAACTCAATATAATTTTCGAACCTGCTCACAAAATTTCACGAGAATCGGTTAGAAAGTAGAAGAGAACAGCCAGCTGGACACACAAAAGCAAGCAAAGGGAGACCTGCGATAGGTCAATGAAAAGCAAAACTGGCCAAATTTCAACCAAATCGTTTCCGAGAAACCAGTACATATATATGTGTGTTTAAATAGATATAGCAACTCGCCTAGTGTGTGGTAGCATGCGCGTTTGGGATGAAGGATGAAGGTCATGTGACGAGAAAAGCAATAAGTATGAACGTGGAAGGTTATACAAGAAGAGGAAGACTGAAAAACAAAATTGGTAGATTGTGCGAAAGATGATTTGGAAATGAATAATCTAAACAATGAGATGACGGGTGATGGAGCCGTAGCCCGTAGCCAAAATGGCCAAAGAACCCTTATATAGTTTCGTCATGTCCGTCCGTGTGTCGATATTATTGATGAAATTTGGAGTACCTATATATTTATCTTGTATAAGCCACTGTTTAGTTTAGGAGTTAAATAACAAAAATAAAAAAAAATTGGGGGGGGGCACTCCATACATGTAACACAAGCTAAAAGATCAGGGGGCACGGCAGTGCCCCCGCCAAGTCGAGCGCGAAACCAACACTGCCGTTCCATCCTTTACGGAACCATTTCGCCGCATTTTCAGGCCCCTATTTGAGAACCTCTGGATAAGACCAGAACGCAGAAATTTTCGTCATCCAGTAAGCTATAATCACATACTTAAATTCCAAAATTTCAAGTCTGTAGGTCATTAAGTTCCGAAGTTAAGCGAAAGCAAAGTTTCGCATTTATGACACTCACTCATGATCATCAGAATAGAACTAGTACTTCCCATAAACTCAGAGAGCTGAAATTTGGTACAGAGTTAGGGTTTAATGGCCACATAAAGGGAAAACTATAAAACTAGGATAATCGAAGACCGTCCGACGTCCGACCGTCAACGATTGGTGCAATAGTGTCATGGAGCACCTGGTTTTGTACCCTTGTGTACCCTTCAACGGCCAAGTCACACAACATTAACTATAATAATAATAAAATCGCAGTAAAGCACTTTAGACTTGGCACGACTTTGTCTAGATTTCATTACTTTTTAGAGATAAACAAGCAGCTCCGTCGAGACTTGGCTAGTTTTTTACAGAATGTTTTTGGTGGGATTTCATATTTCGAAAGTTCTTCTAAAAGACTTTAGGGTTTGTAGAAAAGAAATTTGGTGAAGTGTAATGCATATTTTAGGAAATAATCGCTCCGAAAGTTGCATTACAAAGGCAACGCTTAATAAATAAATACCTTCAACGCAAATTATATTCAACATAACAAATATAGTTACCGTTTTTAAGTTATCGCAGAAAATCTACGCGTCTCAACTAAAGGACGTAAGTGCCATGAAGATCTTTTGCTGGTACACTTTTTCTGTTAAGGAGTGATTTCAATGAGACTCTCATTTTTTTTGTTTATACGGCACGTCATCGCTTACTATGTAATTACTTAAGTGAAACCTACAACATTGAAGCAATAGCATTAGTGACGAGTTATTAAAGAAAACACAAATTCAAAAGAGTGAATGAGTAAAAAGAACAGGAAAGTAAAATGTTGTTAGTACGTAAACGTTTGTCCTTACCCGCATATTCATCTCCTGGCCAGTCATGGCACATTCACTCAAGCACGTTTAGCATCACAATACAGAACAATACAATTGTGTCGGCGAGTGTAAACAAATGCACATTTGCAGCGTGCGGGAGATTGCCGCGACAGTGGAGCCGAGACTGAGGGCCACCAGTCACCCTGTGGACCCGGTGATAGCGCGATAGCTCGACCTATTCTCTCCGTCACACCCTTGTGCCCATCCGGCGATGGACAGAGAGAACTGTCTCGACAAGTTCTAGAATGCACAATACACCAATTAACGAATTTTAGATATTGTAAATTTCATTGCTATCTAATCATAAAATTATTAGGAATGGCACACACCAGCCAGTGACAATGACAGAGGTTTGTTGAACACACAATATTGAACATGTAAAATCTCCAAGAATTTATCACTAATGTTGCAATTCGCGGCCAACTGTGCTGGGGATGTAGTTAGCGACATACATTTATCGCCTAAATTGTTTGAAAATCACAGTAAACAAAAATTAATCTACTTAGGTATATATTTGCGATGCGTGCGCGTTTTTCCCACTTTTCGTTGAGTTGTGCGAATGTTATTCATAGGAGCATAAAAACATTCTAAATTGATAACTACATTTATAATTGAAACGGCGTATCACGGTTAAATGTCAGGTTAAATAAGGCAGTCGGAGCAAGGCACGGGTGGCCCATTTATCTCAGGGGTTAACGTTTTCGCATGGAAAAGTACCGCACGATTACGTGTGGCAAAGAAAACAATGTCACATTATCTATAAATAGTGGGTCAGGCGATGCAGGGCGGGCGGCGGAGCGAGCCACAATCCTCGGCGTGCATTTTGGCACAGGCTTTTGTGAGTTTCGAATGCACCAAGAATAGACTCCGTGACACCAATTTATGGTCATAAAGCGAAGGAGATGTAGAACTACATTATTAGGGTGCGTCTCACGAGATATAACAACAGAATATACAATTCCATATTAATAACGTTCACTAGACATAATGAACGTTAGCTATACCAACAAAATCAATACTTT
The DNA here is from genome assembly GCA_905404275.2 of Hedya salicella. Taxonomy (NCBI): domain Eukaryota; kingdom Metazoa; phylum Arthropoda; class Insecta; order Lepidoptera; family Tortricidae; genus Hedya; species Hedya salicella. The sequence goes on from FR990106.1 coordinate 15,869,531, forward strand.
TATAAGGAATAACGGTCAATTTACATAATACTTACTTTATATAATGTTTTTTTATATAACACTCAAATTAACAAATTCTATTTCGTATAACATACATAACGTATAACAGGTCCGACTTGGGTTAGGTTAAGTACGACGACGAGCGAAGCGAGGAGGAGTGTTAGGTTGAACTGCGACCCTTACAAGCGAGCGAAGCGAGTCAATATCGAGTTAATGTATTATTCTGCATTAGGTGTTATGAATATTAAACGCTTTAATCGTTATATCAATTGGTATTATATCAAAATAATGTTATACTTTACGAAAGTAGATATTTTGACATTATATCTTCCGTTCATTATATCCCGTGAACGTTATACTAAACAAGCTTTTCAAAGTGAGCGTATATATTCTGACTGTTATATGATAAGTTCTTATATACCGTATTACTTACCCACATTATTACATGAGCAAAGTGAATGGATTCACTGAGACCTGGCCAACTATGAAATATGAGTAATAATCACACGAACATTAATGTAACTTCAATAGTATGAAGTATGATTAGAGACAATGAAATGATAGTTACCTTCAGAACTAGCTTCGTTCTTTATTCTAAACAAAGAGTTTCTACGAGTTAGATCTTCACAGTTAGTTGATGGCATTCGGTCTACCCAGACAAATCTCAGGTCATATTAGTAGCATACCCTGATACCGAAATAAAAGCTAACTAACGACGAACTGATTGATTCCATGAAATTGAAGATCAAACGACAATATTTAAGTCAACGAATGAAATTACAACTGTAACTGAGTTTGACAACATAAATCCACTTGGCTGTTTAATCTGTTAGGTAGGTACCCATTTGTTATGCATACTGGCGTCCATTGGAGACGTGCAAATTTTGGATAAACAAGATTGTTCACAAGAAAAGCGCTGCACTGTTTTTGTGTGCACACCGGTTCGCAAACAGGCTTCATGGACTCGGGGAGCAAATATTGGCGATTGTTTGAATGTGTGTGTGTAGAGAATGTGTCAAACCAAGCAATAACATCGTCAATGCGGCACATACGAGTAGGTACTTATAGCACAAACTTAAGTATCTTGGTTTTTTCGTAAAGGTGGGAATTTAGCTGGCCATGTTTGATTTCACATTGTATATCGATTAACCTCATAATAGTCCGGCAATATCGATAAAAAGCAGTGCTCTCTCCCTACAAGCTGTCCGCGCGCGGAAATAATCCGAACCTTAAGGTGCGTCCACACTTGTATCATTTGCTCGTATCCGATCATCGTGCCGTGGCATGACTGCGTATCGCGCTGCTTGGACGCTTACTGTCGGCGCGCTGATTATGCCGTACTCGTCCGATATAACTGTATGATACGCGTAGCAAAATGGATTTCGAGCGATCCGATCGGCGCAACGTCCAAACGCGTGATCGTGACACGCGATCATGCCACGCGACGATGATCTGATACGGGCAAATGATACAAATGTGGACGCACCTCTATGATTAGTGTAAAAAAAACACGCAGAGAATGCGTATGAAAAAATCTTAATCTTTAAATTGGCAACGCTGCAACCTACATAATATATAATCAAAATTAATTAAAATTAGCATACAAATAAGCTGAGACTCAATTCCAATACAAGTTAGGCGATTTTTTATTTTCCGAGACTCACATTTAAGCGAGACATATTTCAACAAGTTTATGTTCATAATAAACTTTAATTGGGTGGTGTGGTGACTTTGCCACATATACTTGTAATTTTTTTTACCCATACCAAAACCACAAAAAGTTTTTGAATGGGTCTAACGTTTCATTAACGCTAAAGTATAAGAGGCGAAAATTGTCATGTATTTTGGTAACTTTATGTTTTCTTTACACGCCGACGTATAATTTTAAATATGTAGTTACCTACTCGTCCTGTGATTAGATATTCAAATTAAATGAATTAGTGTCACAATAAAAATAATTTAAACCACAGCAGCCATCGAGAACAGCTAACCATTGCATGAAAGGAACACAGAAGATATACAAATTGCGATTCAGACAAGAAAGAGTTTATCGCGTCTCAATGGTCGTATATAAATGAGTAAAAATAATGTAAAAAAAAATATTAATCACTTCAATTGTCCTATTTACGGGGATTGAGTGCCTTCTGCCTGACAGCCCTAAGAACTATTGATGCGACAACGCTTTTCGTGGAAGTGAGAGCGGATGCTTAACGTTGAAAAGCACTAATATTAAGACGTTAATGAATGTCTTTTATAATTGTTATTTGTATCAAACAATTTCAAACTATTAACTAAATAGTCATATACGCCGATATGCGTAGTAAAGCATTTGATGGCTCGTAATGAAGTTGCGGGGCGGGAACCGAACCTACCGCGGTAGACCGCACGCCTCGCAGTCGCAACCCGACACCCGCTGCGATGATACAGCGTACTGTTATTTCTATTTCGAATCCATTTCAAATGTATTAACGATTGGTATCCATATTTTAATATAGCAGCTACATCGCCGATGAGCTACTGGAAATCAGGATGAGGTAGTGGTTACGTAGGCACCCAATTGTTTCAATTATCCTATTTCAAAAAAAGATCTAGAGGGAAACTTTAGACCACATGGGCACATGTGTTGCTGAGGGATATGGAGAATGCAATGTTTCTGAAGACGACCTCAAGGATAGAGCGAAGTGAAGGAGCTAAATAAGGATGGGGCTGTGTGAACTTGGCACCCGACTTTCGAAAAAAAGTTTTTTTATAGGTTCGTATGATAGATTTGGATAAGTAGTGGATAGTAGTAAAGTTAACTTTGTTTGTAGTAGTACAAACAAAAAAAGGAAAGGCAAAAAAAAAAAATTTCCGACTGTTTCTTATAGGAATAGGTTAGTAGTGGATTGTAATGCATTTTTTTTGTTTGTAGTAAAACAGAAAAATAAAAATATTTTTTTTTCTTACCGATTTCACTACCTGAAATCAATTAAAATGCTTCTACGATTCCTACTACAAACGCTCAAAACGACCCAGAGACGTTCCTAGATGTTAGTAGTGAATTGTAGTTCACTTTTATTTGTTTGTACTTAGTAAAAGAAAAACAATTTAAAATATAATTTTATTCACGAGTATTTTTCTGAAACGATGTTTACCATATAAAATCATTTAAAGTGCTTATATGATTACTACAATCGCTCAAAATGACACAGAGACGTTCCTAGATATAGTAGTAGATTTAAGTGCACTTTTTTTACGTTTGTAGTAAAACAAAAAAATAGAAAAAGTATTTTCATTCACGAGTATCTCACTGAAGCGATCTTTATCGCATGAAATTAATTTTCTGTTCTACTGCAAACAAAAAAAAAGCACTACAATCAACTACTAACCAAAAACAAAAGAAACAGTCGGAAAGAATATTTTTTGTATTTTCGGGGGATACAATTTTTTTCATCACCCATATTTTTTTTGGTACTTCTACAAACGAAGTTAACTTTACTACTACCCACTACTTATCCAAATCTATCATACGAACCTATAAAAAAACTTTTTTTCGAAAGTCGGGTGCCAAGTTCACACAGCCTAAGGATGGCTAACCGCACCAGGGAGAGGCAGTGAGAGACAGGATGTAGCAGCTAACTTTCAAATTTGGAATAAAACCAAGAAGAATACAATTTAGGAATCCTTAGGCATTACTAAATTTAAAATCATTAAAGTCTATTAAAAAAAACTCGCCCCGCCCAAACGCAAAGGTTCACACGTTCGTAGCGTTGTATCGTCATATTGAACCGCGTGCGCCTTAGACAACTTTTTACTTTTTAACGTATAAGGGAAGGGACCGATACTTGTGACGACGCCAAAAAAAATAAACGATTCTGAATTACCCCAAGCCCTATGAAATATTATAGCCCTAGAGACTAAAACTGCCACATTAGCCCTGCTCCGCAAACTATAAAACTACAAAGTTAAATAATAGGTAATCATTGTTCCATCATTGATAGCTATTGAGACGGATATGGATTATGATGACAAGTTGTTGTCATCCGTCTAAAATGAGATACTGGACTATAAGCATACACTTTTTCATCCTCGCAAATAAAAGTCAAAGTCACCTTCCAGGCAAAATGTGTGAATTAGGAGGTGACGTTAATCTTTTGATCGTTGCGAGTCAATATTCATCAACGCATTAACATCGCGTAGAAATAGTATACCTTCCTATCGAAGAAAAATATGCTTTTCGACCTGCGAAATATGAAACTTGTAATAGAATAAGTTCTCAATCTCAATATGTTTATTATTTACCCGAGGCTTCGCCCTATCGATACTTACGGAGTGTAGAAAGCTAAGAGAACAATTTCTAAATATCTGAAGTGTCCGTCAAAAGGCGTTAAATTGGTGGCGCCTCGGTAGCAAATTCCAAAAAAATCACAACGATGCAAGATAAATCATTTTGAATACGATTGAATATTTGCATCAGAAAAAGAACGAGGGACTGAGTAGCATTTCGATAAAAATGCTTTGTAATTGGTTGTTGATTTGCGCCACTCTGGACGGATTTGGAACAATTTTATTTACTGCTTTCCGCTGAACACGTTTTCATCCGTTTTTCTTTATGAGATTGACCTTGCCTTTTCTATACTCCATGACTTAACTGACAGATCAACTTAGCTTCTTTTTATGAACTGTGAAAACTATTCAAGAATATGAAGTTTCAAAGATAAAAAGTACCAATTGGTTATGACGTTCATAACCACTCGCTTTCATTAACTGTAGTTAACTGTCGCCTGTCTTATCTCAAGTAGAAATAGAGTTCAATCCTAAATCTGAAGCAAGTGAGTGGCTAAGTCTTTATAATCAAATTGCCTCCTTAATTTTAGTTCTTGATCATTTTACAATCGCCAAAGGCGTAAAAATAAGTGTTCGTAGATGTTTACTGCGTATTTTCAGAATTGTATTTAACTGTAAACGTCGCATAATTTATTTATTTTGAGTACAGGAAACTAAGACCTCATCGAGTGACGACGCAGTGTGGGATGGCCTCCGACACGATGGACCGATGATCTGGTGAAGATCGCGGGAAACCGTAGGATGAGGACGGCGCAGGACCGGTCGTTATGGAGATCCTTGGGGGAGGTCTTTGCCCAGCACTGGAAGTCCTTGGGCTGTTATGATGATGATGATAGGAAACTACCCAGTTATAAAAATAGACAGATTGAGAAAATGCATCCAATTCAAAATCACCTTATGAGGATGGATTATATACCATATATGGAATATATATATATAACCTACTTCATATACCTAGGTTTTTTTTGATAACGATTGTTGTAAAGGAGGGTGGGCAGTTTTGTATGGACACGGGCCTAAAAAAAAACATTAATGACAAGCCATATGTCATTTGAAAGGTTTTTTCATATTCTACAACTTTTTGTGCGGCGGAAAATCTTAAGTCGCTGTGTGAAACAAGTTATGGCAACATAAAAACACTATCAATAAGTTTTTTTTTACTGTTATTGGGTTTTTGTTCTGTACAACGGTTTTTAAACGGTCAATATTAGCCCTATTTTTAAATAAAATATCTACTTGTATTTTTATTTGTTGCGTGTTCTAAATATTTGTAGGTAAATAATGCAGTGGCAATCAATTGTCCTTAGGGACCACTTTAGATATCGTACTTATCTATAAAGTTCACATAACGTTCTCGCTAGTATTTATTTAAGGCGTGCCATGACCTAAGACAATAACAGCCGGCATTCTCGTAGCACCTTATCCTATCACTTAAAAAAAGCAATTTTTGTATATTTAGGTATACTTATAAATAAATAATAAATAAATAAATATCAGGGACAATCTCACACAAACCGACCTAGTCCCAAACTAAGCAAAGCTTGTACTAAATATTTTCATTTCTCGTGTTCGATAAATACCTACTAAATACGAAAGCAGGGCTAAAGGAACTGTTTGGCCTATAGGGCTTAAAAGTACAGCATCTGCACGTACGGTGCCTTCCCATGAAGAACGCCAGAACCGTTCGACACTTTGAGTATCGTCACTTCATCTCGTAATGGCTTGTTCTAGCCTCTAGTAAACAATGTCCTTGCTGTAACTGTCGAACCCAGCTATATAAAATTATTCTTTATTTTTATTAAGATATCCTCCACACAAGCGTATTTCAAGCGTCGGCGTCTTCTCAGCGCCCGCAAAGTTTCGACGCAACAGCGCCAGCGCGACAGAGGCATCTTTCAAGTGTTATCATTTGCCCGCACAGAGTCAATGTGATGTTAGCGACACGACGCCACGACGCCAGCGGCGTCTTTGAAAGTCGGTGTATTGTCAAGGCCCGCACAGCATCACTTTACTGTACGCGACGTAAAACCCTTCACCCTGATGCCTACCTAGCTACCCATCGCGTCTTAACACCCTTAGTTGAAGCGCTGGCTCTATAGAGAACACACATAACATCCGAAACTTACTGGATAGAAAAATAAACTAAGTGTGAAAATGGATTCCGACGACGAAACATCATCATCATTAGGACACCGATGTTGGAAAGACGCCGCTAGCGTCGTGGCGCGGTTGCGTTGCGTCAAAGCTGCGGGGGCGCAGACAAAACGTCGACGCTCGAAAGGCGCCGGACGCCGCTGACGTCGCGGCACAGTCACGTCGACGCTGCGGGCGCTGACCAGACGCAAGATATGTAGAAAATCATGCAGATGGAAAACAGGTGTGTAATTTGTACTTTTAAGCCCATTTCTTATTTAAAAAATAATGCGCTGTTATGATTCTTTGGTAAGCCCCAATTCTGTGAAGGAATGTGGTACTCTGCAATGCCTGTATGCACATGCACGTGTTATATCTTATTTTGTTATGTAATTGTTAATTTATTTTGAGAAGCGAGCTCTCACACTAGACAGACATACTTAATTATACTCACACGTCGATGACATAAATATGTGTGATTAATATTATGACATTTGAGTACTGTGCTGATAGGAAGCTAGGTATGTTATTCTCCTCGGCTAACATCCAAGACTCAGCGGCGGATTTTACAGCTGTAAACTTCCCGTACATAAAACGGAGAAGCATAACAAAACAATAAATCGTAACGGTCGCATACCATAGCAATAATCAAGTAAAAAGTCTGTCCAGCCATGTCTTGAATGCAAGACCAGAGCGCCTCAATATTACCCTTATATTGCAACATTATAATGTGTGGTGTTTTATGGTCGACATGGCGCGACTACAATATTTGTTTCTTTAATAACCAACTTACGCCGTCCACTTCCATATTTGCTGACACTCGTAATACTTACCCAAATATGCCTTTATTACGTTAATAATTGCTGCCATAATTAGGTTCATTGAAATTATCCTTATTTCACGCAACTGGCACTTAATTGTTGAGGCGACAGTTCATTACTGAATATGTACGGACATCTATTCACGGAGTGACCAATTGCGACACTTTGATAAAATCACGCATAAATCCTAGACCTTCTTCGTCAAGCTGTCTGGGTATATTCCACTCCCTGTTTGCTCGAAATGATCGTATTATTGGCGCTGAGTCAATATTTACTTATATTCTAGTAAAATAAGTGATATCAACGCATGCACTTGTTTACCTTTGACTTAATTATCACGTAACCAAAGCCAATTAGATATAACTACTAGCTCATTGACCTTTTTAGCTGCTATGGTTGACATCCGTCATGGATTTGCAGTGAACAATAAATAGCACTACCCGGGTAAACTACCCACAAGGTGGTCGGACAACGTGTTAGGGTTGCGGGGACTCTCTGGATGCAGGTCGCCTCTATCCGGCCCATAATATTGTAGCAGTAGATCGTGATTGTTGTTCAATGAATTGTATTATGTTATGTATTAATGATTTTTGAGCCTAGACGACCGAACTTTGCTCAATGGTGGGTATTTTTTTTTAGAGAGCGAAGTGTTTTTATGCTTTGGAGAACAAACCTGATACTCATTGCTGAACTTTGTCTACATATGACGATAACTACGAGACGAATAATGTTGTGTCGCAGCACAGAATAAGTCGAAAATAGGACAAAGGTTATGCTAGGCACGCAGGTGCCTGCTGATGGCAGCACGGTAATGTGAATGTTTTGGTAGTTATCTAATCAATTTAACAGCATACATGGTCCGTTCTTCAGATATGTTCTTGTCAGATCGAATCAGGTATGTTCTTGTCAGATCGCCAATTTAGTCTAACTTTTAAAATTAGGTAAACGTATCGATATATGCGAACAGACGTAACGTCGCGAACCCGTGCTACGCCAACATGTATGCATCTGAGCTGCCAAGTTTCTTTTTTCGTTTAGTCATGATGCCACGAAAATCAAAATTATATTTAGTCCGACAATTATATAATAAAAAATATTAAACACGTTATTTTGCTTTTTAATATTTATAAAAAATGTTGAAAGGAGGTTAGCAATCGACTAACTGGGAAGGTTTGAAAGAGATTCTGTTCTCTAATTGAACGGTAGTGACAGCGAACTGTCACTACATTTAAACAGTGTTTAATACTGCACTCCGTTGACAGCTACAGTCATGAAAGCGTCTCGTTGATATATTTGTGTATAGTTAAGTTACTATTGTGATGTGTGGTACCCTGTATTAAATCTAAGTACCCAAAGTCCTCCTGGTTTCATTAATTACAGGTTATAGGCTCAGTGAAAACGTTAAAGAGATTAGTATATTAGTGTTTCAGATTAACACCCAAAAAGGAGCTTGTCGTATTCAAAGGAATAAGCTTGACAACGAACCTGTTTACAAAATAAACATAGCAACCAAGTGACACATGAAGAAACCGTACGTAATTTCAACAATAAATAGTCCTAATAAATTAAATACAAGCACAAACTATTCAAATTGAAGAAAATTAACAACGTTATTTCTTGTAGCTAAAGGACTCAACGGTGAAGACTCAGGATATAAGAAAACTTCAAAATGTGAGTTTTGATTTATATAAGAAACAGTTACAAAATATGGACGATGAGAAAAGAATAATAAGCCAGAGGTGTTAGAATAAACGAAGAAGAGCAAGGTATCTATTTAACGACAGTAACGAAATAATCAGAGGACTTTGGCAATTAGATGAAGAGAAACAAAAAGAACAAGAAGCAGCTAAAGAAGGCACAAAACGTAGTCAAGAGGAGAGAAGACGAGACTTAAATCGGAGTAGTAGTAATAAAGATGAAGATCGAGAAGGCGATAATTTGAGAAGAAATAGTAGAAATGAAGAGTTTCGAGAAGGCGTACAGTTAAGAAGATTAAGCAGTGAAACAAGTGAATGTGACATAAATGAAGATCAAATAAATGAAGATCAAACAAATGAAGATCAAACAAATGAAGATCAAACAAATGAAGATCAAACAAACGAGGACGAAAGAACAAGAGAAAATTGTGATAATTTTAGAGCTGATTTAAATTTTGATAATGAGATTTATTTTTATTAAAATGAAGATTTTTTTACATTGACTAAGAAGAAAATCGTGTAGAAGAAACTGAAGAAAGTTATAGTGAATAATGAGAATTGAAGAATCCGACCAGAGGTAGAGAAGTGGTTTTGATATTAATTAGGATTAAAGGAGTGAACAATAAATAATGATTCATTTAAGGGGGTGTGGGTCAAGTGGGTGAAATTTGTAACTAAATCATTATTAATTTGAGTATTTTCATAACTGAATTTTATTTATAGTCATGTAATTCGTTATGTTTGTTTGATGTGATATTTTATGTTTTGTTTAGCATTTAGTTAATGTGCGTGGAAAAGAGGCATTTGGTGGTTGGGTTGTATCGAGTGGGAGAAGGTAAATGTTTTTGATGTTTTTTGGTAGTTTGGTGTATCGAGTGGGAGAGAATAAGGGTTAGTTTATTAAATAGTTTAACAATGTATCGAGTTGGAGAGAATAATGGTTAGTTTATAAAGTAGTTTAACGATGTATCGGGTGGGAGAGAATAAGGGTTAGTTTATAAAATAGTTTAACGATGTATCCAGTGGGAGTAAATGATGTATTGAGTGGAAATGGAAGGAACGTTAATTAATAGCGTAGTTTTTTAATTTTATGATGAGGCGAGTGGTAGTTTACAAAGATGAATTAAATGAGTCAATAATGTAATTTTAATTTTAATGGTGAGTCGAGTAGGAGTTACTGAGATGAAAGGTTAAAAGAATTTCTGAGATTTATTTAGGTGACAGTTGAGTTGAGATAAATTTTATGCTTAATGTATGTTTATAAAATTAATTTACAATGTGGTATAAGAAATTTTAAAATTGAATTGGCTGGTATGTTTTAACTTATACAGGGTGATACAAAATTGAAATAAAATAGTAAGTGTTTTATAGTGAGTCGATTGAGGGGGTGTGTTGAAAGGAGGTTAGCAATCGACTGACTGGTAAGGTTTGAAAGAGATTCTGTTCTCTATTTGAATGGTAGTGACAGCGAACTGTCACTTCATTTAAACACTGTTTTATACTGCACTCCGTTGACAGCTACAGTCATGAAAACATCTCGTTGATATATTTGTGTATACTTAAGTTACTATTGTGATGTGTTGTGCCCTGTATTAAATCCAAGTACCCAAAGTCCTCCTGGTTTCATTAATTACAAAAAACACTCTGCTAAAATGCATTAAAGTTTAGTAGAGGAACTAAGTATAAACTAACCATAACGTCATGCGTTATTTTGATTAAATGTATCGCCATTATTTTTGATTATAAAAAAAATACGTTTGCAATTTTTTTATTAATCTATACATGATAGACTAATAATTAATATGTAGTCATCACCCTGTTATGAATGCTAGTTTAGCATGGAAAGAAGGTATGTACAAACTTACCTACATGCTGTCAGCACCTAGTAACTAACTGCATATGTTAGGTATGACAATACGATCAGATGAGCGCATAGTTGGCAGATTAGGGTTGACTCCTGTAGCCAGACACTAGTCTCCGTCTATACTGCACTGATCTCTTCCTAGTTATCAACTAAGGAGTGTATTTTCAAAAGGGCTAATTTTTCTATGGAATCCACATAAAAATAAGCCCTTTCGGAAAGACACTAATTAACTGTTTTGGCCGTGAGCTGTTTCGGTAACAAATTGGTGATAATGGTCATAACTAAGTCTTCAATTAATTTTTAATACAACTGCGCTGAATTTTAATATTATATTTATATTACCGCGATTACTTTCACACTACTTTGAATAGAATGGAATTTATCACGTGATACAGTCGCGTTCGCGTGGCAAGATGTGCAAGAAACTAGTATAAATGAACAAAAATCGATCAATGAAAAGAAATATAAATGCTGGTAAATAGATAGCAACATCAACAATCAATGAAAGAAAAATAAATGCTTGACAAAATAGGTAGCTGATAGTCACTAGTGCCAAAATGGCCTTATCTCCTAATTTTTCGAGATATTCTCAACCCTATATGACACGATGCTTAGAAGACTTTCAATGATTAGAAGTCAGGAAATTCCATGAATCACTGCCTTAGGGGCAAAAAGTAAATGAGGGTGAAGGTACATATATAACGCGTGATCCATACTAATATTATAAATGCGAAAGTGTGTCTGTCTGTCTGTCTGTCTGTCTGTTACCTCTTCACGCTTAAACCGCAGAACCGATTTCGATGAAATTTGGTATGGAGATAGTTTGAGTCCCGGGGAAGGATATAGGCTACTTTTTATACCGGAAATACCCTTATCCACGATAAACGAATTTATGGCGGACGAAGTCGCGGGCAGAAGCTAGTATGGTTATAAATAACAGTTTGTCCGGAAGAGATACGTTTAGTCATTCAAAGATAGTCGCTTCCATGGTTCGATAGCGAAAAATATGTAATACTAAATAAGGACGGTACGGTCGACATCTGTCGGGCATGACGCCGTCCCGGCGGAGAGTCACTCAGGCATATCATCTCCTGTTGTTATCACCTTGCTAACGGGTCATGCGGGTAGACCGATCGAAGGGGTCATCGTAATACTCGTCGGTAACACCATCCCACATGAAGAGAACTTCGTGAAGGCTGAGAAGGACAAACTCAGAACGCACCTAGACTTACTTGGCTCTGCAGAGAGAGGAACCTGCTCACGATGCGCGTCGTGTCCAAGATTACTGTGTCTTCTGTATATGGCCCTTGATCCAGCCATTCGCTATAAAACTGTTCACCGAAACAACTATCGGGACAATAATGGTCGAATCAACATCCCCCATAGCGGCCACCTGCTACATCTCCTGGCAACATCCCACCTTTCTCTGCAGCCTTAACCACCCGTAGCTTGAGCCCTGCCCCGCTTCCGGCGGCACCCTAGCTAGGTATGGTTTTTATCATGTGTTAATATGTTATTTTTGTATTTTACCTTTTACGTAGATTATAAAAAATGTATGTATAAGGGTATAATTGTACACAAATGGAGCAATGGTAAGCTCAATTGAGTATTATGAGTACTAGACGCGATATGAATTCTAACATCAAAGCATCAACACTCTCCCCATCGTGCCCAAATCACAAGACTTGATAAATTGTTATTTTCCTCATTTGCTTTTATATGTATTGTATATTTACCCAACTAAAACAAACACGTGAAATCCGGTCTATAAACCGCCGCCAGATGCGCATGTCGCTCGATCGACGCGCACGCATGCAAAAATGTACGCCTTGGAGACGAGCCAAATCGCGAAAAGAATATAATGCCCCTTTGACTCGTCACCCGAAGAAAATGCCTAAAGTTATTTATGGTAGTATTTAAACTTTTCCTTGCCGCAAATAAACGGAGAGCGCGACACAAACAAATAAACCTACATATTTTTCGGACAACCTCAAATAAAGAAGTTCTGATAATTCCAATGTATTTTACACAAATGTAGAGTCTATTGTTGACCAGACACCCGTTGTTGACCATTTACGGCAATTATAAAGATCTTCCGTAACTTTCTAAATATCTTTCTGTCAAACCAATGTGGTCAACTACTGGCCTATATTGACTTCTTACTGGTTCACTTACTTTATGTCGTTTGTATTGTGTTTTGTTGTTGAGATAAAATAAAGTTACAAATTCTGTAGCGTTACAGAGAGGTCCTCTTAGAACAAATGTGCGTTTCTCGGCATTTTTGTATATGGAGGTAACGAACCCTTCTCGTGCGAGTCGAACACGCATCTAGCCGGTTTTTTTATTATCATGACTCCTCAAGTAGTAGCATATGGATGTGATACAAATACAACATGTTTAGCTAGCAACAGTATGAAGTTAGGAACACTATGAGGCAATGAAAGACACGGAAAAGTCGCAGTCGAAAATCTCTGAATTCCAACAGACTTCAGCGTGACGCTCAGATAGGTATTGTTTGAATGTGAATAGAGTCAGTTCTCATACATGTATAATAAAATTTGCCAAGTGACTAATATACTAAAATGTTAAGCTTAAAGAAAAACTGCAGTGCTACCTACAACAAGCGTTTTACGATACAAAATAATGACTATCATAATTCTAAACGTAGGTACGAAGTCGTATGATTAGTCAATCATGCGAAATCAAAAAGACCCCATTCATAACATAAGAAAGGTCCAGAAAAATAGTAGCGGGCAAAATGTGTAAAAGATTTTCATAAACCAGTTTGATACAAAGTATTGCAAGCATAAAAAACCCGGCCAAGAGCATGTCGGACCATACTCAGTGTAGGGTTCAGCAGCCCTTCATACAAAAAAGTGCACTACAGATGAAAAAATACGATATGAAAAACTGAACTAGCAAAAGAGCGTATCTCCACGGCACTTACGACCTTTTGCTCAGATGTGCAGTTTTTTGGCAATAACTCAAAGGCGGTATATTTGATCATGTTGAAAGTAATTTTCATTTAAATTATTTATTAACCTTAATCTGTATTTTGTTTTTCATATTTTTTGGACATATCGTTTAGGAAATAGAGGGGGGGGACACAATTTATGATACTTTCGGAGCGATTATTACCGAAAATATTCAATAAATCAATTTTTTTAGAAACCTCAAAGTATTTTTAGAAGATCTGTCGAAATATGTGCCACGCATTGATATTTGCTGAAAAAAAATTTTTCGCTTTAGGTTACAGTATGGAAGAAATATATTTTTTTGTTATGTAATTATCAAACTAAGTAGCGGCTCATATAACACACCTATACTCCAAATTTCATCAATATATATCATGTAGTTTTTGAGTAAAATGCCTGTGACATACGGACGGACGGACATGACGAAACTATATGGATTCTGTTTTTACCATTTTAGCTACGAAACCCGAAAACTGCTCTTCTCAGCTTAAGGTCGTAAGTGCCGTGGAGATACGCTCTTTTGCTTTCATCTACTATATCGTAATTTTTCATATCGTAATTTTTCATCTGTAGTGCATTTTTTGTATGAACGGATTTGCTACCCTGTAAGCATGGTCCGCCAAAATTTTGGCCAGCTTTTTAGGGTTCCGTAGCCAACTGGCAAAAACGGAACCCTTATAAATTCTGTAAAAAAGTCCCGTCATATTTATTTATTTATTTATAGTTTCGTCATGTGCGTCCGTCCGTCCGTCCGTATGTCACAGACATTTTACTCACAAACTATAAGATGTATATTGATGAAATTTGGAACATAGGTGTCTTGTGTAAGCCGCTACTTAGTTTGATGCTTAAATAAAATATATATATATTTCTAGGGAGGGCACTCCATACATGTATATATATATATATATATATATATACTAGCTTCTGCCTGTGACTTCGTCCGCCTTAAATTCGTTTATCGCGGATAAGGGTATTTTTCCGGGATAAAAAGTAGCCTATGTCCTTCCCCGGGACTCAAACTATCTCCATACCAAAATTTCATCCAAATCGGTTCAGCGGTTTAAGCGTGAAGAGGTAACAGACAGACAGACAGACAGACAGACACACTTTCGCATTTATAATATTAGTATGGATATATATAATAAAAGAAGGGGATGAGTGTTTCCGTTCAAAGTCTATAACTACGTACGTAGCAATATCAAGCCGATGAGAATTCATGGAAAATGAAAAATAGAGAAAAGGCAACAAAGGTATCAATCGATACTAATATTATAAATGCGAAAGTGTGTCTGTCTGTCCGTCTGTCTGTCTGTCTGTCTGTCTGTCTGTTTGTCTGTCTGTTACCTCTTGACGCTTAAACCGCTGAACCGATTTGGATTAAATTTGGTATGCAGATAGTTTAAGTCCCGGGGTAGGCTACTTTTTATCTCGGGAAAATACCCTTATCCGCGATAAACGAATTTAAGGTGGACGAAGTCGCGGGCAGAAGCTAGTATTTTAATAAAATTGTAGTGATAGTACAGCGCATCGGGCTAAATTAGAGGCATAATTATGAGATAGTAATAGCGAAAACCGTGAAATTTGACCCACCTTACACCACAATGGCATGCACCGCGCCCCGGGCCGGACCTGTCGTGATAACACAAAAGTGAAGTATGAGAGACTTTCTATACATAATTGATATTTCACAGCTGCACCGATGCAGTTACAAGCCTTGCAGATAAACATATACGCACAACAGATGATTTGAGCTCGTGAAAAAAACCGAGAGAAAAATCCGGAGTTGAATATTTTCGGCCAGCGAGTAAGCGCTTTCACAAAGGATGTTTTCAATTCGGATAGTACTTTCCCGGGTTGAAGGTTGTAAATAAGTGATGTGGTGCCCGCTTACTCGATGTACGTATATTCATTTATTGTCCTTAAAGATTTGCAAAAAGGAGCCTCAGTATAAACGACCGCTATTAAACGCCTTTTCACTGCAACTAATTGTACCATGTGAAAGTTGAGTATAGTCAGTTCACATACAAATAAAATAAGTGCTCAACGGTACTTCAATAGGTACTGACAATTACATATTTCTATGAAAAAAAATGTAGAAAATTGGAAGGAAATATGCCTAATATCAGGACACAGCAGGTAGGTATACTGTCAAATACAAAAGATCCAATATTTCTAAACTTTAATTAAAGTAATTTAGGAAAATGTGATCAATTACGAATGTCAGATGTTACTCCATAAACTAAAGCATAGACCCAAACACTAACCATGCTCTCACTCGAAACACTTATAGGATTACATTGAGCTCGGATCAGGTTATATTAAGGTGCGTCCACACTTGTATTATTTGCTCGTATCCGATTACCGTGCCGTGGCATGACTACGTACCGCGCTGCTTGGACGCTCACTGTCGGCGCGCCGATCATGCCGCACTCTTCCGATATAAGTGTATGATACGCGTAGCAAATGGATTTCGATTCGACCGATCGGATCGGCGCAACGTCCAAACGCATGATCGTGACACGCGATCATACCACGCGACGATGATCTGATACGGGCAAATGAGACAAATGTGGCAAACGCACCTTTAGGATAGCTGCATAGTAATTAATATGTGATTTTATGACTAACTGTTCATAAGAATAAATTAATCCGTCAACAAAACACTTGCATCTAATAACGTGCATTAGTTTGCATTTATTGCACAATTAGTTAATTTATCGAAGAACTAGCATTTACCTGCGCTGCGGCTTCGCCCGCGTTATTAAGGAGCATTAAGTACTTAGGTATCATAATGTTTTAATTTTTAAACTACGACTTAATCTGTAAGTGGGCCAAGTTTCATCTAAATGTATTGCTCGTAGACAGTTATTGCGTTATCAAACATCTTCATAACCTTTCATAATACTTATTAGAAAGATTAGTAAGAGGCCTACATGCAGAAAAAAGTTTCAAAATTTGAATTAAAATTCGTTTACTTAATAATTTTTCAACACACTTGCTAGTAAAGTGGTTCTTATTAAACTGTTTATGGATATTATCCACTTCATTAAACACGCGTTTTTTACATTACATAATAGCACTAGTGCCTTTTCATAACAGTTTTTCTTATGTCAGTGAAGAGTTTTTATGTACAAGAAACAGTACCTAAAGGTTATTTTGATAAATCTAACGTTGTACTTATAATCAATCAATTTGAATAAATTTTGTATTTATCTGAGCAAAATAATATTTAGTTGTATTAAATTGATATAATTTTTAGTTTATTCTATTATTAATGTTTGGCTGATTAGCGACTTAGTACCAATTTTTTTGCTTTTTTCCTCGCAAGTGTGTTGAAAACCATCGTATGAAACTTATTCATCACACTTGTACCATTATGTAGGTACTAGCTACTATTTGTATTCTCGAAGCTATCTCTTATTTAACCGAGGACATAAAAGCTCACATAAAGCTATGTTTACTGCAAACAACGTTTTGTAAACGCTTGCAAATATCCAGACAGTTCAATGTTCCATTACGGGCAGATATACAAAAACAACTCGCCCACTACGATGAAAGTTAAATGAAAATATTCATATTCCGCTAGTGTTTAGGTATCTACATTTCCATTTCCAGTACATTCGTGGATATTTCTAGCTAATAATTCAATAAAAAACCCGTATCCAAGCCATCGTAATATTTACTTAGACTTAGCACAACGCAATCCTCGGAGTTTTCTAGTCCTATTCAACATGTATTCAACACATCTTTCGCCATGTAATATGCGTACAGAGTAGATAAATCTAGTTCCATTCCCCGTTCATGTTTGGAAGAACGACTTATTCGAAGGTAGTTACTTCCTTTAAATCGCAACGTAACTTCTCTGCAAGTCAACAAATCGAAAAATTAATAACTAAGTATTAGTAAAGTAACTGGTCCTTGCTATAACGATGTTCCAAGTTATTAGGCATCGCATCACCCGTGTAAGACTCCAATAAATAAATGCTGTGTATGCTTTTTATCTCTCATACCTTTAATAGGCAGCCCAGAATTTACACTAGAGATAGAGGTATTAGGAGCAGTAGCCCGCCCAGGGTGTTCAATTTTTGGGAACGGCATTTTTTCTCGTTATAAAAATTCAACATCATTTTTAAATCCCGCCCTGACGACTAATGTTGCATGTTAATGAGTAATTTTTTAACAGCAGAACGCTATGACAGTTTTGATCCTACAGTCTAAGGTAGGGCAGACAAAGCAATAGCTGGGAGAGGATGTAAAGACTAAATAAATATGTCAGAAAAGACTGGAAGATATCTAGGGAGGTATATGAACCATCTGGACTTAAGTATGCTTAAGATGATTATGTGGTTTTTTTATTGCCTGATGGCAAGTGACTACGGGGTCGAGGATGTAACTCGCTGATTCAGCAACAGCCTATTCACTCTTGCCTTGAAAAGTCTTGCCCGGCAAATTATAATTTACATATGTTCCTCGAGATTTACTATGTACTTTTGCATATAAGGTGGTTAATTATAAAGTTGACCAGGCACCAGTTGTTGACCATGGCGAAACGGCAGGCTAATTTTGTGTAGCATTCACCAGATCTGTTCTTTGTTATTACATCCAAGAAATATTTAATGTAATAATTTAGTTCCTTTAAAGCCGTGACTTACTCTCTTTTCTCGACATTGTTGCAAAGTGCGTGTACTGTCATAATAATTCCCTTTTATTGGTATTAAATTGTCGATCGAGCGGCACCCGGGCGCCCACGCAGGCCGTGCACTCCGAAGACCGAAATTCAAAACTTCGATAGTGCCCTCCTTTTCACTTCATAACGATAGTGAGAGCGACAGGGACAGGGCGACTGATGTAGTTTTGATTTTCGAACTTCAAAGCAGATTCCCAGTCGTAAAGGCAATTGCAGTTCTTTGATTGTAATTTATGGTCGGAGTCAGTCACTGGTTTCTCGTGGCGTATATTGCAAATTGAGATGGTAAACGTTATCGCTAGGCGTACCGAGACAATGGTCAGTGGTTCATGTGGACATTCAACTCCGATCCAATTCTGAGGCCGATTGATATAATATCTGACGGAGACCGATAGACGTGACAGAGATTTATTGTAAACATACAGGTGCATCTCATTTGTACCTACTGAGTTTAGGGTTACCTCTAGTTGTAACTAACCGCAAGAACTCAAATACAACGGATAAAACACTAGATACACAGTGCCCGCGAGGAATGGGAAAGATTATAACACCGCATTCCTGAGGCCATTAGGAATAAAAATGTCATGTGAACCAAGTCAAATTCAGCAAAAAATACAAAAATTAAACTCCGATTTTTAATTCAAGACCAAAATCTGCCAGTTCTCATCTTGATTATTTCATCAAATAAACATTATTTTATAAAAATATGAATGAGAAATCGTAGGGTTAGTTTTATTGATAAAAATACAGTAATATTAGGGTTAGTTTATTGATAAAAATACTAACACTTAAACCAGTATGCAGTAATCACAGCGAAAGTGCCCCGTTGACTTTAAATTATGGTCTTGATTTAAAAATCAGAGTATAGTTTAGTCGATTTTTATACATTTAATATTGAATTAATTTCGCTTCTCTAAGAAAATTATCTCTTTTAATAAAATGGTAACGATATTTTTTCCGAAAAAAGGGTGATTTTAGTGAGAAGTCGCAGTCAATTTGATTTCTGTCAATGGCCACGCGAAACTTGGCCACATATGTGGTAACGTCGCGATCAAAAGAACTTAATGTACTTAAGTAAGTAATAACAATAAATTGTTTACATGAAAATTGATAGTTAATATCTTCAAAACTAAGCCAGATTTGCTTGGAGTTCTAACCTTTTTGCTCCTAATGACCTAAGGGATGCGTGGTTAAAATCTTTCCCATTTCTCGCGGGCACCGTGTATGTACCTAGTTATATGTATTTAGCTATTATAAATGTATTAAAACAAAAAAATTAGCATAGCGCTACCTATTTGCATATCAGAAGAATAGCATAGACATGGAACATATTATCGTTATTTTTTTAACATCGAATGAGATAAATTGTTCTATCTTATTTATGTAAGTAGGTATAACTCAAAAAGATAAAGAAAGAAAGTAAAAGAAACGTAACAGGCTAATAATCCGAAAAAAGAAATGAAACCCAATTAGAGAAGCGCTCGCTACGCAACTTCCGCCTATGTAAACAATAATAACTTCTTAGATAATTCACGTAGATACGAGATCCGAGTAATGTCGTATGGCGCGTTTGTGATAACGATAAGATATGTACCTACCTAGGTACTATATAAGTAATATATCTTCTAACATTATATCTTAGTCTAGTCGCCAAATATTATTAGATATCGTTATCAAATCGTTACCAAAGATGTTGAAACCAAAGCGCCTATCTCACATGTGTAACATATTGTTATTCCTCGATCATAATAATTAGTAAATAAGTAATAATATATAGGTACTTAATTGG
Source organism: Hedya salicella (assembly GCA_905404275.2). Lineage (NCBI taxonomy): Eukaryota > Metazoa > Arthropoda > Insecta > Lepidoptera > Tortricidae > Hedya > Hedya salicella. Next base: position 15,889,826 of record FR990106.1, read on the forward strand.
TAGATGACTAATCAAACCTTTCACGTGGCGATGTCCTAACCTTACATAACGTAACGGAACATCAGTTACCATGCGTTGAACTCGAGACAAAGGTCAAGGTCACAGGTTTACGTTTTCAAAATATACCGGCTAACCCTACGCACAAGTGTCAATTGACCTTTTTTACAGGACAGCCGAGAACAAGTATGCACTTAAAATATACGCGCGTGTTAATTGAGCCCACGAAACAAGTTCCACATGCATTTATATGTATACAAGATACGAACCTCTTTTTCGCGCCGGTATGTTCGGATACCCGTGCCCTACCACGAACTACACGCACATCACAACACTGCACGCTCCGTCCGGGTCCCGTCGGACCTCCGATAACGGACGAAAATGAAAGTTAATCCACCTTCTATATTCGGTATCTCCTGTTTACATGTGCGGCGCTACGGCGTGTGCCGTCGACTGTCGACTGGCGAAGGAAGGACGCGAGAAGGTCGCCCGCAGCGTCGCGCATGCGTCGCGATGCCCATAATACCGCCAACCTAAATTAATTCCGACCTCTGGCAAACTTTCGGCAGTCACATTGGTTTGTTGTGGTTTGTCGTCCGCACATGGAAATTATCACAATGCGTGATTCACTGATTAACTCGTAAATACGTGCAGACGATAGTCTATGCGAGACGTAACATACAACTAGGTGCATACGTATTTGGTGGTTAGTTGGTTAGACGACTGTAAACCATTAACTTCTGTCGACCCTCGCAACGCTACCATGTACTCGGCTTCGTAGTTCTTAACGAACGGCGGCGGCGTTACAACAACCCGGAAATTACTTGATTGCTAGAAGGTAAATTTAGGTACGTAAGTATCTTTTTAGGGTTCCATAGCCAAAATGGCAAAAACTGAACCCTTATAGTTTTGTCATGTCCGCCCGCCCGTCCATCCGTATGATACCTACCTACTCAAAAACTACATGTCATTTTGGAATTTGGAGGAGTACCGCTACTTGCTCAACTACCAGTTAAATAACAAAGATAAATATTCTCCTCTATGAGGGGGGGTCATGCATGAGGATACGCTTTTCCACATAGTATTTTTTTTACTACATTTTATTTGTAACGGCTATGGAGCCCTATACTGAACATGGTCCGACATGCTCTTGGTTCCGTAGCCAAAATCGGACATACCGCGCTTCCTCGCAAAAGAACGTAAGTGCAACGACGATACGCTTTTTTGCTGGTGCAATTTTTCACATCGTATTTTTAGGGTTCCGTAGCAAAAATGGCAAAAACGGAATCCGTCCGTATGTCGCAGGCTTTTACAAAGACTACTACCTAAATGTATATTCACCAAAATTGGAATATACGTGTCTTGTATAAGCCGCTACTTACTTAGTATGATAGTTAAGTAATAAAAAAAAATATTTCTAGGGGGGCACTCCATAGGTACTGTAACCGAAACTGAAAAAATAAAAATGTTCATCAAATATCTATTGGCACATATTTCGACAGGTCTTTTAAAAATATTATGAGGTTTTTAAAAAATAAATGATTTAGTGCCCTCCCCCCTCTTTTTTCTAAGCGGTATGGCCAAAAAATAAGAAAAAAGTTACAACGATAAACCTAAATAAATATTTTGAACGAAAATTGTTTTCTACATGATCGGACATACTGTTTTTGAGTTATTACCAAAAAACTGCGCTTCTCAGCAAAAAGACGTAAGTGCCGTGGAGAAACTGACTTGTTGTGAAATATCTTAAAACCGTGGTCTATTTTCAATCTTTTTAACCGACTTCATAAAAGGAGGCGGTTCTCAATTCGAACTAATATTTTTTTTTGTATGTATGTTACTCGATATCTCCGAGAACCGTGAACCGATTTTCATTTTTTTTTTTTATCGAAAGTGTATAACTCCGAGTTGGTCCCGTTGGCACTAAGTCGGGATCTGATGATGGAATCTTGGAGAAATCGAGGGAACTCTTCAAATGTTACAGGGACATGTACGGCGCTTTCGGTAATTTATTATAAACTAGCTTCTGCCCGCGACTTCGTCCGCCTTAAATTCGTTTATCGCTGATAAGGGTATTTTTCCGGGATAAAAAGTAGCCTATATCCTTCCCCGGGACTAAAACTATCTCCATACCAAATTTCATCCAAATCGAATCAGCGGTTTAAGCGTGAAGAGGTAACACACAGACAGACAGACACACTTTCGCATTTATAATATTAGTATGGATGAGTTCTATTAAAGACATTTATGTAGGCTATGACAATGCAAAAGCGATTATAAAAAAAAACCTACATGAATAAATATTTCTTTATCTTTAACCTTAATACCGGATCGTTTCCAAATGCAGATGGTATAGTTATATGTTAATGTAGATGACTGAGAGTCGAAGAGTTCTATTTCCTAAAGTTAAAGTAACTAACTAACCTAACCGGGCAAAGCCAGAGGTAAATTTAAAGTTTTTTATGCGATAAAATTAGATGAAAGACATGTAGCCGAAATGGCAGTATACTAAAGTTATGCAAGGTTATATTTCGAGAAACAAACATTTTTGGATTTTTTTTTATGTAAAACGTTAGCTTAAAAACTTATTTCCTAAATGAAACTTAGTAAAGTAGGTAATATTGTAAAATGCTGATAATTTGATGTTTCTTTTTTTATAACGTAAAGGTGCGTCCACACTTGTATCTTTTGCTCGTATCCGATCACCGTGCCGTAGCATGACTGCGTATCGCGCTTCTTGGACGCTTACTGTCGGCGCGCCGATAATGCCGCACTCTTCCGATACAAGTGTGTGATACGCGTAGCAAATGGATTTCGAGTGATCGGATCGGCGCAACGTCCAAACGCGTGATCGTGACACGCGATCATGCTACGCGACGATGATCTGATACGGGCAAATGATACAAATGTGGACGCACCTTAAGGTAATGATTAGTTTGCCAAATAAAACTACCTACCGCTAAAAGTTAGTTGGGGAGTCAATATACACGAAGACAAAATACCCGTATGTAATGAATGATTATAATATTTAACAGTATACTTTTGTAGGAAAAACTACACTTGATTTTGGGCGTATTAACGTGGTGAGATTTTAGGTTTCCCTCCACTCTGTTGATCCAGGAGGGAAGGGAGGGATTAATAGACGAGTCTTAAGTGAAAAAATGTACAGAACCCTCCGTGCGCGAGTCGGACTCGGATTTGGCCGGTTTTTTAGGGTTCCGTAGCCAAAATGGCAAAAACGGAACCCACGTAGTTTCGTCATGTCCGTCCGTCCGTATGTCACAGACATTTTACTCGAAAACTGTAAGATGTATATTGATGAAATTTGGAACATACGTGTCTTGTGTAAGCTGCTACTTACTTTGATAGTTTAATAAATATATAAATTTCAAAGGGGGGCACTCCATACATACATGTCAGAAACTGAAAAAAAAAATTTTTCTGCGAATATCAACGTGTGGCAGATCATTCGAAAATAATCGCTGCGAAAGTAGCATAAATTGTGCTCCAAAAATAAATGATTTAGTGCCCTCCCCCACTCTATTTTCTAAACGGTATGTTCAAAAATATGAAAAAATTTACAAATATAAAGCTTAATAAAAACTTCCAACGAAAATTGTTTTCAACATGATCGGACATACCGTTTTTAAGTTATTGTCAAAAAACTGCGCTTCGCAGCAAAAGGACGTAAGTGCCGGGAAGATACGCTCTTTTGTTAGTTTTTTTATCGTATTTTTTTCCATCTGTAATGCATTTTTTTGTATAAACGGCTGCGGAACCCTACATTGAGCATGATCCGACATGCTCTTGGCCAGTTTTTATATACGTACCACAAACGTCAATATCGTGTTTGGGAATAAGAAAAATCAAACTACAAAATATACTTTGGTCTAATACGCCACAAGGAATTTATTTTGATTTTTATCGGATAGTTACAATTCAATAAATAATAACTAGGTATCTAATTAAATCACATAGTTAATAATTAATTTATGCATGAGACACGAGCGGACCCGGTCGCTGCCCTTCTCGCATTAAAGTCCTAGGAATGGACCTAAATATGAAGAGCAGTACTCTGCTTTTACGAGGTTATTAACCGCTAATGTAATGTAGATTATGTCGGAGTCTCACGGCCATTAATTAATAACTTCCCTAAAACGCTTTTTTGTGTGATGATATGATTATAATTCGATTGAGGAAACCACTATAGGCTAAAGGTCTAACTTATTGTTCCCTAATTTTTAATCTAAGAAATTCTAATTAGTGTGAGTGTCCATTAGGAGTTTAGTAAGAGTGAGCATTTAAAAATTTAATGAGTACAGTGTAGGTAGAAAGAGAGGCGAGCGAGTTCAAAGCAGCCACAAGGAAGCCTAGTGCTTTGACATAATCGGTATAACTTCACCTTTATCGCCGGCTCCAGGAGAGCAAATTGGAACGGCCGCTCTAGGCGCGCACCCAAAAATATTTATATGGCAACATTTTTATGAAGTATTTTGAGAGGCACGACTAATTAGCGAAGAAACTCAATTCGCTCTATCCTGATCAAGAGCTAGCGCCGGCGCTGTTGACCGTATCATATTCATCATATCAGCCGAAAGACGACCACTGCTCAATGAAGGGCTCCAAAAATCTCCACAACGACCGATCGTGGGGTACCCACATCCAAACGCTTCTCGCGTTTCTGACCAGATGGATTCTCCGACGTAACATAAAAATAATTAAAAATTAAGCACGGATTTGTATTTTAAACCGACTTCAAAAGAGGAGGAGGTTCTCAATCCGTCAGGTTTTTTTTTTATGTATATTTAGTCACCGATTACTCTCAGACTATTAGACCGAATTCAAAATTATTTTTTTGTTTGAAACGAGGTATCTCCAAGTTGGTCCCATATAATTTTGGAGAAGATCTGATGATGGAATCCACGAGGAATCGAATGAACGCCTTAAATATTAAAGGCATCTATATTTCAGTATTTTAAGAAACAAATCAAGCACTTGCAATCTGAAAAAAAAAATTGGTGGACTGGAACTGATGAAGAAGTGGGTGGCGATAAGATAACTCGATTAAGTTAGTTAAGCAACTTCATGGTCACAAACTCAAATGTTCCTGATGAGAATGGTACCATCGCGATGATATAATGGTGAAAGGCACAATCTCCATAATAAAATAATGTATCCTAGCCGTGTTTGGGCTTTTTGGAATCTTCACGAGATATACATTTACGTTGCGATTAACTAAAAAGCGTGAAATAAATAATTTATTGACAAAAAATTAAAACCGACTCCGAAAATTTTAAAAAATAACCTTATAATATAGCTTCCTTAATTTACTTACAAGTAACTAACCTTTTTTCAACTCAATTCTATGCAATAATTGCTATTACTGATTTGGCAGAAAGAGGCGACCACAAATCGGAAGACGTATCGTGGCAAGCCCCCTACTACCGATCCTATCTTTCGTAACGAACGATCGATCGTATGATACGGGCCGTCAAGATCTGTCACCGTGGACATCTTCGAGGAAGGCCTTTGCCCAGCAGACGTCTCACTCAGTGGCGTACCGTGTCTAAGACGGGCCCTTATTCAAAATTTGTTGAGGGTCCAAATTAAGTGTAAAGATTTTCGGACCCATGAGACGGGGGATCCTGTAGCCTTTAACAGCCGTATCATTGATACGGCTGTTAAGGCGGTAGCTACGCTCCTGGTCTCACTACTAAGATGATGTCATAAACTTCCACTATACTATGGGCAAGCAAGGCGGGATATACAGGCGGCTCATTACTTCCTGGTCTGCATTGAATTTGCGCGTCTATCACACCTACTTAATGTCTAGACATACTAACTATAACTGGATATTGTACTTATGTATTCATTATTGATTTGTCTTATTGTGGATTCTGTAAGGAAGATCTATTGTTGGCAAATCGGTGAGGAACATTAGAACAATGTATAACAATTATAAATACCTACACTAGACTAGATGGAACAAATTTTTCAAATTTCTTTCAAAGGCACATGAGAAACAAATTTATATTTGTCTACTTAATAATGGAAGTTTCTAGAATGTAACTATCACAATTTGGTGTAACTTTCTTGTCACCCCATATATTGTATTGTTCAAAACGACTAAAAGACTAAATAAGTACTCAACTGTATTTAAAAATGGTGACTATAAAATGTTAATACTTATCTAAGATAATTATCACAGTGCATTATTTTAAGTTAAAGATAAATGAGTGAGCAATTTGTGGAGTCTGTTCCTGATGTCTACAGATGCAGGCGCTCGTGGAATACCAGCTTCAGAGTCAGGATTAGCACATGCCTCCAGCAAGTCAATAAGGACCCGAGGAGTCCGGGGACCCAGTAGCAGACCCGGCAACATCACCCGACCAGACATCACCCATCCCAAAAATATTTTCTCACACACAATCTGTAGGTTATTGTTAGCTACTCCATGTTGACATTTATAAGTGATCATATTACAAAATGAACGACAATCGAAAAAATCACAATCACTGTGCTGCTTGCAATGTGACCCGTCACCTGTGATCCTGTTGGTAATACTAAGGGGGTGAACAGAGTCCAGATCTAGGTATTTGATTTTCTTGAAATCATGTGTGACACCGAAATGGTCCATCTTTATATCACAGATGTACAGAGGCTCAGGCACGCCATGCTCCAAACGTAACAAGAAATCTAGGATCATCACAGACAATTTCACTCTCTTCACCCATTCGCCTTTGCTGTCATAGAATGTTATCAAATGCCAATACCGAGATATTGTGTTCAATTTTTGGACAGCATACAGTGAACCGCATGAACCCACCAAGTGGGGAAAAATATCAAACTTTTCATACAACAATGATGCTAGGTACTCATTGTCTTGCAATAAATACCAAACATTTTCCATTTCAATTTTCCTTAGAGGATGAATATGTGCATAATTAATATATGACATTCTCTTGGCATCTATATGATTTAAAAAAATATTGAATCTCAGTTTCACATTTGTAACAATCATATTTGAGAAATCTACTTCAGAAGGATAAACCTTTTTATTTGAAGTGTCCAACCAGTGCAGCACTTCAATGTTTTTATTTCTAGGCAATTTAAACACTACACTATCATTGCCTCGGACTCCTGAGAACACCGTTTCCTTCCCCATGTGGAAATTGTGGCAGGAAATTGAAGTTACGCCATCTGGTGTACAGAGTTCTTCACAAATGTTGCCCATGGAGATTCCACTTTGGTAATCCATACACTGAAAATGCAGATTTTTGTAATCTTTTAAATCACACATTTTACAACAGTCCAAGAAGCATAAAGCTTTTCATGATTACTTACAACATTTTTCACATACAGGTCAGGCTGCATATTGGAACATGTTAAACTCCATTTAAATAAAATAATTAATAATGTTATGCTTATTAGTCCTCCCAGACCAATAAGAATTGGTCTTCTTCTGACAAATTTATACAGCTGTGCCAAAATCCAAACCCACAAGTGATAGCAACTTTTCATTCTGAATTTCAGTACACACCTGAAAGAAATAAATAATGTGTTTTGACATTTATTGAAAAGCATTATAATATCCATACTAATATTATAAATGCGAAAGTGTGTCTGTCTGTTACCTCTTCACGCTTAAACCGCTGAACTGATTTGGATGGAATTTGGTATCGTGATAGTTTGAGTCCCGGAGAAGGATATAGGGTGCTTTTTATCTCGGAAAAATACCCTTATCCGCGATAAACGAATTTAAGGCGGACAAAGTCCCAAGCAGAAGCTAGTATAATTATATATTACTAGCTTACAGACAGACAGACGCACTTTCGCATTTATAATATAAGTATGGAAGTATACTATTATTCATATAAATAAATCAGGTGAAATAATTATCAATCATATTTTTAAGAAATGATGCAGGTGCTTCTCAAAAAGTGACGTATTTAAGTATATAAAATCCTAGATAATACCTATGTTAGGTCTTTAATGAATTATATTATATTCCATGAAAGTAGTGCTGAATAATTAGATTGATTGAATTAATGACTGACAAGGGTAATAATTCTAAGTAGACCTGCGTCTAAAGAATTTTTATGTACTAACTTACTGTGATTTTATAAAACATCTAAATAAAATCGATTACGAAAGTTCCTGCAATGCAGTGTTTGTTTGTAGACATCATAATCTTTTCGTAGAATGTTTCTATGGCTTTCTTACAGGATCTCATCAGGATGGAAAACAACATAATCAATTAAAAAGAGTTAAATGCAGCAATTAATGACTTAATAAACATGAAACCGGAGAACTTTAACTAACTTTAACCGGCAACATCCGATTTAGTTAGGTGTTAAATAATCTGTCAATGTCAACCGGTCACCGGTCAATCCATATGTCAAAATAATAGTGCGACCTGGTGCGACCAAATTAATGAAACTGTATAAGTTTAATATTAGTAATTTTAGCTCATAAGGACATCTAGGTAAATAATTATTTGTAATTCGCTTAACAAACTCAATAAATATCATCGATCAACGAAATACGGTCAAAGCACCGAACATAACATTTATGAAAGTGGCAGTATAGCCTGTGGTCTCAGCCTGTCCGAAAGGAAGAAAGAAAAAGGACCGTTCGGATTCCACCCGGGTACGGTGATTCGCATGAGATTAGTCAGTACAGAGTTCGATGAATGCGTTTATTATTAAAATACTGTCTTCCATCAAGTCTTCGCCCGATTTTCACAACGGATGTAAGGTTGATATTTCGCTGATCTACACTCAACTGTTAATTCCATTGAGATCATAATAATGCACTGGATGAGTCATATGCATTATCTGAACGCTTCCTAGTATAACACAATACCACCAACATATTCGTTCCCTTTCCGTTCAGACGGCCAAATGGAGAACTACACGCGCTGCAATTCGTTCGTTCACAACATGCTTTGCTAGCGACAGTAGCGACAACGCCGTCAGAACTAGTCGTGAGAGATAGTCGGTGGTTCTATAATAGGTACATTAGGTACCACTAACCTAAAAAAAAAATATTTAAATTTGAATAAATTTATCGAGTGTAACTCGGTATGCACGAATTGAATTGTATGATTAATAATTAGGAATAAAGAGGAATTGAATTCGAATGTTACTGATTCACGTAGCAAGAAATAAATATTACTAGTGTTGATCTATGCATTACCGCTGTAATCCCATTTCTCATAGCTACTACTTGTCTTTCTAGCGTAGAACTACCCTAGCGTAGAATTCTAGCGCATGTAAATCTATAAGCATATGACGTTATCACGTTACATAGGTACCTATGATCGTACCCTTCGTAAGAAGTGTGGGAATACAGTGGAAATGTATGCTGAATTGAATAGATATTATACGCCCACAGGCACATTGTTGGTTATTAATGTGACCAAGCCACACCACAGTCATCTTATTACTATGCTATACTACACTCGATACATGGACGAGCAGTGTCTGGTGTGTAATTCGAATCGCGTCACAATAACGTTTCCTGCACCACCTTAGAAAAACAGCCAAGTTCGAGTCTGGCTTGCACATTGAGGGTTCGATACAAAGTTCAACTTATCCCAACTTAACTGGAAACCGGGTGCAGCACACGGTTTCTACAATACAAATGAGGTGCAAACTTATCCTAGCCGTATTATAAAAAAAAAATAACCTTTTGAGCCGAAACCGTGCGCTACACGCCAACCAATTGGGATGTCCCAAAAAAAATTTGACCTCGATTTTACATCAAAATCGTAAAATATAGGTTAATTTAATATACCAATTTCGTCCGTTTTCCATTCGGATGAGTATATTTGTTACAATTCCTAACCAAAGTTAGCAGTGACGTAATTATTTAGGCGTTTTGTAATCGTCAACTCGTCAAATCGTCCTCTAAATGGTTTTTAAATTGCCATACCTTTGAAAAAACTGGTACATCCCAATTGTGTGATACCGTATAGCGGCACATGGCGTCGTGCCGACGGAGGCACACTTTTCCGTTGACGTGATTTGCCGTCTTTGGAGCTCAAAGGGTTAAAGATAAAAAATAACACGATATATGTTATTATTTTCCTGTAATATTTATGTTAATTTAAATAAATCAAGAAAATTTCGTATTTTGGGAGTGGTATTTTTTCCGCATTTTCCTTCATAAATCGGATATTGACCAAAGTAAAAAGATAGCTTGTGAATGTGCGAATCAAGCTTATTTATATGACGTCCTAGTAGCTAGACTTTGAATTTTGGACCCCCTCATATTGGTCGTTTTTTATAGAAAATAAAAATTACTTTTATGAACGTTTTGCTTGCAATATACTTGGGCTACCTATCTACTATTTCAAATGGATAACATAAGAACCTCCTGAGATATAGCTATGTAAAGGTCAGTCAGACAGACTAAGTTGCACAATAAGGGTTCCTTTTTGGTATGGAACCCTAAAAATGTTGCTCAGACTATTTGTTGCTTGCGGAGCGGGTCAGCGCTCCAGTACCTACTCTATACAACGTTTCTGCATTGTATGTACGCCAAGCGTGTCGCTTTTCAGTTTACAACCAAGGGTAAAGTTATAAACCTGCTTCAAAATAGGACAATCATAGATTTAAATATACATCAATGTATATGGTATTGTGTTTTCTTATTCCTGCCCTTGAATGAATATTATTAAATTACTATTACGATTAAATACAATGATATTGTCAATTTACCTGAATTAAAACTCATAGTAACAAGCTCGTTTTGACATTTTATTTATGTAAATTTGCAGATATAATTAATACAAATGGTCATGTAAATTGGGATCTATGATAAATAATAACTATAAGCTGGATCAGAGGACACTGTCTTATACTTCCTCCCAAATATCTGCACTCCAGCTAATCTTCAATTTAGATGACTCTTCAAAATATAAAAAAGGCAGTCTCGGAGGTGTGGCATTACAAATACTGTCTTATTCCCTAAAGTTTATAATATGAGATTTCTATTGTGATAGTGATAAAACACAAACTTAGGACTATTATGTGATCATACTACCTGACAGGCTACAGTATGCATGCATGACTTTAATACATTACACTCCTCACTTTCTAGGTGGATTTAGGTGCTGAACTATGTCAACTAATAAATTCCTAAGATTTATGTGACAAAACCTATATTGTCTACATGTCATACATCACAATTTTTCCTAAAGCTATCTGTACAGTTTGGGTAATTTAAGATATTCAATTCAATAATGCCAATGACATCCATTTGTTCCGACAATATGTCACCACTAACCAGAAGCAGCTGTATCATATACATGCTACATTAGTGAGAGGACTGGTGTATCAGCATTATCTCAATAGATGGATACAGTTTTGTTTTACAAATTAGAGATTTCTAATAAAAATCTAAGTACAAATTAAATTATGCACAAACAAATCTATAAATAAACTTTGATTTTAAACACTGAATACTTGTATGTCAACACTACTGATTTAATGAATGCTCAGTGATTCACTTGAGTAACGCAGAGAGCAAGTAAAAAGATGGTATATAATGAAGTTATACAACAAAATACAGAAGAAACAAAATGGTATGCACAATAATAACCACACTAAGATCTAGCTTTTGTGTTCACTCGCTTGGGCCTCCTGGCTGGATTCTCAGTCTGGGAAGTTTCATCTGCATTTGGAGTTGAGGTGACAGATACCACCTCTTTTTGTTCAGGGTTGGCTATCTTCAGCCAAGGGTGCTGAAGGCACTCATATGCAGTGGCTCGCCTATTAGGGTCAAAATCTAACATGGGCTTCAGGAAGTCGGCAAATTCCTCTGCATCAGTCTGACTCCACTCATACTTCTCCGTAAGAACAGACACCAGGCCCCATGGCTTTAGACCTGTAATGTTTCTCAACTCTCCCTTTTTGTTAAAGAATACTTTAGAATACTTCCCAGAAGCAGCAATACGCTTGGGGATGTCTCCAAGCAACTCAATAATATGTGCCAGATGATCTTCATCTCTTGTGTAGCCATCACCTGAATGAGGTTCAAATAAATAGTCTCCAGTGGCTAATTCAAAAGCCATGCATGCAGTACTCCATATATCAGCAGATGTTCCATACCCGGCACTAAGCAGTACTTCAAGGGAACGATATTGCCGAGTTTGAATATCTTCAGTGAAATGTCGATGGACCCAGCATGCATTGCCAAGATCAGCAATCTTCACTTCCAATTCACAAATATCGAAAGCAGGGTCAGGTTTTTTGTCTAATGACTTGCCCTTTGTGGACTCTGAATTAAATGAAGGAGGGGTGTCGGTCATCTCACCTTCTGACATGGGAGTGCCAGCATCGTCTCCACAACCATGCTTATTTCTAACCTGCACTGCATCAGCATCTGTATCAAATGCCTCATCATCTGCTCTTTGCAAGTCATTACAACCATTTAAATTCTGATCATTTTCAGAGCGAGTAGTCTCTATAACACTGGCTTCCTCGGGTGTTTGAGGTGAGTCATCATTATCTTGGGACATGGGTGCTGATTCACTGACCTCAACCTTTTTCTGCTCTTCCATCTCCTCTATTTGTTCCATTTGTTTTTTGAGTAGCATAGACTGACGTTTAGCTTTCTTTTTTAATTTCTTCTTTTTATTCCTACTCATTTTACCGGTCACTACTTGCTCTTGAAATTCCTTTGGTGCAGTACTAATCAGCGAATGGGGCAATCTCAAGCCCAAGGAATGTAATTCAGTAGCTTCAGCAGCGAGCTTGCGAATATATGTTTCATCCACACATACCAACACATTCTCAGGCTTTATATCCGTGTGAATTATCTTGCACTTAGTATGAAGGTAATCTAACCCCTCTAGCACTTGGCGTATAATTGTCTTCACATTGTCTCGCGGGATGCCTCTGTAGTTAGACTTCAGAATAAGCTTCAGTAAGTGATGGCCTAGGACCTCAAATACCATACACACATGAGTGCCATTCACTCCAGTTATCTTGAAGTCGTTGAGCAGCTGCACGGTCTTGTTTCGTTTTGGATCCGCGGGATCGCTATCGCGAACTGACTTAAGTATTTTAATTTCGTCTAGGGCAGTTTCTGTAAAGTGGGGCGCGGATTTGACAACTTTCAAGGCGACAAACCGTTTATCAACAAGATCCCAACATAGCCAGACTGTCGAGAAGTGGCCCCAGCCCAGCTTCCTCGTGACGTGGTAGCGATTAAGGAACAAGTCTCCGATTTTGACAGGATGGTATCCACCCTTGCAGTAGTCAGCGCTGTCCTCCTGTTCCTCATCGTCACTGGCATACTGCTCGTCTTCGTCCTCTTCAATCGTCTCATTAGAAGAGCTATGCGTGGGTTCCAGTCGATTCTGATTCTGGTTGCGCAGCCCGTTTCCTTGTCCTCCACCACCGTGCTCCTCCTCGCGATTTTTCTTTTTTCCTAATTTATGCCGCTTCTTTTTCGCCTGAATGGCGAGTACCCTCCTATTTACATCTGATTTAGAACTCATTTAGTAAATTAAAACACTTTCAATAACGTCCAATAAATATAAAATTTATCTTTTCATCTCAATCTTTTTGTTTGAGTATGGCGGCCGGTCGCAGAACAAAATGCGCTCGAACACGAAACCGATTCAGTGTTGCTAGTTAAGTTGACTTTGTGATAAGTAATTCTCATTCATCTTGAGGATAAACGAGTTAAAGGTATCGTTACACGAGCGACTGAAATTGCTGAATTGTTGCCTATTTTAATATCACAATCATAGCAGCAATTTGAAGTCGTTTTAAACTTTCTAAGTGTTCTTAAACATTTCTTACTCGTAATATAGAGTTATGTATGTACTCTATGCAAGATTTTTTATTGGTTATATCACAAGTAACGCGGTAATATCTAGCAATTTCAAAAATCATTATGAACATATTTTTAAACAAATACACTTCTCCGGAAATAATATCTTCCTAAAAAGCTCGCTTTCCAAAACGTATTAATTTTGAAAACGTGTATACATTAGACATGTGGATGAAGCAGAGAACTGAACGTGGTCAAAAGTTAAAGTTTACTGTAAGTGGTATTGGGACCTTCAGAATAAACAACCACTAATAATAAATAATAATGATTGGACTTTCATTGGAAAGCTTATCTGCTTCATTGGGGTAACAAACGCCTTCTTGTCATGCACTACTTGGCACTAGCCTTCGAGGAGACTGATGTCAGACCCCGTGATTAAACATGACTTGTGTCACGGAGCGCATCGACTTCCTGAAGCAGAAAGTCAATGTGTGGGTAAAACCTAATTCACCGCTACAGAGAACGCGTAGATTGAATCCAGCAGAATCGCCACTTCCTGACCGACCAAAGGAAGGTATACCGAAGATGGGAGGAAACCGACCAACGTTTGATCGATGGTCAGCTTCCGGATTCTACTGCCTCGATGGGCGAATGGGCGAAGGCGAAGGGGGAGTGGATGAATATTGTCGAGCGCGAGTTTGAGCTCATCGAAGCTATGGGGGCTGGTTTAATCAGCCCCGATGACGTGAGTTGTGCGGCTCGCACGACTCAGAACAGGTAGCACAACTTTTCATCAAGTAGTTTCAATGCCCACACGAAAGACTGGCAACACAATTTAACCGTCGACCTTGGCTCCCTATCATCTTTCCTAACAACTGGTGACACCTTCCTGCTTTATAAGTCCGGTAGAACCACGAAAATGTATTTATTAATTCAATTGAATAGCTTAAATCTACCCTTACAGACAAACCAAATTCTATAGAATGAATGAAAACTGAAAAACTATCGACCCAGCACGTGCTTGCCTACACTGTACTTATTTTTAGGGTTCCGTACCAAAAATGGTAAAAAAGGAACCCTTATAGTGCAACTCTGTCTGTCCGACTATTAAAGCGCCTTATCTCAAAAACTACTTATGGTATCTATTTGAAATTTGAATATTTACCTGCCCACATGTATTGCAAAGGAAATATTCAAAAATATGTTCTAAAAAACGACGAATATGAGGGGGGGGGCAAAAATTAAAAGTCTGCTACTAGGTTGTAGCATATGAAAGGGCTTGATCTGCACATTTTCGAATTATTTTTTATTGTGATAAGTTTTTGTATTATTAAGGAAAATGTGAAAAAACAACACCATTCACCTTTATCTCCGGAAGTTTACCGAACGAAAATTTTGAAATTTTCACAATTTGTATAAATTAACATAAATATTACACGACAATAATAACCATGTCTTTAACTAGCTAATTTCTTGTTTTCATTTGAAAAAACCTATTCGAAAAACCCGGTTACGTTAAGTTTGCACCTCATTTGTATGCAATGCTATAGATATCAGGTGCAAACTTAACTCAACCGAATCGGGTAAAATAATAATTTTATGGTAAGTGAACGTTTGTAAGTAACCCTCGGTGCGCGAGTCCGACTCGCACCTGGCTGGTTTTTATTTTATTAGGATTCTGTACAAGTTCTGTACCCAAGCTTAATAAAAGGGTGCCTTAAGCGAGGTTTCGACTAGCAAGGACTTCTCCTAAAATTTATTGAGCAACTAACTTGCGTTCGTGTTTACATTACATGCAATATTCGTAGCGCAAGTATTATTTGCAAGGTAAGTAGCAAGTTCTGGCTGGAAGTTTTTGCAAGATAAGTAACATCTCATCATTATCAACTCTATTAATAAAATTAAAAAAAATATTCGGCTTAAGACGCGTTTAATTTCCAGTATCATATTATTAATCACTCTTTTGCGTAAAGCGCCTGTTTTGTGTGTGCCTAAACTGTCTGCAATGAAAATGTGATATTGCTATTTCAAATAAGCAGGCGTCTATATATAATTAATTATTCAATTACATATTACTCTTTAACCGCTCTCTGAATTTGTGCTTCATACATGTGGAAGCACATTACGAGCATTAACCTTAGGCAGTACTTTCATCTTTCAGTAGTTGAGTAGGCGCCATTAGCTAGAACTGGAAATGCACCCACCAACCTAAAGTCAGGAGGGTGATGGCCCAGGAGTTTAAAGAGCAAATTGCTCCAATTTTGGCGCACATTTGGCACATCGCTAGCATCCTGACGTATACCACAGCCCCATTTGTACACCCGCCATCCTGACACTCACTATAAAGTGACGCCTAATCCAGCATGGCACTATCTGAATATCTAAACATCGTTGAAATAAATATTTTGTTGTGGATTTTATTTATGGGAATAAATCCATAGTAGATACCGTGGCTTGAAACCTTAAAAACGTATTTGGATAAAGGAATGAAACAAAGACAGGTTCATAGTATATTTTAACAATAGTTATTTAATACAGAGATACTTATAAGTTAATTACTTCTTAACAGTGACAGGATTATTTGGGTCTTCAGGTTTTTGATTCGCTACTGTGGTCGAATCATTTTCTTTTTTAGATATGGAATTTACAGGTGTTAGCAGCAAACCACCTATTGTAATAAATGATCCTGCTACACTAAATGCAACTGTGTACCCAAAGTGGTCTTTTAAAGCACTAGCTAAAGGTGTACTAACCAAGCTGCCTACTCCTTGAAACAATAATATCATTCCTGTGGCATTTGTTAATTTTTCTAATCCGTAAAGCCGCACCAACATCATGGACCGCAGACCAGCCACAGAGGATATGCAAAACCCGAATACACAACAGTAGAAATACTGAAAATACATATCGAATGAAACATTGGATAAGATGGTGACTAAGCCAGCAATACAAGCTGAAGCAGCAGACATTGTTACAGGACATAATTTAGTAGCTAAAGACCCTAAAATTATTCTGCCTAAAGCATTACATCCCCCAATCGCACTTACGAAAAAACTGCAATAGTCCGGGTCAATACCGGCTTGCAAATTTCTATCTTGTGTATATGCGTACGGCACTAAAAATCCAAAATTTATAAGCAAACCACTGGCACAAATATACTGAAAGGTTCTTCTTTTCAATAATTTAGGGTCCATCATTGTTGCAAGAACTCTTCGCACCGCTGTAGTAAAAACTCCACGGTGTTCTTGCAAATCATGAGTGGCAGCAGCACGAGACACTGCTAGCTGATACTCAAGCCCAGTTTCATGTTCAGGAGTAACTGCTGCCTTACTTTTTTGGTATGCAGGTAGGTTTTCTATTTTTCCGTCGTAAAAAGCGTCATCCCGATACATAGGACGTGACTCAGGTACATGTTGCTCCCAATGACAGAGCCGTCCCCAACAACTGATCTTCTTTGGCTCAACTTCTGGGATAGTAATTTCCAAGTGTTTAGGAAGTCCATCGTCAGCGACCACGCTACTTTTAGAAATCATTGACTTTACTTGTTGTAAATGACGATGACTAATGCCACTCTTTGGTGCCATTGCAGTTATTGTTAACTTTGAGACAGGTTTACTCGTAGTTCCGGCAGAAGATCCTGGCTGAGTTGATAGGACCGTAGGTTCATGATTGTGGTCAACGACAGCAGCTGCTGTAGGAAAGTTATCGTTGTTCACTGCAGCGAATAAACGCTCTGTTGCAGTGGGCTTCATGTGATCAGATCGAGCCCCTTGCGATGCTGTCTTTGCAGCTGTGGCTGACACATTCGGCAGATACGTAACTGTACGAGTTGGGTCTTCTGTAACCTGGGTTTTGATTACGTGGAGGGCAAGTAAAGGCCGAAAAGCCATAGCTAAAAAAAAAACACAACCAAACAACCCCGATTGAAATAATGTCACCGAACGCCACCCTGCTAAATTAACTAAATACGCGTTTAAAGGATAACATGACGTAACGCCAAAGCTGGAGCCAACCATAGTTATGGACATTGCTACTGACCTCATTTTCTCGAAATAAAATCCCACTACAAGCCCAGCCGACATGTTGATAAGGGAAAATCCACAACCAGTAAAAACTCCCATGAACAAGCAAAGAGGCCCGTAAGTGGTTATAAAATATGATGTAAATAATGACAGGGAACATATTACTGCGCCCGCCATGGTACATGCTCGAAACCCGAATCGATTTATTAAAGCAGAAACTAAGGGGCCTGCAATCAAATATAAAGCAACAGCGATAGAATTAATTAAGGCTATCATTGTTTCGGAAATACCAAGGTCTAAGCTGATATCTGAACGCATACTTCCAAATGTGTAAGCCACGCCGTCCAACACAAATATTATACTAAACGAAGCTGCCACAACTACCCAGCCCCAACATCCTTCTTCGGGCACGTGTACTTGGGCATGGATTTCAGTTTCTTCTCTTCCTTCGAAACTACCATGTCTGCTACATTTGCTGGGCACAACCGTAACACTTTTCCTGTTATCGCTTGGCTTCGCTGTAATTGGCTTACGAGGCATTTTATATAATAATTACAGTAGGTATCATATGCTAGGTATTATTTTTATTGCTCCTTCATCATACTGAAAATCTGTGTAACATAATATTTTGAGTTAATATTCTTGACGTCACATTTGACATTGTAAAGAATAAAGCTATTGTGAAGCATAACGACCGGTTTAGCTCAGGGGGAGTAACGTTGCCTGCGAAGCTGAAAGTCCTGGGTTCAAATCTCGGTAAGGGTAAATATTTGTGTAATGTGCATAAATATTTCTTCGAGTGTTGGATGTTTTCTACGTATATAAGTAAATATATCTATGAAATAAATATATCTTCGTCTAGTACTTAAGTTCGCTTTGTGTAAAAATTTACCTGTAATATATTTTTTTTATTATTTCGTTTATTTATTATATCAATAGCAATATCAATAGGAAGGTATTGCTTATGGGCAGGAATACCTATTCATGATAAGCTTAGAAAGATTGAGAAATGAATGTTTAACCACAAATTAAATAATGAGGTTGTATAACATTATTTTTAATTTATTTATGACTGACTATGAAGGTGACCGCTGCCCGCAACATCGTTTGCGGAGGAAGAAAATGCCATATCCTTTTTGCTCCAGTAGCCGGTACGAGGACAGTTAAACTTCGAGGATATTTAGCTATCCTTGTAATAAAAAAAATGTTTCAGATCTGTTCAAGTTTTATCCTGCTGAGGCTGCAAAAAATGTAGGACCGAGAGATGGCGCTGATTTAGATGGTTATACTATTTGAGACATTTGTATTGTAGATCGCGATGTTAAGATTTGTATTGGTTTTATGACGCCAGTAAGGCAACTGGATTTTATAATACCGTAGTGGTGTTTAATAAAAAAATATTTTCGGGTTCAGAGCTACTAACACTTGTACCACCCACGGCTATTTTTCAAATATTCACCATTTTATATTCCCTATTTTTTTTGTTATTATTTTATCATCTGCAGTGCATTTTTTGTATGAACGGCTGCGGAACCCAACTTTGAGCATGGTCCGACATGCTCTTGGCCGGTTTTTTTAATTACTGTATCTTTGGATTGCGTTGATTTAGAAGCTTAATTTTTTTACAACTTCAAGGGACCGCAGACATAAGTACATATTTGATGTTAATTTCAACTTGGCACTTCCACGCGTGCCTGAGAAAAAGGGTCTTGACAGACAGACAGACGGACAACGCAGGAATCATAAAAAGGTTCAGTTGTTTCCTTTTGAGGCGTTCTTACGTTTTTAAAAGAAAAAAAGTGAGGTAGTAAACAAAATGGTGAACTTTAGGAAAATACTGAGATTTTTTTTTAAGAAGTAATAAAATAAACACCGTGTTCGTGTAAGTGAGATTCTGTGTCAATTAGCCTAAAATGTGCTTCCAGTGTCCCTACCTACCCATTCTAGTAATTTGGGATTTAGCACATGTTCTGCAATACACCCTGTATAGTAAAGAGAGTTATTCTAATGCTCAAAATTATGTTCTCGGTGCGAGTTTTATTATTTTACTTAGTTTTTATCACTAGACGTTGCTGGTTATGAATGAACAAGCCAAATCCTTAAGAAACACATTAAAGAAAATAAAAATGTAGTCCCATGAAATCTAACATTACTAATGATATTATTGTTTCTCTATACTTAGCTTAATTAGGTAGGTAAGTTTTGTAATTTAAAAGAAAGTTAAAGTGACAAACATATGAAGGTATGTAATTCTATGTCGCTTTAATTACTTTAGTAAGTAGATGAAATAATTAACTAACGATTTATCTCTTGATTTTCGATGTGTATAAAAGCACTCTTCTGCAATATTGAATTAGTTCGACCCGAGTGTCCGCTTGGAAGAGTTATCCTGTATTTTATAAGGTTTTTAGTAGGTGGCTTTTATATGGCAATAACTTAGTAGTGAAATTCAAAGCGTTGGAAAAAGTGTTGTGCTGTCTATGATTCAAAATTGGAGTTGTCTGTCTCGTCGACTGTCAAGTTAAGTTGTCAATTCGAAGTTGTCATTATAATTGTAACGGATTTGGAGGGAAAATCCGCTTTTCGATATAAAACTGACTTGAATATAAGATAAAATAAATGTGTGTTGTTGAATAGTTACAATTTATATTTTATATCATGTCTCAAACTACACTCACTGCATTCTACAACAGTAGAAAAAGACCCGCAGCGGAAGATATTGCTTCGACAAAACGCAAAATCCCACATTTAGATCGCCTCCTCGAAAGCGATTTACAGTTGAAAGGAAAACATATTTTGCTGAAGAAATGTGATACTATCAAGGACGTGACAACAAATTCGGAAATTTCGGCACAAATAAAGCCTTCTCCAGCGAAGAAAAATGAACTATCATCGGCACAGCCTGCTTCTTCCGTAGTGCGCGAGTTGAAATTGTCAAGTGCCTGTGATGCGTTTGCTAGTAAAGTTAATGCGTCTAATATAAATAAGACCAAAGAGCCCTCCAAATCTGACACGGTGATTACAGCTCGCAAAGAGCTCAGTTTAGGGGACATCAGAAAGAAGTTGGCAGGCAGCTCTCGGCTAGCTGAATTAAAGGCATCTGCCGAAAGGTTGAGCAAAGGCATTCAGCAGCTTAAGAATGCCGACAATAAGCAAGGAAAACTCAAGGAATTCAAGTCTATTGATGTGGAAGTACCATCAAGGTAAACAACTATATTTACTACCATTGGTTGTGTTTTGTTGAAATGTTTAATATATCCAGTATAATTAATATCTTGTTTTTACTTTCAGTCCAAGCAAAAAAGCTAATAAGATTCAAAATGAATTCATGTCTCCGAAAAAAGAAGTAGTACCTGGTGCTGTACAACAAAGGCCTTTGATATCACCACGGAAGGTGGTTGTTAGTCCTGTAAAGAGCCCCAGCAAGGTATTTAATGTTTTAGCTCTATTGAAATGTAAATATTTATTTATTAATCTAATTCTTAGCTTGATTTCAATACAACTCACAGTATTTTCTAGATTTTTAGGTTATATTAGTAACATTTTTTGATAAAGAATGTTACTAATATGTTACTGCGGATTCTAAACCACCAATACCTACTAAATAGATGCTATATTAGATTAAACTCCTTTTCTAAGTACTCTATTGTTGACAAGTAGATGTGAATATTTAATTAAATGCTCTTATATTTATATTTATTCCAGGTGCCAGCATACATCAGACACGCAGCCCTTGCCTCAAGCTCCTCCAGCTTGCCACTGCCGCACCACTACAGGTTCCTCGCAGAGCTGTTCCGAGGTATGGAGACTGTTGTATCCCTCCTTTATAACAGGAACGAAAAAATCACTTTTGCCAAATTGAAGCCTTCCGTGCAAGACATGCTTAAACGCAACTTCACTGAAAAACATCTAGCTCAAATCAAGCACTTAGTACCTGATTTCTACAACTTTGAGGTGCAAAAAATCAAGAATTTTAGCACTTCAACCCAAAAAGAGGCTTTCGAACTGATTATATCTCCAATCTTTCCTAATGATATTAAAATAATGAACCCAAGTGTCCTTTTAGAAAGACGTAGATACTTCTATGATACTCTACTCCAAGTTGTAAAGAAACATCATGCTCAGTATTTATTGAACCTCGACCCTCCAATGGTGATCCCCGACATCAAACTCACTCGCTGGCATCCTGAATTTGAGATTGAGAAGGTTTCAGATATTGACTGTGCTAAGTTGCCCGAGATGCCAAATGCTGAGAAGTTCTCTACTGCACAGGATGTCCTTTCTAAAGCTCGAGAATTATTCAAATGTAACACCAAAATGGAAAGAGCCTTAGAAAAACTGGCTCAAGCTAAGGCCAGGGGTCTGACAGATCAAGAGAAGGCTGCTACAGGTATTAAAGATGAACCAAAGACTATGCAGAATGCTCAGACTAGTACACAAGCTACTCAACCCTCAACAAGTGTGGTAACTATTCTGAATCCCGCATTAAGGAATCTACCAGCTTCACTGCTGGAAAAGGTGAAAGCTAAACAAGCTGCAAAAGCCCTAGAAGCTATGACCAGATCATCAGAGCATAATCAGAAATACCTTATCTACAGCCGCCTGCCTGATTTGGCCAGGACCCTAAGAAACATATTTGTTACCGAGAGGAAGAATGTCTTGGCACTTAATTTAATACTTTCCAAGTTGGACAGCAGTTTTAAAAGCAAAGTGTCTAGCAACGACTTGCAGAGAGATATAAAAGTACTCACAGAACAGTTGCCAGAATGGATAAAACTCCATGAAATAAGGAATACAACTTATCTAAAGTTGGACAGAACCACTGAGCTAAAGAAGATCACTTCTAAGCTAGAAGCATTGGCAGAGAAGTATAAAAGTGACTAATAGTAATAATTTATTTGACAAAAGAATAGATCCTCGAGACTGTTAAGTAAGTTAATTTATTGTTAAGTATGACATCCTACTTCATTATTAAGTAAACTTCTATGTAAGTCTAAAAAATTGTACCATTCATTACACTATGTAGTTCTCAGAAAGACAAGATTTGTACTAGTTTTATGTATTGTTTGCAACTTAGTAAGTACTATTCATTTGATCTGACATTTTGGTTCCCCGTAAAAACATAACATAATTAACTGACATCCATGTTCTCATCTCTAATTTGACATCACAGTTAAATCTTTGGACATGTTTTTATTTTTGTTTATTTTATCATGTATTACTTTCTATCTTGAAAGAAATTGTAATGGAGTATTTTTCACATTAATTTTAAGTTTTTAGTAATATCGTTTTTTCTTACTGTGTGGTATTTCGTTTTATAATAAATAAATTAAATGATCTTGCAGTAAATATTTTATTTTACAACATTGTACAACACAGCCCTCAATAATAATTCCATATTAATTATTACTTAGTAAGGAGATTATAATTAGGTTTTTCTCCTACTTTGTAGGCCTCCATGATAGTTAATAGAGCCTCTTTCGGCACGAGGTACTGGCTTACAGCTGGGTCTTTTAACATGTTGTTGATGTATTCCAACTGAAACAAAAAATCGGTAAATGAAACTAGAATTGCACATTTTTAGACATAAATAGTGTCACGTGTTTTTATCTTAGGATCAATAACGAGATATTAAGTTATTAAAACTATCTGCAACTAAATGTATTGCACTTGACCATTTCGCAATTTCAAATTGCTGATATGAATGTTCTAAATTCAGTTATAATTACACGCCAGCACTTACTAGTAGTTTGTACTCAGTTTGATCTATCTTCAACGCATCATGCAAGTCTGCGAGAAGTACCGTCCTCTCGAACCAGGGCCAGATCATGTAATCGCTGAAGCCGGGCTCGGCGCCACCTAGGAACTTGGTGCCGCTCTTCTTCAGCTCCTCCTGGATGTAGCTCAAGTATTTCCTATATGCTGCGATATGTTCTTCAGTGACTTGGTCTGGAGTTCTCAAAACTTTGATAAACATCGATTGAATCTAGAATTCAAAGATAATATAATAATAGTATGTAGGTATACTTAAGTCGAATTTTTATGTTGAGTTGTGTTTATTTAATCGTATGGAGAAAGGTCAGTTGTAGGAATTTATAATTTCTAGTTTAAGTTACGCAACCAGTCCATAGCCTCTTGTGTCAGATTTATACAGGTTATTCGGGTCACCCCAGTTGTCTTTATAATAGGAGTTTTCTGTGGGTATCTAACAACTAAGCACTAATTGATTCTGTAACGAAATAAACTACAATCATTTTATTACTATTTATTGTGGTTTTAGTACAAAAGAAGTGCACTCTGGCACTGAAAGCTGCACAAGCTAATGCTTGTAGAACCGTTAATGATTAGTGGTTACATTAATATTTAACTACTATGTTGTAGTTAAGATATTGACATAAAAACAACTTCAAACGAGTATGTAAGCGCCAAAAATATGCAAACTCAAACATTTTGAGTGATTGATTTTTTACAGATAAGTTTAAATAGGACCGGTCCAAATGTGTATCGTATTCTTACAATTTCTTAACATATCTCGACCGGCAAAAACATCCAATAAATCTGGGTCTGGGAACTTTATTGAAATCGGTTAATAAAGCAAGACTATTCGTAAAGATAAACTATCATACCTCAAAAAAGCGTTAGTAAGTTAAACTATGGCTCGTTAACTACCTACAATGGCCTTGTTTGGAATTCAGATATCGTTAGCTTACCGGCCCCGAACCTTCGACGATGATCTTAGCGAGCGCTTTCTTCACTGGGTCCTTGGGCAGCAGTGGCCGCTGCGGGTACACCTCGTCTAAGTACTCCGACGTGACCAGGCTCTCAGCGATGCAAACTCCATCTTCGACCTCCAATGCAGGCACCTTACCTGAACAGAGATTGTTGGAACAGTTTGCCAATTGTGTTGTTTCTCACCAGTCATAAGCAGGGCATTTATTTGCAGTGTAGACACGTGTAAAGTGTATGACCTCGATCACACCTGACGTTAGGCTAAGAACGGCATTTTTAAATATAAAGCAATATAGCTTTATATCTGTACTGGAACATTAATACAATTTTTGGTTTCGCCCTAAAACTAATCTTAGCATGAGTATCATAGTGTCCATTCGTTGCCGTTTTGACTTACGTACTAAGTTCAGATATGTTTTTATTGACTATCTGCCTAACTGCCTATTGAAGGGAATTTGTCAGGTAGGTAAACTCACTAAAGCTATTAACTGCTGTCGCGTCCTCTGTGTTTATTGCTCAAATTAAGTCCAGGCGAGTAACTATCCCAAAGATGTTGCATGGTGAAAGGATACTTAAATGAAAAACTCACTACTTGGCGTGGGGAATGTCCCAGTCCCATTGCTCGACAATGAATATAGGTCACTTGGCACTTTCAACATCTAGCCTACCTCTATTATAAAGTTGTAAAAATTAAATATCTGTACAGTTTAGTACTTAAATATATATAATAGTACTAGAACGTAAGTTCGTGTGCAGCGAAAGAGAAAAAATCATAACCATCTTTTTTTCTTCAGCTTAGTCGAGTCAAAAGTATCCAATAACCCAGCTATAGTTGAATCATCGAGAGCGTGGAATTGCATATGTAGTAGTATTGTTTGTTTACAGGCATTCTATATTTGAATTTTCTATTTTCTTGTACTATCAGCATACAAAGAGGTTGTTATATATATATATATATCGAAGAACTAAAAACAAAAATAATGTCAGTGTGAAATTGTCAATATTATTTACGTTGTGCGTATATTTTTACATCTGATTTGATTGTATTCCCAATTAATTATTGTGTCCGTACGGGCTACGGGACTACGAATAATTTCTATATTTTAAAAGAATATGGCTGTAAGTAATTTTGGTCCTATTGAGAGTCAAAGTAAGCAAATAATTTTCAACTGTTATAAATATTTTGAAAATGAACTGACGAAAAATTTAAACTTGCCTTACACCGCTGCCCAGTTAGTTGAAAAAGCTACAGGTGTTTGTCTCTCTACTGTTTATAACATTGTGACTGAGAGCAACAGCGAGAAATTCGCAACAACAAAAAAATTCACCTCCCCGAAGAATAAAAAGTTGCGTCCTTGTCCGTCATCAGCAGTAGACGATTTTGATCAGGAAGTCATCCGGAGAACTATATACAACTTTCATCTGTCCCATAAGCAATTTCCAACCTTAAAAGGACTCCACTCTGTGTTAAAATCCGATATAGATTACAAATTTGGCATTTCCACCTTACGAAAACAAATACAAAAATTAGGATTTAAATGGAAAAAGACCGAGGACAACCGAAACATATTAATGGAAAAACACAACATACGACTGCTAAAAATAAATTACCTTATCAAAATTGCGGAATATCGATCTCAAGATAGACCACTAGTTTATACTGATGAAACCTACATCCACACTTCACATGTGTCCGGAGAAGCTTGGACCGATGGAACAGAATTTGGTGTAAAAAAACAAATCAGTACAGGCCAGCGGTTAATAATAGTGCACGCAGGAGGAAAAGATGGTTTTATTCCCAACGCTTTGTTAATATAAGGCAAACCAAAAAACGGGAGATTACCATGACCAGATGAACTTTGTCAACTACGAAAAATGGTTAAAAGAAAAATTAATACCGAACCTCAAACCGAATAGCGTACTTATCGTGGATAATGCGTCCTATTACAACAAACTTTTGAATCGTGCTCCAACGTCAAATTCTAATAAACAAAAAATGATGGATTGGTTGACAGAACACAACATTTCGTATAACCGGTTGATGTATAAAACCAGTTTGTATGAATTAATTAAACAAAATAAAGAGCGGTTTCGCGAGTACCACATAGATGCAATTTTAAAAGAACATGGCCACCCCGTATTACGATTGCCACCGTATCACCCGACATTCAATCCGATCGAAAATATTTGGTCCATGGTAAAAGAATATGTAGCAAAAAGAAACGTTTCATTAAACATGCAAGGCATTATGAGTTTAGCAACTGAACGAATGAATACCATCACTGCTGAGGACTGGGAAAATATTTTTCACCACGTCGAAAGTGAAGAAATTAAATATCGATGTCAGGAAGGAGAAATGGATCAAATAACAGACAATTTTATTATCAATACTTGTGACAGCTCAGATGAAGAACATGATAGCGAATAAAAGAAAAAAACAGAGGACTACTACTTATTCCACTTCTTGGGTATGTCATTTTATTAAGTTAAGAGAAAATTATTCTCCTTTTGTTGCAAACGGTACAACCACTACAAATGCAATTCCATCTTCTCGATAATTCAACTATACGCGTGTACCGAAGATAGTTAAAATCAGTTTAGCCGATTTGGCGTGATGAAACCACAACGACACATACTTACAAACATACAAAAAATCCAAAAAACCAAATTTCGATTCAGTGACCTCTAAATATTCCGTTACAATATTTTTTTTGAAAATATCTTCAATGTACAGACATTTCATTTTTACAACTATAATAAATAGTATAGATATATATGCAAAAAATAGTATAGAAATATATGTAAAATAGGTTATTGGGAGATTACTGAAAGGAGTATTATTGTTTTTTTGTATGCAGGTATGTGTGTCTTTGTGCTCTCATCCCGCCAAAACCGCAGGACGTATTTCAGCTATTTTTTGCACAAGGGTAACTGCTGGGCATCCACAGATGGTTATAATGCGCGGTATGTAAGTAAAACCTGCGCAGAAGTCGATTTTAGAGTCATCAGAGGTGAGGGCGGGGCGGGGGCAGACGCACTGCAACGATGCGGCGGGGGGTTGGCTACCTGCGCAGTAGCGGCCATGTTGGTTTACTTACGTGCCGCGGATTATATAGCACTTTTTTACCCGACTTCTCTAAAGCAAAAAAAGAGGTTGACTTTTTCTTCTCCTCGAGCGAAGTTGCGGGCTTCTGGTACACTATAAAAAATCCCGTGTTACCGAAAAGGCTCTTGCTGGTGAGCCACTCCGGCTTGTCCACCAGGTCGACGTTGACGACTTCGTAGTCGAGCTGTTTCGCATTCAGGACGAGGATGGTGCGCTGCGCGTAGGGGCAGTAACGCATATTGTAGATGCGCAACTTGCCATTGTAGGGTGGCAAAGGGTCACCTGAAATAAACAAGACATTTTATAGTTTGACTAGCAGACCCGGCAGATGCTGTTCTACCCGAAAGTCAACTTTCGGATAAATGTTTCCAAATTAGTCACAATTCCTTGGGCATATCTACTCTAAGAGGTTTGTACGTTTGTTTATTTGCTCTTCATCATTCATGAAGTAGATTTACAATAATTTTGGATTGGCATCAGGCATTGTATTCAGAGAACCGATTTGATGATACACATGTCCTGAACCTTAAAAGTCGATTGGGAATTACGACCATCCTTATTATTACGAAGTATTTTTGTTTCTTCAAACCCGCTAAGTGGACACTCTGCGGGTAGTAAATTTTCGCCTTAAGCGCCTCGGTTGTGAAAGTGTAAAAACATCTAGATTGCGACTGCAGCGCCAACTACCGGTTGCAGTGGAAGATTTTTTTCCATAACCATCTTTTCTACTACAGCGCAGTCGGGTAAAAAGTATCCTAATAACCATCTGTGGATGCCCAGCTACCCGTGTAAAAATAGTTGGAATCTGTTTAGCCGGTTTGGCATGATAAAACCACGACTACACACAAATATACACATATTTCTGAGTCTCTGGGTAGTCTTCTAGTTAAAACAAACTTTTATTGTAAGTATATCACGTCGTGCCCTCAGCGGCAAGGACAAAAATATGTTTCATGAACATATTGGCTAAATAAAACATAGGGAGTACCACAATAATATAACATAAAAAGAGGTAGATAGGTTATACGGGCTCCGAAAATGGTACACCAAAATTACGCCAATTGGCAAACCTTAACTCAGTCTCGCGCACAGAGTACTTTCTTATAAGTAAGTATATTGGATTATACGTCAAATAAACAGAAATGCCCGTCATGCATAATGAGTTTTTTTACTAATTAGGTACTCCATAAAAGCGTCTAAAAGCATTTACAATTCGTGTATTATTGCAATATTATTAGATTTATGTGTGCATAAGCCTGGCCATTTTCACACGTGCATTATCGTGTAGGTAACCTATCTACCTCTTTTTATATTATATCATTGGAGGGCCATCATAAGAGGCGTCGTTGGCGGTGAACAGGATAAAACGAAGTATTTGGATCTTGTAATATATTAACTAATTACTTTACCTAAGAGTGCAAAACCCGATAACTCCTTTGAAATTTACAAACAATATTAAATCTTCTTTATAAACCAAATAAGTCGTCTACCCCTCGTAAAAATAATTCGAATATAATCTTAGCCAACCTATGTGTAGGTAGGTAAGGTACGTCTAGTGCTGCCACCCGTCCGGGTTTCGCCGGATTTGTGTTCCCTGAGTTTGGAGGGCGTCCGGGGGCCGTCCTGCCTGACACTTTGTGTCAGGGGAAACCTTAAAAACTGAATTAAATCTAACACGGCCGAGGAAAATGCGATTCCCTCCAAATATTCGGTTCGGTTTTTGTTTACGTGGCAGAGCGATTAGGGCATCTATTTCTTTGGCGGATGGGTACTATATTGGACACTCTAGTTTGGAAATTGTTTGAGTTTTTATTTGTTGGAGAAGATATTTTTGAACGGACTAATCGTGTACGTATTATCTTTTTGCAGCTGACTGTACCTTACCTAGTATCAATTTCAAAGCATGCGACGTTTAACGTCTTAATTTGGATTCTTAGGTGATATATTATGTTAAGCTAGTGACTAAGGTGATAATCTTTGAGCATTAATATTACGGAGGGTTAGTAATCCCAGGATAATACTATTTTGGTGAGTTTGTTCCTTGGTTTTGTTACTGTGCTGTTCGAGACGGTACCCCATAAATTACTCACATGCGGATACCGTATATATATATATATACTTATACACCTACATTAATGAATACAAACCTCACGATTGTATTCAGGGCATTAGTAACATGAACATATAAGTTGAATCTAAACTGCAAGTGATATTTAACTCCCAACGTTTGTTTTCTTCAGTACCTATGCATCATATCATAAGTAGGTACCTATTTGAGTACATAAAAACCGGCCAAGAGCATGTCGGACCATGCTCAATGTAGGGTTCCGCAGCCGTTTATACAAAAAAAATGCAGTACAGATGAAAAAAAAACACTAACAAAAGAGCGTATGTCCCCGGCACTTACGGCACTCCTTTTGCTGCGAAGTGCAGTTTTTTGGCAATAACTTAAAAACGGTATGTCCGATCATGTTAAAAACAATTTTCGTTGGAAGTTTTTATTAAGCTTTATATTTGTAATTTTTTTCATATTTTTTGAACATACAGTTTAGAAAATATAGGGGGGGGGGGGGGCACAATTTTTGCTACTTTCGGATAGAATATTTCCGAAA
The DNA here is from genome assembly GCA_905404275.2 of Hedya salicella. Lineage (NCBI taxonomy): Eukaryota > Metazoa > Arthropoda > Insecta > Lepidoptera > Tortricidae > Hedya > Hedya salicella. Next base: position 15,920,080 of record FR990106.1, read on the forward strand.
ATATCCAGTATCACATTTTTTTTTTAAGAAACCTCTAAGTGTTTTTAAAAGAACTGTCGAAATATGTGCCACAGATTGATATTTGCTGTATAGTTATGCTGTACGGTTACATGTATGGAGTGCCCCCCCTACAAATATATATATTTAATATTTAAATTATCAAACTAAGTAGCGGCTTACACAAGACACCTATGCTCCAAATTTCATTAATATACGTCTTATATTTTTTGAGTAAAAGGCCTGTGACATACGGACGGACGGACGGATATGACGAAAGTATAAGGGTTCCGTTTTTGCCATTTTGGCTACGGAACCCTAAAAACGTCCAAATTAGGCCCGAATTGCCCTAATAAATTTAATACTTAGGTAGTTACTTACTTAATTGCAAAAATATCAACTAACGAAAGCATGAAGGTATCAATCATTTGTTTTTGTGTCGTGAAGTACATTATCATTATTCTCGATGTAGGTATACACTTAATGATTGTTGTTAGCGTCTTGGAATGTGCGATTTAGTTAATGATGATGAGATGTTGCAGAAAACTGCATCTTAACTAGTTCAGTATTTTCCCTGAGTCAGTATACCTATGTTTCAAACGCAAACATAACATACGTGACAAATGTTATTTATTATACCTATCGTACGATGTGTCACTTAACCTACATTTATCTGGTACAAGTTCAACAACCGGCCGTTAACAGCGAAAGAAAACACAAGGTGGAGGACAGAGTGTATAAAATAATAATTGGAAGCGTAAAAACCAACCTTTCATCAAATGCTTCGTGTCAAAATTGATTTTGACAGGTGTTCCGGCCATGGCGCGGTATAGTGGTAGAACGTACTGTAGATTCCGAACGACCGGCACCAAAGCTCGCAAAGACGCTAATGCCACTGTATACATCACAAATCACAGTTACTTATACCTCTTTAACCTAGCAGGTTAACTGGTTCAATAATAAAATATCGACAAAATGATTAGGCCGTTTTGCTATCTCGCTTTTGAGCCATGTTGATAAAGTATATTTATGGCAGGCGTTCGTACCACAGCCAAGTCGCTAGTTGGTTACGTAATCACCAGAGAAATTATCATAATATCTACTAGTGGATGCGGTTGACGCAGGAACTACTGAACTTATTTTTATGAAATTTGTTGATTTTGGTGTAATTTAAATTACACAAACTCTAGCTCTCTATGTTGGTTCTGATAAATTAAACGAAAATAATAAAAATGACTTGTCAATTAAGTTAAGGAGATGCCATAGGACTTAAGATTTGAAGATGCATAGCATAGGTAGGTATGTGTTTTTCACGAACAACTGAACACGTACGTAATAGTCAGTATACTTCTAATTGTAGGTATATGTACATATAAATATGAGGGATTTTAGGCGATATTCTTTAATCTTTATTACTCGCATCCAAAGTTTCAATACAGTTTGTATCAGCGATACGTCACCAGGGATGGCGGCCAAATGAATACCCAATTATTATCAAACTAGTTTCTGCCCGCGACTTCGTCCGCCTTAAATTTGGTTATCGCGGATAAGGGTATTTTTCCGGGATAAAAAGTAGCCTATGTCCTTCCCCTGGACTCAAACCATCTGGTTCAGCGGTTTAAGCGTGAAGAGGTAACAGACAGACAGACAGACACACTTTCGCATTTATAATATTAGTATGGATAGACGGGTAGATAAAGTTCAAAGTACTGACGACAATAGAGAACCAACATTTGTGATGACTTTTTAAATGCTTTGTTTTGTAATTAAACAATATTTACGATTATTTGATTGTTGTAAATAAAGATACAAAACGGTCAATAATTATGGTTGCAGAGCTTATTTTGGTAGGCGTGCTACCCTAGGCAGTATACAATAGTTTCAGACCAAGAATCCTATAGACTTGACAGCCAAATAGTAATACCACTACAGAACGAGATGGTCGTATACAAATTATAATAAGGCTGACAGAGAGACATATATTATTTTTTGTCTTTGTCATAGTTTCACTTTTCCACCACTGCCACAACCGAGTTTGTGGCAAACTTATAAACAGGCCTCGGAGTATTTTTAGCACGGTAAGACTAAGGAGAGCTATGGAGTCTTTGTTAACATTAAAATTAAATTCATACTCATCCTCATTAATTAAGTTCGTCCGAATCGTTTTATAAATACTTAGACTACTTAAATGTAATTAATTCTGTTTACATATATTTAATTAAATGTTATATTATAAAAATGTAATAATATGTATATGTGTATGTTAATATTATTATATTACCCATATTGCAGTGTCATCGCTCCAATATTTTATTTAAGTACTTAACGTACCTACATACTATAATTACTGTTGAGATAAAGAACTATACGTTGTCACTGGCCGCTTTAGATAATGCACTTAATGACATCATATGTCATGTATCAACATATTAAGACGTATTATTTGTTACTTCAATATATTCATTTAAGGCAAATTTCGGAATAAATTGCCGATTTCATTATGACGGATCCACAAATATCTGAAATTTTGCACTGGATTGAACCGTACAAAGATCTTATATACGATCACGAAAAATGTGTAGTAACGTGTGTGTCTTGTGACGTACATCTCACGCAATTAGACACACTTTTATATTAAAGCATGTCAACAGCATTCTACACAATACAAAATCTCGCCAACATTCTTCGTTTATACAGCGCTGGATAGAACCCTATGAAGAGTTAGAGTATAATACCGATCAAGCAGTTATATACTGCACTGTGTGTGAAAGTTCTATAACTAGATTGAAAAAGGACAACGTTCTGAAACATGTTAATTCTGACAAGCACCAAAAGAAATGTGGAGCTATAAGCGACTTCTATATTGATCTCTGCTTCTTCCTGGTTACCTGCAACATTCCTTGGAACAGACTTAATCATCCCGAATTCCGAAAATTCATGGAAAAATATTGCTGCCAAATAACGAATAAAAGACTTCCACACGAATCAACTTTAAGAAAATTTTATCTCCAAAAAATTTACACCCCAGTTATGGACAAAATAAGGAACTCATTTTAAGATTGTTACCTGTGGCTTTCCGTGGACGAAACAGTAGATGTTATTGGTAATTGCGTTGTTAATGTTATAGTGAAGTCATTACAAGGATCCTCGTGTCGACCCTTCTTACTATCATGTAAGGTATTAGAAAAAGTCAATGGAAACTCGATCGCTGAAGTGGTAGAAAATAGTCTTATGTTTTTGTGGCAAGGTGATTTCGAAGGTAACATTGGCAAATTTTTAATATTTTGCACGGACAGCGCTGCATATATGCTTCTCGCAGGCAAAATTTTAAAACGGAAATTTATCAACATGAAACATGTTACTTGTTTAGCGCATGCACTACATCGTGTTGCTGAACAAATAAGATCAGAACATGAAGAAGTCAACGCCTTAATATCAAATGTAAAAAAGATATTTCTGAAATCGCCACAGAGAACACTAATATTTAAGACGATGGCCCCTGATGTGCCCCTACCGCCGCGGCCTGTAATAACCAGATGGGGGACATGGTTGAATGCTGCATTTTACTACGCGGATCATTATGAGCAAATAAAAAGTATTGTTTTTGAATTTTCAAGAAAAGAAGCCATCTCAATAGCAAACGCCTAAACCGCATTGATGGATATGCACTTGCCAAACGAGCTTAGTTTTATTAAAGACAATTATCAGGTTATTGTTGAATCTATTACAAAATTACAGTGTACAAATATTACATTAAAGCAACCGTTTCAAGTGATAGACGACATTACACAATTATTAACATGTTTCGGCCCTGACACAATTAGAGATAAATTTGTAAAAGTTCTCGAAAGGAACCCAGATATTAATGAAATACGAACGATGGCAAGCTCACAACAATTTGAGGAAGTTCTAAAACATGCTACTTTAACTTCAGTCGATGTGGAAAGATCTTTTTCGTGTCATAAGTGGATTTTTGACCAACATAGAACATGTTTCACTCCAGAGAACATGGAAAAAGTCTCAATTATTTACACATTTTACAACTGGACTGATGAAATGAACAACGTACACGTACCATGTGAAGATTTTGAAGAACTTATTCCTATAGCTACGTTTTCTATGGATATTAATTGTTAATTCTATGGGGTTGTTTACCTTCATATTATTTGTTACTCGTCAATGAAGATGGTGGTGTATTTTTTATAGCTATTATTTATTTTATGAATTAAATTAATGAGGATGAGTATGAGTATGAATTTAATTTTAATGTTAACAAAGACTCCATAGCTCTCCTTAGTCTTACCGTGCTAAAAATACTCCGAGGCCTGCTTATAAATTACAGAACATTATTTGTAAAATTATCCGTCCAAATTACGTAGGTTCTTTATGGTAAGCTGTCAGCCAATTTTAAACGTGTTCTTAATTTTGCTGCATAACAGTTATGTTCGTCCCTTACGGGTGTACGCTGATGTCAAGTCTATAGGATTCTTGGTCTGAGACAACAGTAGTCTTTGGTGCTACCTTGTGATCGTTATACATATCGTCACGTAGATATCTTATGTCTACTCGTATAAGAATAAATAGTCCAGCAGTTGTGTACTTTTACCTAGAAAGTATTCCGAATGTAATGGAAATTGAACAGATTGTTAGGGGGCCTTACTCTTGGAAGACTGAGTTTTTGACCTCTGGGACCCTGTGCTAACTTCAAAGAGTAGTATAATATAACTGGGCTAACTCGCGGGGAGGGGACAAAAACCTCAAATGTTTCTGACTTACTTTTCTTGAACAAAGCCCATTGCAAGATAAAGTTGAAGAGCATTAAATTTCCTAAGTTCGTTGAAAAACCAGCTTTTCAGGCTCAATATTAACGGAGACACAGCCGATCAAAGTTACACAAAGTTTCTTAAATGTAAGAAGTAACATAACTATTTGTTATCATAATCCAGCCTTTCTAGTGTATGCCCAAACAACATGTAAGTTCCGTTAACACGTTGAATGCGGGAACATAATTTTATAATTTACTTTCAGTGCTATATATACCATTTTTGAATTGTAGGATAGTTGTACACGGGTGCGGTTCAAGGCTATTTTGGCTTGTGACTAAAGGTCTCTATTTTAGCAAATATATCCTTGGTGGTTTTACAAATCGATGATTCACTGATTACAATGGCTAGTTAAACAATTGAATTAACTAAGGCTATAGTCGTTACATACTGTCAAACTTGGTTTAGGCATTATAGGAAAATTTATTAACCATACGAAATTAGTCTAGTCGATATTTTGGTAGGGATGTAATGAGATAAAACATCGATATCGGTAGTATAGTATTAAAAAAAAGGTAACTAAAATTAAAAAATCGAATGAGATTCATTGAAGCATTCTAAACACACAGATTTTTCACATTCTTGGCGGTACGTATACGTATTCACTTTTTTGTCAGCTTCTCGACTCGTCAGTGTTTCCCTTAATTGTGAACAGTCTATCGTCGCATTTCTTCTCCGATTCCTTTGGTTCACTAGTTACACTTTCACTGCACTCCATCTCTTCGAAAACATTTTTGTAGCATCTTTCGTGATCGTTTTCTCGGTGCATTCATGATGAAAACGGAACTGCAATCGGAAGGTAAACAAAAAACACGTAATCGTCACCCCCGCACTGGCTGTACTGACCTGTACTCGCGGTGCTGTACAAGACAGTAGGTATACAAGACACTTTTGGCCGGTACCGCACTGGTTGATAATTTTTTTTCACCTAGTGCGGTACGAGTCAAATTTGTCTTGTAAAGTTTGATGTACCTATTAGATAGAATTTACAGAAATACACATAAATGTATACTTGACTCTTTCTAGTTGGTAGGATTTCATAGTCAAATCGATCCCGCACCAGACAGAGACAAGCTACTTCCTTACGCCGCACCAGAAGAAAGTACATAACAAGTCGAAACTGGCATGTACCGCATTCAACGTGTTAAATTCGGAATACTTTGCATCTACCCCCACCTTTAGAAACATTTCGACTGGAATAAAAGACGAACTGCGATACGGTTGCCATATTTTTGGGGCTTTGGATGCTACAGACTATTTGATGCTCACTGTACTTTAGCCGCGCGTCGCAATCGCGGAGCCTTGTGTACATCAGCGTTGTCTTAATAAAACAAAATAGACCGCCAGGAACATGAAATATTGAAAAGGAAGAAGGCAGAAGCATGTCTGGATGGATAAAGAGGTACAAGATCTACAAGGCGAATGTAAGTGGAAATGTCGGAAGAGGAAGGCCTAGACGAATGTTTCGCGATCAGATTGGCGACATTCTGTAAAAAGGCCAAGTGAAAAGTACTCTAAACCGGCGAGCATGCATGAAGAGATTAATGAATGTTGATGAAGCGGCAGTTGCGTGCCAGGACAGTAGCAAGTGGAAGGAGGTAGTCTCTGCCTACCCTGTAATGGGAAAAAGGCGTGATTGTATGTGTGTATGTATGTAGGAACATGACATCACGCCTGTCTCTTACCACGAGAAATGTTAAATGGTAAGCCTATATCAATGGTGACTATCGTGGTATCCCGCAATCATTACGATACGTCGGCCAACTAAATAATTAGATCATCAACAATTATAGGACATTGCCACACAATCAGTGCATTTTAGTTTACATGTACAATCTGTACAAGTGGTTTATCTTATCATCAAGCCACATACACGCACCACCACTCAGGATTTTATCAGTAAAAAAGACAAGGAAAATTCAATACTTTATTGTACTTGTTGTATCAAATGCCATAGTTGAAAAGTAAATGAATAATATTAGCCGTATTATTAGGTAATATTATGCATAATTAACCTAATGTTATTCATTTATTGTACTAATTTTATTGCTTGTCGTGTAAAAATATCAATTTTAAAGCCCTTCACGTAGCTGCTTCGGTTGGACCGTACTACGTACAAAATAAAATGCTATTTTGCTTGGCTACAGCTACGAGAAGAACGAAAACAACTACTCATTTTCTCAACATCAGTTATTTTTCGTATTTCAAGTGTGAACCACAGAATAGATAATAATATAAGTACTAGAAGGATCACTCATTTGATCTTTTGAGCGCGTGCGAAACACGCGTGAGCGTGAATAAGAGTATTTTTTGAAACCATTGCGGCAATCAAAAAGAGAATGTTCGCGTGATATGCAAACGGTCTCAGGACTGAGGGCATAGAATCTGTTCGTCCTTCACAGGTCTAATGATTAAACCGGTAATGCCGGTAAAACAAACATAACGAATTTTTAAATAATGTGATGTTATTTTTGGCGATTTTTACGGTCGCTGGTAACGAACTTTGAGGACGTTCGAAATAGATTCGTACTACGCTGGTTTTCTTTCTCTGTACACGAAGATGAGAGCCTTTTCCAATCTGTGCGTTTAAGTACGAGATTGAAAAAGTCAAGAGACCATAGCGTTGGCGTAGCTAGGTAATCAAGGACCCAGTTGCAAAATAAAAGATTAGGGCCCCATGTCAGGTCGAGATTAGCTAGACAGGGGTCCGGAGCGGTGCTCGGCACCACCCAGCCCTTCGTTAGCGACGCAACTGGACCAAGCGGTTGTACAAATACGGTTGAGAAACAAAGTAGTTGAAGCCCGAGAACAATTTACTGCTTCTTCTTTCTAGGACGCATGCAGCATACATCGCTAGTGTCCAGCATGTTGTAGTTGGCTTCGCCCTTTGTCTTGGACTCGACAAACTTGGCGTGGGTCTCCGGAGAGAGGTAGTACTGCTTCACAGCTGGTACCTGCTTCATCGCTTCTATGTAGTTGGTCTGCAAATTAATAAATATATATTAGGAGATAATATACCTATACCTTTTAATAGAGGTCGGAATTTTCGCGGCAAAACATAAAACTATCGCAATCTAACTAGTGTTAGAAGAACTTTTTTTTATTGATATCGATAGTTGAGAAATAGAAGCAAGAATGGTTCACCGAATTAAAAAATATATAATATTTTCTTCTGTTTCCGCGATTATTACTCATTGAAATAAAACAATTTAACGGATTATATCGCGTATATTATCTCATTTTAGTTCCCGACGTTTCGGAAGCTTTCCAGCTTTCCATGGTCACGGGAGGACTGAGAAAAGATGTATTTTCCTCTGTCAAAGTTACAATTTGTGCAAACTACCCATTTTTTGAAAAAACACAAATAAAGGTGTACATACATGCCAGATGGGCCTAAGCTGTAAAGACAGTTACACATGTGCCAGAAGGGCTTAATTATTTTATTCTAATAATTTACCAAGCAGCATTTCACAAATGAGGCGTACTGAGGAGAAAAGAAACGCTGCAAAGAAAAACTCCCAGACTACCTCATTACTAATTATAATATTTAAAAACAGAGACTATTAAACTACTTTTAAACAGATAAGATATTTTACACCGTTCGGAAAATTAAGGTTTTGCAGTCCTGTGTCTTGCTTGTTCCTTGATGAGATGTATTACAGGATCCCAAGCTGGTGGTAGTGACAATCCATCTTCTCTATTGAAATTAGGATGCTTTTTAATCTCAATAGCCTCGCGTAGCATCCTGGGAAAATATCTTTTTTCTTTGGCAAGGATAGAAGGTTTATCAAACTTAATTGAGTGGTTTGGTTTGTCAATGACATGTTCACAAACTGCAGACCTATTACACCGACGGTGCTTGACATCTGCTATGTGCTCCTTCACCCGGGTTGATACACTGCGTTTCGTTTGACCAATGTATGAAAGACCACACTCGCAGTCCAGCTTATAAATGCCTGCACTCTGCAAAGGGGTGCTACTCTTCACGGGTCTAAGGTATTGAGACACCTTCTTCAACGGCTTGAAATATGTTTTTATAGAAGCACGCTTCAAGATGTTTCCGATCTTGTCTGTGACCCCTTTCACATATGGTAATACGGCAGGTTTACGCTCGACTGTTGGTTTCTTCATACTGGGATTCTGCTTGGAACGTGGTATCTGGAGCTCGTTGGCTCGAAGCGCACGTTTGACATTCTGTAACTCAGCAGTCAGATGTTGATTGTCGCAGATACCCCTGGCTCTCTGAAACAAAGATTTACCCACTGTAGCAAGTTGACAGGGATGGTGGTGAGATTTGCCATTCAAATACCTATCTGTATGCGTAGGTTTCCTATATACAGTATGACCTATGTCATTTTCAGGACCTCTAATTACTAGCACATCTAAGAATGCAAGTGAATTTTGATTTTCCAACTCCATAGTGAATTTAATTTTACTATGCATGGAGTTCAGATGGTCTAAGAAAGCTGAAACACTAGATCTAGGTAAAATAGTAAAGGTATCATCTACGTATCTTTTAAAGATCCTGGGCTTGACAGGTGCCAATGAAAGCGCTCTCTCCTCGAAGTCTTCCATGAAAATATCGGCGACGACAGGAGACACCGGAGACCCCATTGCCACACCATCAACTTGCCCGTAGAATTCACCATTCCATAGCATATAGCCAGATGTAAGGCAGTGTTGTAATAACTCAGCATATTCTATTGCCATCTGTTGTTCACCCAATCTTCTTTTCACAATTTCGATACATTCTTGAACTGGTAGGCATGTGAAGAGAGACTGGACATCAAAACTGACCATAACTTCATCATCAGTTAGTCTCAAATCCTTAATCTCACTGACAAAATGGTATGAGTCCCTTGTGTATGCTTCCGTCTTCCCTCGCAGTAAAGAAAGTACACCTGCTAAGTGCCGAGCTAGTGAGGACCCAGATATCACCATTCTTCGAGCTGACAAGGGAAATGCGACGGTTGTTATGGATACTAGTGATTACAACCAGAAAGTGGAAGTACTTTTGTCAGACGCTACAACATACAAGCTTGTTAAGCGAGATCCAACGGCGAAAGTAGTAAAAACGACAGCCGAGCTGATAAGTAAGCACTCTGAAAATCTTAATCTGGATGTGAAAAGTTTAGTGCCTTCTTGCCCGGTGCCACCAAAGTTGTACGGGTTACCAAAGATACATAAACCTGGTGCTCCGTTACGCCCTATAGTGAGTCAAATCGATGCTCCTACCTATCGATTAGCTCGGCACTTAGCAGGTGTACTTTCTTTACTGCGAGGGAAGACGGAAGCATACACAAGGGACTCATACCATTTTGTCAGTGAGATTAAGGATTTGAGACTAACTGATGATGAAGTTATGGTCAGTTTTGATGTCCAGTCTCTCTTGTGAAAAGAAGATTGGGTGAACAACAGATGGCAATAGAATATGCTGAGTTATTACAACACTGCCTTACATCTGGCTATATGCTATGGAATGGTGAATTCTACGGGCAAGTTGATGGTGTGGCAATGGGGTCTCCGGTGTCTCCTGTCGTCGCCGATATTTTCATGGAAGACTTCGAGGAGAGAGCGCTTTCAATGGCACCTGTCAAGCCCAGGATCTTTAAAAGATACGTAGATGATACCTTTACTATTTTACCTAGATCTAGTGTTTCAGCTTTCTTAGACCATCTGAACTCCATGCATAGTAAAATTAAATTCACTATGGAGTTGGAAAATCAAAATTCACTTGCATTCTTAGATGTGCTAGTAATTAGAGGTCCTGAAAATGACATAGGTCATACTGTATATAGGAAACCTACGCATACAGATAGGTATTTGAATGGCAAATCTCACCACCATCCCTGTCAACTTGCTACAGTGGGTAAATCTTTGTTTCAGAGAGCCAGGGGTATATGCGACAATCAACATCTGACTGCTGAGTTACAGAATGTCAAACGTGCGCTTCGAGCCAACGAGCTCCAGATACCACGTTCCAAGCAGAATCCCAGTATGAAGAAACCAACAGTCGAGCGTAAACCTGCCGTATTACCATATGTGAAAGGGGTCACAGACAAGATCGGAAACATCTTGAAGCGTGCTTCTATAAAAACATATTTCAAGCCGTTGAAGAAGGTGTCACAATACCTTAGACCCGTGAAGAGTAGCACCCCTTTGCAGAGTGCAGGCATTTATAAGCTGGACTGCGAGTGTGGTCTTTCATACATTGGTCAAACGAAACGCAGTGTATCAACCCGGGTGAAGGAGCACATAGCAGATGTCAAGCACCGTCGGTGTAATAGGTCTGCAGTTTGTGAACATGTCATTGACAAACCAAACCACTCAATTAAGTTTGATAAACCTTCTATCCTTGCCAAAGAAAAAAGATATTTTCCCAGGATGCTACGCGAGGCTATTGAGATTAAAAAGCATCCTAATTTCAATAGAGAAGATGGATTGTCACTACCACCAGCTTGGGATCCTGTAATACATCTCATCAAGGAACAAGCAAGACACAGGACTGCAAAACCTTAATTTTCCGAACGGTGTAAAATATCTTATCTGTTTAAAAGTAGTTTAATAGTCTCTGTTTTTAAATATTATAATTAGTAATGAGGTAGTCTGGGAGTTTTTCTTTGCAGCGTTTCTTTTCTCCTCAGTACGCCTCATTTGTGAAATGCTGCTTGGTAAATTATTAGAATAAAATAATTAAGCCCTTCTGGCACATGTGTAACTGTCTTTACAGCTTAGGCCCATCTGGCATGTATGTACACCTTTATTTGTGTTTTTTCAAAAAATGGGTAGTTTGCACAAATTGTAACTTTGACAGAGGAAAATACATCTTTTCTCAGTCCTCCCGTGACCATGGAAAGCTGGAAAGCTTCCGAAACGTCGGGAACTAAAATGAGATAATATACGCGATATAATCCGTTAAATTGTTTTATTTCAATAAAAAATATATGTAATAGAAATTCTAATGTGAGCGGTCGCTGTAGTTTTGGACAACATTATATAGAAACAGGTGCAATGGGGAATGGATGAAAATTTTCAAAAATCTTGAAATTTTGTTTATTGGTAGGAATAAGCCTCCTTATCGTCAGAAAAGGAGGCTTATTCCTACCAATAAACAAAATTCTGTGGCTTAGAAAAAAATAAAAAGATGAAAAGGTGTTGGTGGCCCTCTATGACAGCTTATACGGTACGGCAAATGCACCATTGTAGTTTCCGAATAAAATGGCTGTAAATGTACTGTTATTACCTTACCTTCCTGTTACCTATAAACAAAATTTCAAGATTTTCAAAAAAAAATATTCATTCCCCATTTCCTCTTTAAAGTCCACGTCAGTACACATAGCACATGACATTTAATCTGTATTGTGATAGGAGTAAATAACCATCAATTTCTCAATAAAACTTATTAAAACGACAGATAATCTTTCCCATTCTGAACATCGTAGCCATAAGCCAATAGAATGAGTTTTATAAATGACGCCGAGAAAGTTAATTCTCTTTTAGAGAAAGAAACGAGACTAACCCCGGGAAACCCTGGCAGGGTTCATGTTCCTGGAATAAAAAAAATTTACTCCTATCACAAAACAGATAAAATATCACGTGCTGTGTGTACTGACCTGGACGTTGAAAACGAAATTGTGCCTTTTTACAACAAACATGGCTTAATCGCATATAATTATGATTTATTTTTTTGTCTAAGGTGTAGCTTCAAGGTTCTATGAATAAGGAAAGAAATGTGCGTTTTGGCATGACAACCAGTTACCCTTAGCCTTGTCGAAGGCTATATAGGTACTCTGAATGTTGTATAAAAGAAATAAAACACGTTCTGTTACCAATCGAGACAAATGGCAAACATTAGCCCTAGATCTTTTTTTAACCACCGCCGAAAAAAAGCAGGTGTAATAAGTTTGACGTGTGTATCTGTTTGTGGCATCGTAGCTCCTGAACAGTTGCACGGAATTAAATTAAATGTTTGTCTAAAATGTGACTTCATAAAAGAGTTATTAGTTATGGTTCAGTTGTTTGTCAATTATCAGATTTTTCTAGACATATTGGGGGTGTCATTAGTTCACCAATTACTTCTTACTCATCCTATATCAGTATACTGAATCACAAATAATGTAACATAACAGTAAGAAAATCGATTCGTTACATTGATTCAGAGGTACTTAAAAACGAATTAACTTATAGCTACAAGGTGTCTATCTTGCTCTCTTTCTAGCACTCTCTTCCATTTGTTCATCAGCCTCGCTATCCCATTCGCAAACAAATCACTTTCAGATTGTGCCAGGAGTAGAGAGGATGAGGGCAGACGCGCGCGGAACGGGAAAGTGCAGGCGAAGGCGCGTGTTCTCCGCAGCCAGAAGGTGCCTCTTCCTACCAATTACTGAGGGACAGATACTGCAGGTGCATGGTCGGCCTACTCCAGCCTAGTGGTTGTTGATAATAAATATGAATATACATATTATAAGAACAACCTTTCTTTGTTTCGCCATAGTCGAGAAATTAAGGTACAAAGTGCAACTGTACTTACCACACGTTCATATTTAGTTTTCTCAATAGCCATGTCAGCTTTTCCAAGCAGTGGCAGAGATTCAAAACGCTCCAGATGTGGCCAGATGGTGTAATCCACCAATCCCGGCTCATTGCTGTGTAGGAATTTTGTGCCACGCACTTCCAGTTCCTTCTCCAGGCGCTCAAGGCTCTTGTGGTATGCTTCGAGGTGCGAGGGCTTAAAGTTGTCCGAATTGAAGGCAGCAACGTAAAAGGACGAAAATCCCTGAAAATCAATGGCAGTGCAAGTTCATGTTAAGGATTCTAGGCACAAACTAGTTTCTTGTAATAACTGTAAAAATATTTATTCCTATCCTATATTGTCATTGAAATTTGACATATTCAGATATAAACTAACCTTATCAGCTTACATTAATTCGTATTTAATTTAATTGCATTTAGGAAAATAAACCAAATAAAATGAATATAGATCCGTATAGCGTGCATTTTCAGACGCCTTAGAGCATTTGTAATCAAAGGGTAGATTCCAGTAATGTCAGGACCTACAGTTACAGTTGGATACTATTTACTACATAATTTATTAAAACTGTTAACACTTCAAATTACATGATGGCCATCCAATAATGGAGTAAGGGTGTTGTATGTAGAAAGCATAAACTATAGTTATATACCTCCATGAAAAGCTCCACAAACACTTTGTCTTTAGCCTTGCCGAGTGGGTCAGTAGACTGCAGTGGCACTTCAGGGTACTTCTCATCTAGGTAGGTGTTAATGATGGCACTGTCAAATATAGCTTTGCCTTGCTCATATTCCAGTGCTGGTACTGAGCCTAATGTTAGAAAATGTAGAATAAAAATTAAATGTTTAACATCTTTGTTTATCATAATATTTATTTATTACTGATCTTAGGAGTGTTTTAATATTTCAATATTTATTGTTTACATTCGTTTTTATATATTAATTATCTCTTACAAACAGTAAGTAAACTATTGAAAAATTTGCAATTCAAATAAGGGCTTTATCACACTAGCCAGTTGTGAGTGTGTTTTCTATACAAATATCAGTTGCAGCGAACTCGCTGAATGATCTCCTCCATACAAAATTTGCTCACAACTATGGGATAAGGCAAAACAATTTGCTACAAACACAAGTTACTATTTTTAGCCTAGATAGGCAACAGGAAAATAACATTAAATACATACCTTTGGGGTTGAACTCGAATAACCATTCCGGCTTGCTATCAAGGTTGACAAAGACCAGATCATACTGCAGGTTCTTGGCATTGAGGACTAGGACACTGCGCTCAGCATATGGACAAAATCTCATGGCAAACAGGCGCAGCTTCCCATTGTATGCAGGTAGAGCATCACCTAAGTGAAAAAAACATATTAGACTTTGTATAAAATGCCTGCCATACTATAGTGTAAAAATTATAACTCGAAATTACAAAGAATATTTATTTTCAAACAGAATAGATTATGTATTTGTACTTACCAGCTTTTAGATGTTTCTCAGACATTTTGGGTGTAATAAATTGAAAGTCAAACTGAAAAAAATATATAAACCTTTTATGTAATCTTTGCTTGTCATAGAATAAGGCAATGTTATTTTTTGTTAGCTTCGTATGACTTGGTATTTTGGTATTAACCTTTTTTACTTAGTAATAAATTAAGAATCTTGTAAGAATTACAATTGCTAGAATTGACTTAATAATGCAGAGATTACTAAAGATAAAAGAAAATGTTGGTAGAATGTTAAGTTACCGCTACCGGTACCTAGTACCGCTAGAATATCGATCATTCATAGTTTAAAAGTATTTTTTTATAACACTAGGTATGCAAATTCATCTGACGACAAGATAGCAAGCCAAGCAGACTTTTCGAGATTTACCTGAAACTATCCCAAACTTGATAAAATCACAGAAGATGAGATGAAACTGGCTGGTGAAACCAAGCAAACCGCCGGCTATTATCTTTATGGGGGGGGATTGTGTCGCTTGGTTTTGTCACTTCAGTCAAGTCATGACAGTTAACCATGACATCATCATCTTATCTTATCTGTCAATGTTACAAGTGCTTCAGTGTTCTTTTTTATTTTCGTCCTCTCGGACAGGCTAAGACCATAAGCGATACTGCCACGTCTTCTACGTTCATTGTTCATAATATTAGCATCGATGTATAACAAGCTTAATGCCCACGACTTCGTCAGCGACTAGGTATTGGTTAGGTTTTAAATCATTTATAAAATGTTTTGTTGTTGATTTTCATTTAAGGGGATTACAAAACTTAATTTTCGTAGACGTTTAATTGGTTTTGAAACATAAAATGTGTGAAATTCAACATCTGTATTTTTAAAAGCATTATTTTTAAGATATTTAAATATGTGTAAATAGACAGTAACTACATATTTGAAAAACTTTACACAAAATTAGCCAATTCATACCACGCACAATGAAGGGTTCCGTACCCGGTCGGGTCGGTTGTTTAAAGTCTAAAGTCAGTATCTTCACGGCACATATAATACCTATATTATACCTATGTCTTTTTTTACTTTAAAAATGATACGTTTCTCATACTAACTATCAACACCATTTATACCCTTAGGTTTGAGTTTAAACTGATTAAAGAATCGGACTAGCTCACGTGGTGTTCCATACCACCGCAAGCAACAAATATTTTGTAACAGACAAAGCGCCAAATATATCGTCACACATCTTTGTGCCTATAGTATAAAGATTTGTTGGTATTTGATGATAACTATAACTGTATTGTCCCCAGAATAGGTGTATCTTTTAGTTTTTACTGTATTTTAGAATTTATTATTACAGCGACTACAGTAATTACACCTGTCACGGTTCAAAAGTACTATGATTCAAAATATTACGCAGAAAACGCTTTAAAAACTATTCTCCTTTGGGATTATTATTTTATTAGTGGTTAAAGGTAGTAGCCACTGTAATACACTTTCTGGGAATTTCAAGTGTCTGTATTACCGTCCTGGAGTTAGAGCTCTGTGCCAGACAGATGGACAGACGGGCAAACAGGCATACTGTATAACGGTTAAACTGCTAATATTTTTCTCAGAATAATTGATAGATTCAGGCGTTACTTTGCGGAATTCCATACTAGATTAATGGTTTATAGTTCCTTTGCTGTTCCGCAAAATTGTGTCTTGGTTAGATGTGACAATAAATTGTGCTCACATGCGCATATTTTCATGCAGTTTCCAGAGATGATGCCTCGTAGAGAGGCGAAACACGTGTCGAGGATTATACTGTTTGGTGTTGGTTTGTTGTATTTGCAAGCGTATTTTTTTTGTGGAAACTGCATGAAAATATGCGCATGTGAGCACAATTTATTGTCACATCTAACCAAGACACAATTTCGCGGAACAGCAAAGAAACTATCATCCATTAATCTACTTTTCTCAGAGACAAGAGTTAGAGTTATTACTGTATCAAGTTATCGTAGAGTAGTGACAAAGTAATAAAAAGGATAAACATTACTCTCATGTATTATGTTATGGTGCACACTACCCAAAAATCTTATGTAAATAAGTTGACACGCTGATGTATATTATAAAACGTTATATTTCATTATACATTTAGCCTGCTATTTAGACTACATTCAAAGAATATCACTCGTTTGGGCCAAAAACACATCTAGAAGCAAGTGACATGTTTATTCCTATTAATGAGATTCTTGATTATCACTTCATAATAAAATAATTTTGTAAACGGTTGAGTAAATATTGTCATTGTGTTTAATTTATTTTTTTGACTGTAGGTACGGTACAGTCATCATCAAATAGTCTGTAACGCCCAAAGCGCTAAATATATCGCAACACATCTTTATTCCTATGGGCACAAAGATGAGGGACGATATATTTGGCGCTTTGACTGTTATAGATTATTTGCTGCTGACTGTACGACGTAATTTCTTATATGAGGACCTAGCACGCTAATCCCGGCTGTACACTCTCGCCGTGACCGGACGAGACATGCATGCGATATCTTCTCAAGATGTAAGTAAGAAAACGATGTAGTGCATGCCCACTCGGGCTTGGCGAACGTGTACTGCCGAGGTTACATTTATCACCGACATTCGTTTACTTATATGTTCTATTCTATTTTTATGTTCAATGGCTTCTGTCCATTAGGACAATTTTGCCAGCGTCAAGGTTTTGAAAACAAGGTACGGTTTTATAAAAAGATTTTAAAATAATGAGTTGATCCACACCGATTCATGTCGCCCGTCGAAGATAGACGACAAGAAACTACTTATATGCTCATACTCGCAACGGGGGTTTTCTAAAATGACAATAGGGAATATGCATGAATTTTTATTTTTGCTTTATTAAAAGCTCATTCATGTAACAAACAGTAGACAAAAATAATTTTTCGAATAGCTATAAAAATAACCAAGGTATAAGCCATCAAACATTTTACTCTATCTCTTAAAATGCCTATATTATGCGTATTTCTTGGCCGATTTTAATTTTAATTTCACATTTTGAAATAGTTTTTACGGTACTTTGATATTTAGTTAAGAAAAGCGATAAAAAAATCATGCATTTTCACTCTATCTCTTAAAATGCCTATATTATGCGTATTTCTTGGCCAATTTTAATTTTAATTTTGAAATAGTTTTTACGGTAGTTTGATATTTAGTTAAGAAAAGCGATAAAAAAATTCATACATGTACCCTATTAGTCCTTCCGCCACAGGGGCGCCATCTGATGATATTTCCATTTTAGAAAACCGTCATTGCTTACATGCTAGATAGAAACGCTCGTTTTATGTCAGTGATAAATTGTCGTGGTACTGGGACGAAAAGTCAATATACATTTTTGTTTAGATATATACATACATACATACTGTTTACATCTATTTTAGGCACTTGGCTTAGAGCTAATTTCAAGAGTAACAACAATTACATAATAATTCACTAAAGTAACCATTAGATGATTCAATTTTGTTCTCTATTACAACACCGAGAAAAAACTCTTAAAATGATTCGAAGGATAAGTACACAACGCAAATATATTCTTAAATATGAAACAATTACATAATAAAATGTCAGAACAAACATGTTATTGCAAAGCTTTTACTTATTATTATTCCACTGTTTGTACTACACAAAACTACGAACAATTAATTATCTTAAATCATAATTAAGTACTTACAACCAATAATAAATATAGGATATAAAATACTGTAAAATATAATATTCCAAATTTTATATAGGGTAACACGAACTATATTGGAATGCATAGGTAGTTGAATTGAAATTAATTCAATATTTTGTTGAGAAGTATTTGGAAAATTCTCAAATTGGACGAGAATGGGAAATTGTTTTTTATTTCGTAAAAACGATTCTAAATGAATGTTAAAAACAAATCAAGATTATGGTAGACGAAATGTATTAGTAAAATTTAGAGATTAAAATGTTAAATCTCACAAATCATATTTATTTTGGAAGACAATAAATAAACAATTGATATCACTATTATAAAAACAGGATACTCATTTTATCTTTTAAGTTCGGTTCTTTTGACTCCATTATGTTACAACAACAAATGATATTTAGGATTATCAGCACACCAGATACAAAAAAAAAAACATCTAAAATCGCACGCACCAACACCCTATCCGAACCAGAGAAAATGAGAATCGAGCTATATTTTATTACATTGTAACATTCCGAGCGCACAGCCTTAAGGCCGAAACACACCGGATGCGTGCGCAGCACGTGGACGTGCGCGTGTGCGTGGCATGCGCGTTGTATCGTATGAAATGTCATAGTAAATGGCACACCGCTTGCGTGGCGTGCACGTGCGTAGCGGTGTGTCATCTCTTATGGGTATTCGTACTTTACAACGCGCACGCCACGCGCACGTCTACGTGCACGCCACGCACACGCATCCGGTGTGGCTTGGCCTTTAGGGTGGGTGTGCTCATTAGGATTCGGCACCCATGAAACATAGGGACTTTAAAAGAATATTAGGAAGAAACAATCTACAATGGGGACAAACGCGTTAGTTAAATTTCTGCCAGTTAAGGAATTTTGCTGGCCAAAACATCGGCACGTGTGGATTGATTTCAAGATATAATATTAGGGTCCAGTGTTCAGAACCTTCCGGGATCTAGAAAACGTAATGGGAAAGTTAAAAAACACATATAACCCATGTGTTTTTTAACTTTCCCGTTACGTTTTCTTCTTAAATATGTTTGGTAGATTCATATTAGTTTTGTGCTGAAACATCTGCGAGACCCTCCGGCCCACTTCCTGGGCAGCCAGCAGGTTGGAGGCGCGCGGGGGCTCCCGCGGCGGCTCCAGGGCCGCGCCCGTCACGTTGTGGAGGAGCACTTCTATGGACGGCTTGTACTGCGCGAAGCCTGGGGTTTGAACGATCTCTTCTAGTTTCCTGGAAGGTTAAAACCAAATAGTACATTACTATAGTATTGAATTGATTTGATAGTAGTGATGAGTTCATATTGTAGTGTATAAAAATCCACTGGAGCAGCTACTATTCAGCTTTAGAATAATAATAACAATAAATATACCTTACAGGGATACGTTCCTCTTTATACTGTGGGCAGTAAAATTGCATGGATAGATTAGGACCCTAATGCTGCCGAATTATGGATTAAATCTATCCGTGCGATTTTGCTGCAAGTTAACATCATCTCAGCCAGATGATGTTTACTTCTGGACATACACTCTCAAGTGTCATCACAGTGGAGACACTGTGATGTAGGTAGATCTAAAACTAGATTAATGTATCCATTAAAATTAGTGATCATGCGTTTTGGGAAACTATACGAATTTGACCTACACGGTCGAGATAATTAGGCCGTTGATATACAACTCGTAGATCAATTTATTTTGCTCAACAACATCCAACACGAATAGGGTACATGCATGTATGTTTTTATCGGTTTTCTTAACAATATATCAAAATACCGTTAAAACGATTTCAAAGAGTGAAAATAAAATTTAAATCGGCCAAGAAATACGCATGATATAGGCATTTTAAACTACTAATTAGGCAGCAATTTGACAGAGAGGTCCGACATGAACTGTTACGTCATAGTGCACTCCGGCAGAGGGCTTGCAGTGGGCGGGGCGAACCGAGATATTTACCTTCTCGCCGGCTAGACCGGGTTGTGGCGATCAGTCCGGGGCTGGCGCCGAGCGAGTAAGCACGCGTACGCTACGATCTGCCGTCTGGATCGATCGGTCTCGGAGCGTGTCGTAATGATAGTATACTTACCTTAATAATTGATTATAAAAGCGCCATGAAATGCACTTTGAAAAGAGGTTACGTGAATTGTTCTGTAAATGGATGTTTGAATACATATTATAAGGACGGAAAGTACTCTTTTTTTGTCATATGTGAACAGTAAATTATCTTTTTATTTACTTACGGAGTAGGTACGTGTTTATTATTAAAGTGTGTTTTACGTGACTTAAACCGTAAATTAATAAGATTTAAGCATCTACAGAAGTACACAGTAGGTACTGTGTGTGTACAAAAGATAAAACACTTTACCTTTACTTACATTGTTTTAAACTACCGCGGTTATTAGGTAGGTATGCGGAGGTGAATTTTTCGCGTCATATATTATAATAATAATAAATAGGTTCATTATTACATTAAAGTCACACAATTGTACATACATAAATTTGTTTCCGATTATAAAATTTGTGTTTTTTTTGTGGAACCCATAGTAAGCTCTCACAACATCCTATCCTATCCTTTCCTATCCTGTTATCTTTATTTCCTTTTAAGGATGACATAAGAATTTGTTAATTAAATAAATATAAATTAAATATGTCGTTTTTATCACTATGTTATGTGAGATAGCTACGAAGCGGCTGAGTTGTTTATTTAATTGACATATGTGAAGTAGCTTGTACAGTCAGCGTCAATTTGACATATTCCAGTAGTAAAATCGTCAGCTACTTTTGATGTTTACTGTACTTAATGTCGGCTCACTTTACCCAAACGACATCTGGTAAGCTACAACACTTTTTGTCCTCATTGATGTATTCCTGGCGTGACAACCCTAGCACTACACGTGCCGCGTGCGAATGAATACAAGTTATACGATAGTCAGAGAGGCATAGAGTAGGCACGTTTCTCATGCGTAAACAGCGTTTTTACGAGGAAGTGAAATTTCTGTACTTGTACTATTACTTATTTTGTGACTCCGGTGATATAAACTCCATATTCAATTCTTTATATGTTATGCTAGGAACAGATAGAATGAAATGTTTGATGGCTTAAATCTTGGTTACTTTTATAGTTATTCCAAAAAATATTTTTGTTTACTGTTTGTTACATGAATGAGCTTTTAATAAAGTTAAAATAAAAATTCATGCACATTCCCTATTACGCGTGGCGACTTTGGTGACTCATGTCGGCGCCGCGACCTACGACTTTGTGCGCCCAATCTTCCCGAGAAGAAAGCGTTCAACCTTCCTGAGCCGGGTGCAGCGCGGCGTGGTGCGCGGCGAGCTGCAGGCCCGGCGTCAGCGCGCACAGTAGTGTCGTGACAGTACCTCAGAGCGGGCAGCAGAGCCGGGTGCAGCGCGGCGTGGTGCGCGGCGAGCTGCAGGCCCGGCGTCAGCGCGCACAGTAGTGTCGTGACAGTACCTCAGAGCGGGCAGCAGAGCCGGGTGCAGCGCGGCGTGGTGCGCGGCGAGCTGCAGGCCCGGCGTCAGCGCGCACAGTAGTGTCGTGACAGTACCTCAGAGCGGGCAGCAGAGCCGGGTGCAGCGCGGCGTGGTGCGCGGCGAACTGCAGGCCCGGCGTCAGCGCGCACAGTAGTGTCGTGACAGTACCTCAGAGCGGGCAGCAGAGCCGGGTGCAGCGCGGCGTGGTGCGCGGCGAGCTGCAGGCCCGGCGTCAGCGCGCACAGTAGTGTCGTGACAGTACCTCAGAGCGGGCAGCAGAGCCGGGTGCAGCGCGGCGTGGTGCGCGGCGAGCTGCAGGCCCGGCGTCAGCGCGCACAGTAGTGTCGTGACAGTACCTCAGAGCGGGCAGCAGAGCCGGGTGCAGCGCGGCGTGGTGCGCGGCGAGCTGCAGGCCCGGCGTCAGCGCGCACAGTAGTGTCGTGACAGTACCTCAGAGCGGGCAGCAGAGCCGGGTGCAGCGCGGCGTGGTGCGCGGCGAGCTGCAGGCCCGGCGTCAGCGCGCACAGTAGTGTCGTGACAGTACCTCAGAGCGGGCAGCAGAGCCGGGTGCAGCGCGGCGTGGTGCGCGGCGAGCTGCAGGCCCGGCGTCAGCGCGCACAGTAGTGTCGTGACAGTACCTCAGAGCGGGCAGCAGAGCCGGGTGCAGCGCGGCGTGGTGCGCGGCGAGCTGCAGGCCCGGCGTCAGCGCGCACAGTAGTGTCGTGACAGTACCTCAGAGCGGGCAGCAGAGCCGGGTGCAGCGCGGCGTGGTGCGCGGCGAGCTGCAGGCCCGGCGTCAGCGCGCACAGTAGTGTCGTGACAGTACCTCAGAGCGGGCAGCAGAGCCGGGTGCAGCGCGGCGTGGTGCGCGGCGAGCTGCAGGCCCGGCGTCAGCGCGCACAGTAGTGTCGTGACAGTACCTCAGAGCGGGCAGCAGAGCCGGGTGCAGCGCGGCGTGGTGCGCGGCGAGCTGCAGGCCCGGCGTCAGCGCGCACAGTAGTGTCGTGACAGTACCTCAGAGCGGGCAGCAGAGCCGGGTGCAGCGCGGCGTGGTGCGCGGCGAGCTGCAGGCCCGGCGTCAGCGCGCACAGTAGTGTCGTGACAGTACCTCAGAGCGGGCAGCAGAGCCGGGTGCAGCGCGGCGTGGTGCGCGGCGAGCTGCAGGCCCGGCGTCAGCGCGCACAGTAGTGTCGTGACAGTACCTCAGAGCGGGCAGCAGAGCCGGGTGCAGCGCGGCGTGGTGCGCGGCGAGCTGCAGGCCCGGCGTCAGCGCGCACAGTAGTGTCGTGACAGTACCTCAGAGCGGGCAGCAGAGCCGGGTGCAGCGCGGCGTGGTGCGCGGCGAGCTGCAGGCCCGGCGTCAGCGCGCACAGTAGTGTCGTGACAGTACCTCAGAGCGGGCAGCAGAGCCGGGTGCAGCGCGGCGTGGTGCGCGGCGAGCTGCAGGCCCGGCGTCAGCGCGCACAGTAGTGTCGTGACAGTACCTCAGAGCGGGCAGCAGAGCCGGGTGCAGCGCGGCGTGGTGCGCGGCGAGCTGCAGGCCCGGCGTCAGCGCGCACAGTAGTGTCGTGACAGTACCTCAGAGCGGGCAGCAGAGCCGGGTGCAGCGCGGCGTGGTGCGCGGCGAGCTGCAGGCCCGGCGTCAGCGCGCACAGTAGTGTCGTGACAGTACCTCAGAGCGGGCAGCAGAGCCGGGTGCAGCGCGGCGTGGTGCGCGGCGAGCTGCAGGCCCGGCGTCAGCGCGCACAGTAGTGTCGTGACAGTACCTCAGAGCGGGCAGCAGAGCCGGGTGCAGCGCGGCGTGGTGCGCGGCGAGCTGCAGGCCCGGCGTCAGCGCGCACAGTAGTGTCGTGACAGTACCTCAGAGCGGGCAGCAGAGCCGGGTGCAGCGCGGCGTGGTGCGCGGCGAGCTGCAGGCCCGGCGTCAGCGCGCACAGTAGTGTCGTGACAGTACCTCAGAGCGGGCAGCAGAGCCGGGTGCAGCGCGGCGTGGTGCGCGGCGAGCTGCAGGCCCGGCGTCAGCGCGCACAGTAGTGTCGTGACAGTACCTCAGAGCGGGCAGCAGAGCCGGGTGCAGCGCGGCGTGGTGCGCGGCGAGCTGCAGGCCCGGCGTCAGCGCGCACAGTAGTGTCGTGACAGTACCTCAGAGCGGGCAGCAGAGCCGGGTGCAGCGCGGCGTGGTGCGCGGCGAGCTGCAGGCCCGGCGTCAGCGCGCACAGTAGTGTCGTGACAGTACCTCAGAGCGGGCAGCAGAGCCGGGTGCAGCGCGGCGTGGTGCGCGGCGAGCTGCAGGCCCGGCGTCAGCGCGCACAGTAGTGTCGTGACAGTACCTCAGAGCGGGCAGCAGAGCCGGGTGCAGCGCGGCGTGGTGCGCGGCGAGCTGCAGGCCCGGCGTCAGCGCGCACAGTAGTGTCGTGACAGTACCTCAGAGCGGGCAGCAGAGCCGGGTGCAGCGCGGCGTGGTGCGCGGCGAGCTGCAGGCCCGGCGTCAGCGCGCACAGTAGTGTCGTGACAGTACCTCAGAGCGGGCAGCAGAGCCGGGTGCAGCGCGGCGTGGTGCGCGGCGAGCTGCAGGCCCGGCGTCAGCGCGCACAGTAGTGTCGTGACAGTACCTCAGAGCGGGCAGCAGAGCCGGGTGCAGCGCGGCGTGGTGCGCGGCGAGCTGCAGGCCCGGCGTCAGCGCGCACAGTAGTGTCGTGACAGTACCTCAGAGCGGGCAGCAGAGCCGGGTGCAGCGCGGCGTGGTGCGCGGCGAGCTGCAGGCCCGGCGTCAGCGCGCACAGTAGTGTCGTGACAGTACCTCAGAGCGGGCAGCAGAGCCGGGTGCAGCGCGGCGTGGTGCGCGGCGAGCTGCAGGCCCGGCGTCAGCGCGCACAGTAGTGTCGTGACAGTACCTCAGAGCGGGCAGCAGAGCCGGGTGCAGCGCGGCGTGGTGCGCGGCGAGCTGCAGGCCCGGCGTCAGCGCGCACAGTAGTGTCGTGACAGTACCTCAGAGCGGGCAGCAGAGCCGGGTGCAGCGCGGCGTGGTGCGCGGCGAGCTGCAGGCCCGGCGTCAGCGCGCACAGTAGTGTCGTGACAGTACCTCAGAGCGGGCAGCAGAGCCGGGTGCAGCGCGGCGTGGTGCGCGGCGAGCTGCAGGCCCGGCGTCAGCGCGCACAGTAGTGTCGTGACAGTACCTCAGAGCGGGCAGCAGAGCCGGGTGCAGCGCGGCGTGGTGCGCGGCGAGCTGCAGGCCCGGCGTCAGCGCGCACAGTAGTGTCGTGACAGTACCTCAGAGCGGGCAGCAGAGCCGGGTGCAGCGCGGCGTGGTGCGCGGCGAGCTGCAGGCCCGGCGTCAGCGCGCACAGTAGTGTCGTGACAGTACCTCAGAGCGGGCAGCAGAGCCGGGTGCAGCGCGGCGTGGTGCGCGGCGAGCTGCAGGCCCGGCGTCAGCGCGCACAGTAGTGTCGTGACAGTACCTCAGAGCGGGCAGCAGAGCCGGGTGCAGCGCGGCGTGGTGCGCGGCGAGCTGCAGGCCCGGCGTCAGCGCGCACAGTAGTGTCGTGACAGTACCTCAGAGCGGGCAGCAGAGCCGGGTGCAGCGCGGCGTGGTGCGCGGCGAGCTGCAGGCCCGGCGTCAGCGCGCACAGTAGTGTCGTGACAGTACCTCAGAGCGGGCAGCAGAGCCGGGTGCAGCGCGGCGTGGTGCGCGGCGAGCTGCAGGCCCGGCGTCAGCGCGCACAGTAGTGTCGTGACAGTACCTCAGAGCGGGCAGCAGAGCCGGGTGCAGCGCGGCGTGGTGCGCGGCGAGCTGCAGGCCCGGCGTCAGCGCGCACAGTAGTGTCGTGACAGTACCTCAGAGCGGGCAGCAGAGCCGGGTGCAGCGCGGCGTGGTGCGCGGCGAGCTGCAGGCCCGGCGTCAGCGCGCACAGTAGTGTCGTGACAGTACCTCAGAGCGGGCAGCAGAGCCGGGTGCAGCGCGGCGTGGTGCGCGGCGAGCTGCAGGCCCGGCGTCAGCGCGCACAGTAGTGTCGTGACAGTACCTCAGAGCGGGCAGCAGAGCCGGGTGCAGCGCGGCGTGGTGCGCGGCGAGCTGCAGGCCCGGCGTCAGCGCGCACACGCTCTCCGGCGCCGCGCCCGCGCGCCCCGCCAGCGCGCACAGCAGCGACACCGCTGCACACACACCCACACATTTAAATAAATTAAATTAACTACCTTGGCTCAGTGATCCAAAAAGGATTTTGGCCTCCATAACAACGCCAATCCTATGTAGTCTCTTGCGAATTGTCAGCTTGAAGCGTACACAGCCGATACAATAAATAAAAACGAATTCAAAATTATCTAAGCGTCTGAGAGTTGTCACAGTCAGATACACAGATAAACATACAGCACGCCACAGTACTTCGCTCTAAACAACACGAGTATTTTTTTTATATCTTGACCGACAGACTAAGTTTATGGTCCCGTGTTTTTACCAATTAATTCTTACGAAACCACAAAACGGCCTCTACAGGTATCGATAACAACTTGCCTCTCTCTGACACGATAGCGTTCTCCGCAGTAGGCAACACGAGTAACGCTAACGCCTCGGCCGCTCTCGCCACCTCCTTAGCAGAGAGACCCTGACTGCTGTTCAGTATGGCCTCCATGGCCGGCCAGCACTGCGCTTCGCTCGCGAAGCCTCGGATGAGACAGGCGCGAGTCACGCTGCCCCAGGACGTGATGGCGGACTCGCGGACCGAACTGAAATGTTCAAGAAGCGTAATTAATAGTGAATAAATAGAACGGTTGTCAAAATTTTGTATTTTGTCAAAAAAATTGCATGAACGAACGCTCATACCTACGAGAGTAATACAATCTGACCGCAATAGGCTAGCATTTGTTAGCGCAATGTCAGTATGATTATGAGATAACAGAAATCTCAACAAACCCTACACGATATCAGTAAATTTTTGAACTATAGTAGATTAGGGTTTTGACAAGTTTTTCCTAAACAAAAGCTAATCCAGTTCAGTTCGCACTTTCACTCAAATGGTATATAGGCGGGTGCCGTTCGCTTGGTCTAAAGTTTTATGTTCTAAAATTGTTTGGTCGAAAATGTTTGGTATAAAATGTATCTATACTATTATAAAGTTGTAAAAATTTGTCTGTACATTGAGGAAATTTTCAAAAAAATGGTTGTTACGGACTATTTGGAGTTCACTAAATCGAAAAATATTTTTTTTTGGATTTTATGTATGTTTGTATGTGTCGTTGTGGCTTCATCACGCAAAATCGGCTAAACCGATTTCAACTATTTTTGGCACACGGGTAGCCGGGTATCTCCAGATGGTTATAGGATACTTATTACCCGACTACGCTGAAGAAAAAAAAGAGGGTTATGAGTTTTCCCCCTCCGCGTACGAAGTTGCGGGCGCCTTCTAGTAATATAATAAAATTTGTTCGGTATAGGCTTTGTAAATTCACGTCCGGGACCGGAGCAGAGCTGGCATACGCACGGGTGGTGCACCCACCGGTGTGAACATTGCTCTATACTCACGCGTCGTCATCGTGCAGCAGCGCCATGACGGCGGGTATCAGCTGCCGCTCGATGCAGCCCTCGTCGATGTCGCACACGCTCAGCAGCTCTGTCAGTAACGCGCTCGTGTACACGCGGCTCCCCGCGCTGCTGTGGGCTGTGACTGAAAGCAAGGGGTTTCGTCACGAGAAATGAAAATCGATACGAAATCTGTAAGTGAGCTCCCAGCTCGCTTATAACAAAACTGAACGCTAGCAATAAACCATATGTATGGCACAGATAAAGGTAAACAACACTGATTTTTGTCGACGCGATTTACTGTCTTTGGCTGAGCACCAAAGAGCCGTGTATCCTATGGATAGTCCTGTATAGTTCGGGGATGGATTCAAATAATAGATAACATTAACAATAGAGCAAATAATTGATACTACTAGCGTTTCAAATTTTTTTTGTGTACTTACATTCTCTAATGTGTTGTAAATAAGACTCTAACAGAAGAGGTCTATGTTTTGCCGTCCACTTCAAGGGGACAGAGAACATTTTCACGGGAAGCCCTCGGATACTACTGTATACAATCCACCTGGAAATCAATAAAAAATAATAGGAAATATTTTGTCTGGATTTTATTAACAGTGTTTTCATCTAGACATCTTGGCATATATTTCCAACAAGTGAACATATAATTCGTGGTTTCTCAGTAAACACACAAATTGTGGTGTCACGGGACTCACCTATCTTAACGTGTCACAGAAAATGAAGTGGAATTATCCGCTTTACACTGAACTTGAGATTAGAAATTAAAAGTTAATTCTGACACATTACGCAACCATGAAGTTTTCGATTATTCTTATTTGTTGCGGGTGTCATAATAGTGAGTCGAAGAAGTATGTCGATTAATATTTCTTAAAATGTTTATGCACTACAAATGTTGTCACATGTTTTTATGCAATGGATAAACATCAATTATAATTATATATATTTAAAGATAACTTTAAAAAGTTATGGCTTTCAGACCCCTGACCTCGTCTTTTAATATTTATCCGTTTGTGTATATTTATTATGTATATAAATATATATTTACCCACGTATATTTATTTATCTAGATGATATATATGCTATTATATTACTATTTATTATTTAGGGTTTATGTGTATGTGTATGCTACTTAAGCTTTTAACAGTTTTAATGTCATTGTGCATATTAACTTGTTGGTTTGTGTATCCGCGTTGATGTTTACTCTTCTCTTTCATTTGCTCTAAGGTTAACTGGAAGAGATCCCTTAAAGGGATAAGTTCGCCTTTGTACAAATGTGTTACTTTAATTTCTTTGTTTTATTGTTTTTATGTACAATAAAGTGTTTACAATACAATACAATACTATACAATACAATACAATAAGTAAATATAAACCATATCTATAAGTTTTAAGTACTTATTTGGTTTATAATGATGACATTTAAGATATGATTTTTAAAAACATAATTGAGATTGGTTCACGCAATATATCAAGAAACGGACATAACTAACTATACTTTTATATATTATTAGTTAATAATATTATTTATTATTAGTTAAGTTCGGCTGTTACATATTTTCTTAATGGTAAAATCTATGCGAATGCATTCAACTCACGCTTGACACAATCATTTTATCGATAATATTTTTGGACATGTTGCAACACTAGAGACATGTCTGACATTAACTTTTTATTTTGAGTTTAGTGTAGTTATACATGTACTTTATTGTTAACCGATATTATCTAACAGAAAAAGGAATGTCACTAATAAACTCAAAATTTACAGTCTAAGAACTTACTTCTGCAAAAACTCCTCTTGCTGCCCCGAATCCCCGACCGCTGGCAACACAGTAACCAGGTATACACCAACCACCACTACATTATCCACATTCACACTGTGAAGTTTCTCCATTTTCTGCTCCAAGTCCAATATGGTGTCCATGAAAATAGGTGTCAGTACGCTCTGAGAGAACTGGACGCCAAAATTGTCTACGTAAGTACTAAATAGAGATATTAGAAGCTCGTATATCGTGGGATGGTTGAGGACTTTGCCGTTCTTTGCTACTTCTAAAATTTGTTTTACTCTGAAAATATAAAGGGTTTACAAGTTCAGTATTGATCATGTAATTGGGTGAATCAACTTTTAGACCCACACTTTTGACGTGTAGCGTTACCAGCTTCTAATATGACATTTTCCTGTTTATTAGGTTTAACAGACGGGTCCATTCAACGCTTCAACGTCGACCATCAATTAAAAAAAGAAAAATAATTATTTAAAGGAGTTATTTTACAGCGAAGTTTAAAAGTTTTGGACAGATTTGTGTGGGTCTAAAAGTTGATTCACTCAATTCACTGTTGGGAGACACTGATCACCGAACACATTGAGAATTATGGCTAAAAACACCCTCGATCAAGTGTGCTTTCAAACACAAAAAATAAATCAAAAGGTCCATCCCTTCAAGAACTACGATGCCACAGACAGATAGACCGATCCACTAGCACAGATACTATGGTCAAACTTGTAACATCCCTTTTTCTACGTTGGGATATAGAAAGTGATAAAGAGGCTATCTCGCTTTCTTAATACTGCCATAAAGGATTTACGATCACACTCATTGGTGGTGCTTTATCGGCTGGGACCAAATTCCAGAGTCTAGAACATCGCCGCAAAGTTGCCAGCTTGTCGATCTTCTATAGGATATATTTTGGAGAGTGTGCAGGAATGGGGAATGGATGAAAATTTTCAAAAATCTTGAAATTTTGTTTATAGGTAGGAATAAGCTTCCTTATTGTCAGAAAAAAATACAGATTTTTCTGTGGCTTAGAAAAAACTAAAAGGTGGAAATGTGTCGGTGGGCCTATATACCTGCCTTATACGGTACGGCAAGAATAACAGTACATTTACAGCCATTTTAATCGAAAATATCAATGCTGCTCTGCAATGTAAAGAAGAATGCAATGGCACTCTGAATTAAGATACATTCTATAAAAACATAATTGTATATAAAAAAGTTAAAAATTGTTCAACTTGTTTCTTATTATTCAGAATAAAGGCTTTATTATTATTATTATTCCTACTTATATTAACCAAATTTCAAGATTTTTTAAAATTTTCATCCATTCCCCATTGCATGATCGAGTCCCGCCATCCCCATTCCACCATCGGACATCCAGGCGTGGGGAGCGACTTCATCCTTAAGTTCTTAATTTACCATTCATACGCACGAAGCAATTTGCTTCATCATTTCTAATGCGAACCGCTACGGAATGGAACTCGCTCCCGTCGTGTGTATTTACGGGAAATTATAATTTGGGTCTCTTCAAGGCAAGAGTGAATAGGCTGTTACTGAGCCAGCGTAGTCACTTACCATCAGGTGATATTGGGGTTAATCGCTGGTCAGTTCATAAAAAAAACCCGGCCAAGTGCGAATTGGACTCGCGCACCGAGAGTTCCGTACAAAATATACGCTACAAATGGCCGTACCTATAAAAATCCAGTGTTAGCAGAGCCCTACTCCTTAGCAAAATGTAGGCTTTGCTCGATCATTTTATATTGGTTACTGATATAGACAGACAGACAAAAAAAGAATGGTTTTTCAGATTTATTTTCTTGATTATGCTATAAGAGCTTCCTTCATACCAAATTTCAAGTTTTTAGAACAAGTGAAAGTACCCTATCAATTTCAAAAAGTGTCGAAATATACGTTTATCGCGGCATAAACGGTCGTATCTTTTTCTACGTAAACTTCGAAGTTTGATTTTTTCACAGCTTCAAGAGACCGTAGACCTGAGTATATAGTTTTAATTACAACTCGATACCTTCACGCGTTCCCGAGATAAAGGGTCTTGACTGACAGACAGACGGACGGACAACAAATTGATCCTATAAGGGTTTAGTTTTTTCCTTTCGAGGTACGGAACCCTAAAAATAATCATAGACTTTTTTGTAATTGATCTTGATAGCAATGAGGGTTTTCTGGAACCTAAAAATCACCAGCTGGGGGCACTGCGGTGCAAGAATGAATGAATGAATGAAATAATTTACTTCAGGAACTTGTCCGATATAATGTTATTAACATTTTAACTTAAAAACTATGTTATCGTACACTAGAAAAAGGCAAGGCAAGGTTCATTTAACAAGTGTCAAAATTTTGTGGTTAATGAATCGCTGCAGTGACGCTAGCTGGTGATTTTTTGGTTTCACTAAACCCTAATATCGCAAGTACGGACAAAATTACAAATAATCAGACTTACATATCAATAAACCAATTCAACTCTGTCCATCTCACATCGGTCTTCTTTAAGAGTATACTATTCATCGCCGCTAACAATACTTTGGCATCTACAGCGTTCGTAAAATAGCACTGGAGGTCCATAAAGCTGTCCTGCTCACTCTCGAGCAGCACGTCTTGTAACATAATGTCCGTATCACAGATGGGGGTAACTTCTCTAACGGTTTGTACATTTACTATGTAGGCCAGCATAGGTAAAACTAGTACTCTCATTACTTCTAAATATAATATAACACTCTTTGATTCGTTATCTTTGCTTGTTTTTACTAAATTCGACAGGACCCGGGTGCAAAATTCTGTTGAGAATTTTCCTGAAAAAAAATTTGTTTGAATACAGGTCCTTCTGTTCAAGTTTGGTAACGAAATTGAACAAAATCCAAATGTAATTCACTAATCAACACCCTTGTTCATACTGACGTCAAATCTCTTTCATTACCTAAATATAATCCTGAAATTAAATTCAGAAGCTTAACGTATTCGGTCAATTTAAGGCATACATGGCCGTTACACTTACGTGACAGAAAGAAACAGGATGCTTAATCATGACCATTACAGTTAAGATTATTAGAAACAGCACGTCGGGTGAGAATACGTTTGTGCCATAGAACATCACTCGACGAAAAGAAGGGAAATTTTATGCCCTGATAACTTTGTACTTAGTTATCGCGCTGGATACAACAAACGACGTGCAAACTCAACTTATCTGTTTTTCTCACCAAGACAAAATAAAACGATTAATGCACTAAAAAAAATATTCTTACCTGAACTTAAAGCACTTCTCGCCAATAAAGGAACAAAGATCTTCACAGCCTCCTTAACATTCCTGTCTAGAGGGTCCTTCAGGAAACTAAACATGAGATTCTCCAACTGGCCATACTTATGCTCCGCAACGGGGCATATCAGACAGGCCGATTTCAACCCTATACTTCGTATTTCTGGTTCACTGGATTCGCACATCAATGTTACTAGACTAAGTAGTAAAGATGTGCACAGTTCGATGGGGACGTAGGGGGCTATAGCGACGCATATCTGGCTGGCTAGGATCCGTCGCTCGGTGGTTCGGGAGGCTAGGAGCTCCGCAATTGATGATAGAACTTCGCCCGCGCCGCCCCACTTCACGATAAGGCACGAGGCTAGAAGTAAAGGAAATATTTTGGTTATAATTAACTGAAATGGGGTTAAAAACTGTTATATTGTTCTGTCAGGTTATAGAGGAATTACTGTCATCAACTTGTACAATTTTATATGCCAGGAAATACTCAATAGAAGTAACCCCCGATCTTCTAGTTTTTCTAACACGCTTTTTTTCGATCAACCTGTAACTAAGTCAGTAGGTTGGTAAGTAAGTAAACAAATGCAAGTTATATTTCACCCATTTCCTGTTTTCCTGCCAGCTAAAATTTGGCATACTAACGAGTATCTAAGTTCAGTGCCAATGCAATATTATGATACCATCGAGCTGATCTGATGATGGAGCCAGATGGTGGTCACAGGAACCCTGTAATAATATAACACAATCCTACAAGGTTTGGGCTCTTTAGAAAGGTCTCGGTGAATAGTTGATGGATGTTTTAACTACTATCGGCGATAAAAGCGTGTCACGTAAATGAATTTTTTGACAAGTATGATTGTTAAATCTGTCAGTAAAAGATCATCAACTCTTGCTACTCGCGTGTGCAGCAGTACTGCCAGTAGTCTGTCACACCATACCCTCGCATATAGCGCGCGTGTCCGCGGGCTCGGGCTTCTTGACGAGGCTGTCACACCATACCCTCGCATATAGCGCGCGTGTCCGCGGGCTCGGGCTTCTTGACGAGGCTGTCACACCATACCCTCGCATATAGCGCGCGTGTCCGCGGGCTCGGGCTTCTTGACGAGCGTGAGCAGCGCCTGCAGCGTCCTCGCGCGGCGCGCGTCGCCGGGCGGCAGCAGCGCCGCGCCACTAGCGTGTGCGGCAATACTGCCAGTAGTCTGTCACACCATACCCTCGCATATAGCGCGCGTGTCCGCGGGCTCGGGCTTCTTGACGAGCGTGAGCAGCGCCTGCAGCGTCCTCGCGCGGCGCGCGTCGCCGGGCGGCAGCAGCGCCGCGCCACTAGCGTGTGCGGCAATACTGCCAGTAGTCTGTCACACCATACCCTCGCATATAGCGCGCGTGTCCGCGGGCTCGGGCTTCTTGACGAGCGTGAGCAGCGCCTGCAGCGTCCTCGCGCGGCGCGCGTCGCCGGGCGGCAGCAGCGCCGCGCCACTAGCGTGTGCGGCAGTACTGCCAGTAGTCTGTCACACCATACCCTCGCATATAGCGCGCGTGTCCGCGGGCTCGGGCTTCTTGACGAGCGTGAGCAGCGCCTGCAGCGTCCTCGCGCGGCGCGCGTCGCCGGGCGGCAGCAGCGCCGCGCCACTAGCGTGTGCGGCAGTACTGCCAGTAGTCTGTCACACCATACCCTCGCATATAGCGCGCGTGTCCGCGGGCTCGGGCTTCTTGACGAGCGTGAGCAGCGCCTGCAGCGTCCTCGCGCGGCGCGCGTCGCCGGGCGGCAGCAGCGCCGCGCCACTAGCGTGTGCGGCAGTACTGCCAGTAGTCTGTCACACCATACCCTCGCATATAGCGCGCGTGTCCGCGGGCTCGGGCTTCTTGACGAGCGTGAGCAGCGCCTGCAGCGTCCTCGCGCGGCGCGCGTCGCCGGGCGGCAGCAGCGCCGCGCCACTAGCGTGTGCGGCAGTACTGCCAGTAGTCTGTCACACCATACCCTCGCATATAGCGCGCGTGTCCGCGGGCTCGGGCTTCTTGACGAGCGTGAGCAGCGCCTGCAGCGTCCTCGCGCGGCGCGCGTCGCCGGGCGGCAGCAGCGCCGCGCCACTAGCGTGTGCGGCAATACTGCCAGTAGTCTGTCACACCATACCCTCGCATATAGCGCGCGTGTCCGCGGGCTCGGGCTTCTTGACGAGCGTGAGCAGCGCCTGCAGCGTCCTCGCGCGGCGCGCGTCGCCGGGCGGCAGCAGCGCCGCGCCACTAGCGTGTGCGGCAGTACTGCCAGTAGTCTGTCACACCATACCCTCGCATATAGCGCGCGTGTCCGCGGGCTCGGGCTTCTTGACGAGCGTGAGCAGCGCCTGCAGCGTCCTCGCGCGGCGCGCGTCGCCGGGCGGCAGCAGCGCCGCGCCACTAGCGTGTGCGGCAGTACTGCCAGTAGTCTGTCACACCATACCCTCGCATATAGCGCGCGTGTCCGCGGGCTCGGGCTTCTTGACGAGCGTGAGCAGCGCCTGCAGCGTCCTCGCGCGGCGCGCGTCGCCGGGCGGCAGCAGCGCCGCGCAGCTCGCCAGCAGCGCCGCCGCCTCGCAGCGACGCGCTACTAGCGTGTGCGGTAGCACCTATAAAAAATATTTAGAAACATATATATTTGACCTGCATTAAAGTTGACTTTCTTTCTATAGTTCATTTCACGGTTTTAGGGTTGGTCCGTCCGTATGTTATTTTGATGAGATTTGGATTATAGGTCTTGTGTAAACCGCTACTTAGATTGATAGTTAAATAACAAAAATTCTAAACCTCATATCCAAAAAATATGAAAAAAAATTACAATGATCAAGTTTAATAAATACTTTCAATGAAATTTTTTTTCAACATGATCGGATATGCCGTTTTTGAGTTAATGACGTAAAACTGTGCTTCTCAGCATAAGGACGTAAGTTCCGTGGAGATACGCTCTGTTGCTAGTGCCTTTTTTCATATCGTATTTTTTTCATCGGTACTACAGCGGAACCCTACACTGAGCATATTTCGACATGCTCTTGATCGATTTTTCTATAATTTCACGCTTTTTAATTACTTCATCATCATCAGCATTTCAGCCATAGGACGTCCACTGCTGGACACAGGCCTCCTCAATAGATTTCCACATGGGCCGGATAGAGGCGACCATCGCGCATCCAGCGGGTCCCCGCAACCCTAACCAGGTCGTCCGACCAACTTGCGGGTGGCCTTCCCACGCTGCGCTTGCCAGTATGCAGCCTCCACTCGAGAACCTTTCTGCCCCAACGGCCATCGGTTCTTCCAACTATGTGCCCTGCCCATTGCCACTTCAGTTTGCTTAGCCTGTTTGCGATGTCGGTGACCTTGGTTCGTCTACGAATCTCCTCATTTCTCATTCAATCTCGTAGAGATCTCGAGCATAGCCCTTTCCATAGGTCTAATTGCTTGAGTACAGATAATTTTTGTATACAAATCTTATTAGAAGCTCGTATGAGGAATTTATTTTACATGTTTTGGTTATATTCCACGTATTCAATCACGTTAGATAAGTCACATCGATTCGTCACACCTTTGTTAAACATTATACTTACTATGAATATGGATTATTGCGCGCAAAGAAACTTAATAACACTTATAAAATATAGGTATACATATCGCTGGCACAATATTACAGGGTTTTATGTTACATTTTCAGGGCAGTTAAAATTAGACTATATGTCACTATCACAATGTTCAAACTTAAATTCTCTAAAAGTGAAACAGAACCCTGTATTATTGGGCCAACGATATGCTAAGAACATCGGAAATTGGAGCTTAGAATCGATCTTCGCACGTTATTATAGTTAATTTTACGTGATTATCCACACGCATTATTCTTGAACTCATGTACTGATATAGTTTCACAAATACGATACGAATTGTTACGTAGGTAAATAGTTATATGTACAACAAGAGACCAAAGTATTTTTTTTCGCCTCGTAATCCGTTTATGTTAATTCCTAAACTTAATCATAGGACACAAGAGCACAAGACACATATTGAGCAGTGCTCGGCTTTTACGACATGAGTAACCGCTTATCTTTACTATTATAAAATTGTAAAAATGAAATGTCTGTACATTGAAGATATTTCCAAAAAATTATTGTAAATATTTTTTTAGGATTTTTTGTATGTTTGTATCTGTCGTTGTGGCTTCATCACGCAAAATAAACAGATTTCAACAATTTTTGGTACACAGGTAGCTGGGTATCTCCAGATGGTTATAGGATACTCTTTACCCGACTACGCTGACGACAAAAAGAATGGTTATGACTTTTTCTCCTCCGCGAAAGAAGTTGCGGGCGCCATCTTGTGTAATATAAATATGTCTGAGTCTCACGGTCGTTTTCTAGTTCAGTAATACATAAATAACGTATTAGAAAGTTAATGGCCAATTCCACTATACTATGTGAGTTATTAGTAGCTGATTATTCCTGTGAAATGGTTTGTTTGACTTACTTTCGGTAACGTATCGGCCACGAGTGTAAGGAGACCAGTCAGCGTCACCGGCTTGTCACTATTGACCAGTTCAGCCAGCAGGTCGTTCGTCAGGGGCTCGTTCAAGCAAAGAGTCTCACTGCACCAGCTTATCAACGACAGCTTCAGAGCGTTTGGTAGACCACTGAAAAAGATATCAATGCTACTCGTACTTGATTTTTCCTGACAATCGTCTAGGAGGGCAAGCGGAGCCCATACTTGGGTTTACAACTTTCGCTAGGAGCAAAGTGGCTGGAAAAGCAGCTGAGCTCATGAAGGGTTTCGATACATAGTCGGGATCAATTAACACTTTCACTAGAGATTTAATCACGTAGCCCATAACACGGGAAAATGTGTTGTAGCAAAAACTTAGTATGTGCAGAGCGCCCAGCTATCGGGTTCCTGGTCGTGAAAGTGTTAAATATTAACTTTTGAGATTAGATATTTTTAGCAACTAACTTCAAAAAAGGAGGTTATCTGTTCGAACCCTATGTATGTAATATTTGCCTTATGTCGAGCGTCGCATTTTGAAGACTTGACTCACTGACCTGTCTATTTACATCTCCTTTCTGCAGTTGTCGGTACTCTCGTAGTGAAGGTCCACTTGGTGTCGTTGATTCTGAGCATCTCGTGTTGTAGACTAGACTTTCTGACCTGTCTATCCACATCTCCTTGCTGCAGTAGTCAGTATTCTCGTAGAGCGTCCACTTGTTGTCGTTGATGCTGTGCGTCTCGTGTTGTAGACTTGACTCACTGACCTGTCTATCCACATCGCTTTGCTGCAAATATCGGTGAAATCGTAGTGCACGCAGGTCCACTCGGTAATATCGCTGATGCTGAGCGCCTCATGTTGTAGACTTGACGCACTGACCTATCTATACACATCACCTTGCTGCAGTTGTCGGTACTCTCGTAGTGAGGGTCCACTTGGTGTCGTTGATGCTGAGCGTTTCGTGTTTGTAGACTTGACTTACTACCTGCCTATCCACATCTACTTGCTGCAGTAGTTACTATTCTCGTAGAGGGTCCACTTGGTGTCGTTAATACTGCGCGTCTCATGTTGTAGACTAGACTTACTGACCTGTCTATACACATCTCCTTGCTGCAGTAATCAGTATTCTCGTAGTGGGTCCACTTGGTGTTGTTGATGCTGAGCGTCTCGTGTTGTAGACTTGACTCACTGACCTGTCTATCCACATCTCCTTGCTGCAGTTGTCGGTGTACTCGTAGTGCACGCGGGTCCACTCGGCCGTGTCGTTGATGCTCAGCGTCTCATCGAGCGTCGTGACGCTCCCGCGCGTCGGCGAACCACGCGTGCTAATATCGATGTCAGCGAGAAGCGCAGGCTCGAACGAACTGGTGTTGGAGCCTTCTTTTCTTACTCTGTGTTGAAGACAGATAGAGAATATATAAATAAAACATTTATTCGTTTGCTACACACACACACACAACAATGACCACCACAATAACAGTAAAATTAAAAATAAACAAATAAAACACAAAAAAAAGGAAATTCGGCGTGAGCTGCAGCAACACGGAAAGGTTCGCAGCACATTGACACATTTCACCCTTTCGATAAAATCTTACATTAATTTTATAAGTAACACCTCACTAACAACAAAACATTACTTACATAGCACTGTTCTTTTCGCTGTCAATCATCTCGAACTGCTCAGGAGTGACGCTGTGAGTGGAATGCCCACTGCCATAATGGTTCTCAGTTGCTGTGCAGGGCAAAGGCCTGCATTCAATACTATGCTCATTGGCCTGATCCACTCTTTCCTCCGGCAAATGTAGCTCCAATCCCTTGCTCTCTGAGGCCGGACTGGTTAAAGAGTTCAAGCTTACAATGGCAGCATCATATAACTTTTGGAAGTTTAACTTCTCCGTTTCTAGAAGTATAATTTTTTGTTTGAGGAGTTCTATCTCTTCTGCTTGAATAAGAATCTGTGGATAAAAAATAAATTGTTGAGATAGAGCAGTTTTTTTCTTATTAAGTGTTCCTGAGTCTTGGATGTTTTCTATGTATATAAGTAATATATCTATTAAATATATCGTCGTCTAGTACCCATAACACAAGCCTTATTGAGCTTACCATGCGACTAGTTCGATTTGTGTAAAATTGTCCCGTAATATTTATTTATTATTATTTATTTATTTATTTATCATATTGCATTGTCATCAAAATAGAAAAAAAAGTTCAAACAGATCACTATAACTAACTCAGCATGTGATAATGATAAGTGCAACACATGCAAGTAAATTTTAAACTACCTATTATGACGGCTGTCTTTGGAGTTATACTTTTCAGAAAACATATCTGTTGGAAGACTTAAAAACTTTTGTTAGCAAGATGGTATGATTAGACATGAAAGCCTTTTGTAAGAGTTT
The DNA here is from genome assembly GCA_905404275.2 of Hedya salicella. Classification (NCBI taxonomy): domain Eukaryota; kingdom Metazoa; phylum Arthropoda; class Insecta; order Lepidoptera; family Tortricidae; genus Hedya; species Hedya salicella. The sequence goes on from FR990106.1 coordinate 15,959,559, forward strand.
GACAAAAATCAATAACATAAGGGTTGGAAACAAAGGCCATGTCCCTTTAAATCTCGAATTCCTTCGATTGAGAGAAACTCACCTCATGATTCCAATCTGTATCATTCTGAAATGACGTCTGACAACTTACACACACATTGTCATCACAATCGGTCTGGCATTCCATATCAGAGTACTTCCAGTCCATTTCAGTACAGGCATCAGTTTTTGGAACATTTATTGTGGCATTCCCCCAGAACAGGGACATCAGCCCTGAGGGCCTGGGCATGTTCAATCCTACATCATCCCAATCCTCAAAATCCTGTAATTGATATGTGGGCATTTTCATTTAAAAAAGAATAAAGTACCTCATGATTGTACCTAAATACGTAATGTAATAAATAAAAATGTAGAGTACAATTACTTTGAGTTTACCACTGACATTCTTTTATTCTATTGGATATTTGATTTTAACACTAATGTACAAGAGTTTATATTGCTTACACACTGTCTAAATGTTGTTTGTTTGTAATAGAAATTCCTACAACTTTGGATGAATCTTCTAGGTGATAATGAAAATAACATTGATGGTTATTTGACATGAGGCTTCTGTGTACTCACTAAACCAGTTAGTTAAACAAATCGCCTGCTGACAATCCAAACTCACTAAAATATGACAGATATTTTAGGGAGTTGTTTGTCAGCCAGCTCCTGCTTGCTCATCAAAACCCCATATCTTGGTGCAACATCAATACTTAGACACAAGTTTTATTTCAAAGAGGTATTTGTTAGCTAGTCAGTTTTTGTTGTCAACAGACAAATGTTCAGTTTTTATAAATGATTGGTACTTTTACACACCTGATCAGGGTTTTCATCTGAAAAAGTGATAGATGTAAGCTTATAGTCTTGAAGCAGCAAGTACTCATTGATGAGGAAGTTGAGAGCTCTGCGCTCATGAGGCTTCAGTAAGCGCTTGTTAAACTTATCCTTTGAGTTTTTGTCTAAAGCTGAGTCACCATCTAAAAATTTGATAAAGTACAAATTAAACCGAATTTGCATCACTTCAGGTACATAATTGAAGTTACTTCATTTATTTACCTGCAAATTGGGTTAGATTTGCTCTCAAAGAATGAATAGTTTCCTTAGCTTTTCTTAATTCAAATTCTAAGACTGCCACATCTCCTCCACTGCCTCCGCGGTCACCCCCACCATCCTCAGAGTACCGGGCTGTGTCAAGGGAATCTAGAGTTGCTTGACTCGGTGAACGATCTAAAAAAATATTACATAATTTATTTAGTGTCCATGTTTTATAAAGGAATAAATTAAATGAAAAAGTGTTGTGAAGGATTTTAAGAAGTGATTATTTTCTTGAAGTACAGCACTAGCTGGAGCTCAAACTTAAATACTTATATTTACTTACGCATAGAAACGAATTCTGAGGCTCTAGAAACATGTTGTTCAAAGTTTCCAGGATTGGAAAAGAATTCTCGTAACTGCGGCAATTCTTTACCGCTTTCTACAAGCTCTGTATGCAATTCTAGAGCCGTTAAAAAATAGTGATCTTTCAGCAATTTTGTTGCTATATCTTCGTAGGTCAAGTGAGGAGCGGCGGTGAAGGAACTTTCTTCCAGATCCTTATAAGGATTCATGACTTATTTTTTCACTTAACAAAAACTGGAGAAAAATATAGACAATGCTTTAATGTACCCTTATAATTCATCTCACTTAATACTAATTATAATAAATAAAAAAATATTAATATTATGGAACTTCGCTAAAAATAATTAAGAACAACAAGGCAAGGATTCTTTTTTCCTCAAAAGTGACAGATGAATGTCATGAAAGTCAAAGTAAAGGATGGATTACACTTTTTCTAATGAGGATGCTAACGACAGGGAAGTAGCAATAGGTTGAAGTGAGACACCTTAACTCCCCTCCCCCATTTAGGATACTAAATACAGCAAAGTGTAATACGCGCTTAAATGAATAGGAAACCAGAGACCAGAAAACGAGGTTTTATATATATTTTGCTTACTACGGTCGAAGAACATTCTGCTTCGTAAAATTGTATTAGCTTTTATAAAATGTAAAGCAAATAAAATAAAACGTAAAAACTTTCCGAACCAAATTAATCGATATCAACGTTTTCATTGTGGTTTCAAATAACATCCAATTATGGCAGCCCTAGAGTAAACAAGAAATATGGACGACTGAAGGACATTGAATCCATGGTCATGAAAACATTAAAAAAAAAAAAACAAGAAATATAGAACGCTTATGTCAAACCAATAATTGTTTATGGGTCGGGCGGGACTGTCACAAACGTCAACACTGTCGCATTCGAATACAAACAAAAGTTGCTAGGTGGACCGTTACAGTTACGATGCTTTACTAAATTGAGGACAATTCTTTAGAACAACTAATAATAATAATAATTGTAAGTACAATTACACTGAAAGATTTTGTTTTCTTGTAAGAACTACAAAAATGGCCGAAGATTATTTTAATCTAAAGCGAAAATTAGAGGAACTTGGTTACACTAATTCCTTACCCTTAGACGCAGTCCCTATAGTAGAATGTGTCCTCGCAGACTTGCTTCAGACTACACGAAGCTTACAGCATTACATGGACTTATCAAAGGAGGCTTTAAAGCAACGCGATTCTTTGATGTTAGAGGCAGAACCATATAAATGTGACAATGCAAAGCTGATCCAAGAAAATAATCAACTCCATTCAGAAAACATGAAGTTAAAAGAAGACTATTTAAAATTGTCTAAAGAAAGTAGAAGAAAGACGAAAACCTTATCTGATGAGCTCATGAAGAAAGAATCCCTGATAAACAAGTTGCAGCATGATATTAGGGGCCTAAGCCTGAGAGGGTTGTGTGCTGGCACTCAAAGCAGCCGGAACAAAAGTAGAAGGAAAGATAGTGGAGATGATGATATGGTGAGAATGTGTCTCTGCAAAGACAAGAAGTTAACTGGCTTTGATAGTGAAGTTACAGGATTGACAAATAAAATACGAAGCTTGGAAGAAACTAATGAAGCATATTATGATGAGATAGCACTCTTGAAAAGCCAAATTGAGCATAGAGATAATGAAATCATAAGACTGAACATTCTTTTGGAAGGTGGAAGACCCCTTAAAGCTGTAAGCAGAGATGTTTGCAATTCCCATACTGATAGAAAAGTTCAAGATTTGCTGCAACAGCTACAAGACTTGGAGAATACAAATGGTCTTCTAAAAAAACAATTGGCAGAGAGTCTAGAAAAGCAGCATGAGGCAATGCAACGGGCCCTCAACCTAGCTGATAAGAATAAAAAATTACATGATGAATTGAAAAAGGTGGACACTCTAGCCTTGACTGTTGAAGATGACTGTAATAAGAAACTAGCTGCAATGGCAAATGAGCTCAGCCAGTTACAAGCTAGAGCTGAAAGCCTGACTAAACAAAATTCAGAACTAATCAAAGAAATTTCACAATCACCCAAACATTTTAATAAACTTCAACAAGAATTAAATATTGCTTTAAAGGAGAAGGAAATTTTACAAAGGCAGGCCTCTGAACTAATTGATCAAAATAAAACATTACAAGATAAACTTTCGACATTTACATCTGTTAGTAATACAAATTCAGAAAAGGGATTTAGTGCCAAAAGTAAATGTCCAACTAAAGATGAACTACAGGACCTTCTTCGAGGAGAAAGAAAAAGATATGAAGAGTGTATGACCAAATTGCAGGAACAATTAACTGAAACTACAAGTATGTTTAACAAACATTTGTCAAAATGTAAAAGTAATGATTACAGCCCAAGATCAAGTATTCATCCTGATAGCACTTGCTTTAAAAATCTCTATAATCAATTATGTGAGAGCCAACAAAAGATACTAATGTTGAAAAAAGAAAATGAAGAAATGAAAGCCACCGTAGCAATACAAGAAGAGGGAAATAAACAGAATTACAAAGATGTAATCAGTCAACTTAATGCTGAGAATGCAGAACTCTCAAAAGAAAACATTTCATTAAGTCATCAATTAAGCCAATATAAAAGTTTGAAATCTGCACAATACAACATAGGAGGTGAATACACTAAACAAGACATATTAAAGCTGCAAGATGAGATCAACAGATTAAGGGAAAATAATCACACTTTAAAAAAAGATAAAGAACAATACTTATCACTTTACAAAGAAGCAACAGATTTAGTAGAAAAATTGAAACGGGATATGACATTCAAACATAGAGAGATAGAGCAACTACAGGAAGAGAACAGTTCATATAAAATGACTCATAGAACTGGGAAGGCATCTGTTGACCACCTTAAAGATGAATGCAATTTCTTGAGAGAACAAATAAAACGAATGCAATCTGATGTTATAAAAGAAAAGACAATGGCTAGTCAAATTAAAAATATACAAATGGAAACTGAAAGAAGCAATAATGAAGTGCAAAGTGAATTATTATGTACTCAAAAGAAACTGAGCCTGTCTAAAGATACCATAGAATCTTTACAAAGAAAATGTAATGAATTGCAATCTGAAATAACTTTACTGAACCATGATAAAACAAAGTTAATGGAGAATTTTAAAAAAATTGACCAAGAAAGAGATAAATTAGTGTTAGAATTGGATTACAAGACTGAAACTATAAGTGTCCTTGAGCAGAAAGTGAAATCTCAAAGCTATGAAATAAATAAACTGGAAAGTGAAATTGCTGAATTAAAAAGAAAACTTAACTTTAATAAATTATCAGAACATAAACTGGCCGATTATGAAACTCAGATACAATTTTTAAATGGGGAAATATTACGCTTAAATCAACAATATGATAATGCTGTTATTGAAAATAAACATTTGCAAAATTGTTTGGCTGAAGCAAATGGAAGTTTAAAATTGAACAAAATTGAATATGATAAATCTAGAAGAGAAGTTGAAGGTCTTAAACAACAGTTACAGCATTATGTTGCAGAGATCAGAAGAATTGAAGAAATGCTTTCACAAAAAGAAGCCGAGAGATCTGATATGCTAGAACATTTTGCAAGTTTATCAGTTGAGGCTAATATACTTGAGAACACAAATCACTCATTAGAGAGTGAATCTGCTTCCAAATCACTTCAGTTACAGACATATATTAGCAAAATACAGACCCTGGAAGAAAGACTAGTGGACAAAGAAAATATAATTGATGCCCAATCATCACAGATTGCAACAATGGCTTGTAAGATAACCACATTAGAAAATGAAGTCAAATTAGTTTCTGAGGAAAAAGCTATACTCGAACAAAATGTGTCATACCTAAAGCAGATGTGTAGTAATCTTCAAACTGAAAATTCAACTACACCTGCACAAGGTTTGTGTGGCACTGACTCAGAACTCCAGCTCTATGAAAACAAAATAAAGAGTCTCTCAAACGCAAAGGCAAGATTAGAAGTTGAGAAACATGATGTGAAAGGTAATTTAGAGACGACTGAAAAGTTACTGGCCAATGCAAGGAGGGAAGTAGTAGAGCTGAAATTGGCTCTGCAGGATGCCACAGCTGAAACAAAAACTTTGCAAAACAGAATCAACAGACTTAGTCGCATAGAGACTGAAATACATGAAGTGAGTCATCCAGATCATATCATATTCTTTAAATGATTGTTTAAAGTTCATGTCACTCATTTATTTAAATTTCATTTTTATTTTCAGTCTACTTTAACTCGGGAGGAATTAGAGCTACCTCTTATGTTGGAAGAAACCATACATGAGGTTAGCAATGAAGAAGATGAAGACAGCTCTCGTTTTCATGAAGTTCATAGAAGATTTTCAAAGTACTCCCATGGAAGTACTTTATAAAATCAACTATATTTTTAATATACAATTTGTTGTTAATTATCAATTGTTAACTATTTTATGTTACAATTATATATTAGGTAAAGTTGAGTTTCTAAAAGAAAACTGTATTGTATTAAATAAAATGTATTTATTACAGATGGATAATTATGAAAAGTTATTTTACCTAAACCAAAACCTCTACCAATATAATACATTGCTAGGTACATTGAAATTAAAATGCTAGCTTTACTGTTCTAACAATGCTTTACATTAAAAAACATACCCTATGTTTGTATGTCAAGGTGATGTGAAAACTGGCTCAGAGTACTATGCTCTTTACATTGTGTGAAGTCTGAAGATATATCTTAAGTGAGTAAGTTTACCTATTATGAGAAGATATCTATTAATATTTTACACAGTATCCTACAACTACTACAAAGGCTAGGAGTTAAATTCAATTTCCTCAGATTGCTCCATTTCACCTTCCACTTCCATAAGGCACAGTGAAATTGCTTGAAAAATAATCACAAGTATCTAGAGTTCAATCCTGCAGCTATTAAATACTCGTCAGAAATTTTAAAGAGAGATATGTCATTGCAAATAATCTATCAAGGAGTTGTAAATTAATGTGTAAAATGCTAATTTTAAGTCCCATTTAAAAACCTCAACCAATAAAAAAAATATTGCACTCCCTATATACAAATATATACTTTCTTTGCAATCACTCATTTTAATCTAGCACCTAAGCTACTTCTAGCATTACATACTATTCTATAGTGTATGTAATTTTCATACATTTAAGTTTATTGTTAACATAGGTAAGTACCAGAATTTTATTGGATAGAAGGAGTTTGTGCATCCAAATAACAAATCATAATTAAATTAAATTTACTATTTTTTGAAATGAAGTCATAGATACAAGTTTTCTTAACATAATTTTGTAATTGTTTCTTTATCATTATCACAATTATCTATATTTTAAAGTTAGAGAATATTGCAAGTATTCAGTTATTTATAATACTCAGTCACAGAAAGCAAGCAGTATTAGTGACTATCGGTGGGTCTTGTGGAGCGACAACAATGAGCAATCAATATTAATCACAGGGCAAGAAATCAATAATTAGACAACTTAAATGTACCAATGGTACTACTATGTCACTACTTGTACAGACAATAATAATGTGCTGAATTGGCACTATGTGATATGGATGTAAGATGCACAATGAAATGTATCAGGAGACAGGTTTTATAGTCTATTTCTTTAGATATTTAAAAGAATGAGAAAAAAATCATTCAGTCAGTGGCATCGCACCACAAATACAAAAAAAAACGTTTCGTCGAATTGAGAACCTCCTCCTTTTTTTGGAAATCGGTTAAAAATTACCTTGATTGGCAAATGACATGAGTCACAAGGTTTTTTTGTTACATTCCTTTAAATTCCTAAAAAAATAGGCTAAATAGGATTCTTTAGGAAATTAATAACTCTAAAATTGCCAAAATAAGTAATTTGTATGTTAAAAAAAATTACCATAGGCCTTCATGTTACTGTAAAAAAATTAAGTAACAAGTCAAACAAAAGACATTTCCGTTTCATATTCCTCAAAATATGAATTCATTAATATAATCACAATAGTTTCAGCCAAGGACAGTACTTGCTATTACCATATATTTACATAAACCATCATTATTTAGTGACTTATTGCATGCTAAAAGCAAAAATATATTCATCATTTCATTGCCAATACATTACTATTCTATGCATACATACACAACAAGTAGACATAGATAAAGGAATATTATTTACAGCATTCTCATATCTATGATTAATGAGTATTTATTTACCATTATTTATAACTTTTATAAGGACCAGTGGTAATTTATCAATACTACTATATCTACTCTGCCCCTTGCCATTTCCATTACAATAATGCTAAGATAATTGACTTTTTTTAAATTATACAGAGTTGATGCAGCATAATTAACTAATAACAATACACCACTATATATTACAATGTTGCCAAAATCCTTGTGAAACCAATACCAGCCCCTAGCACCGTTTGCCCTATGCCCCACACCATGGCATGGATGGGGGGCATGTCGAGGTTGGACGCGCGGTATATGAAGGCCACTGCGGCGCTACTCGCTACGCCAGACGTCACGGGGCTCACGACCCCCATCACTATTAACAGGACGGGAAAGAATTTTCCATATTTGTGCTTCCTTAGCGTGCCGAACGCGACAAGCGCCGCACAAGTGTGCACAAACACTGACGAACACAAAGACCACAAAAACACTGGGTACCACATCTCACCAAACGTATCTAATGGATCACCAGGCGTTAGTCGAAATACATCCAACACTGAATCAAATTCTGACACTCGGAACTCTGACAACATGTCATACATGTTGTCTTAGGGGTGCTGATGCTTACAGGCATCGGGGCAGTTTTGATGGTCATGAAATATTTGTCCAAATAAAATCTCTTCTCCGACACAGCACAAACTGTCGATACTCCTTCGAAGGGTGCATTGATCACATTAACACTTAGAAGATTGCATACAAATTTTATTTCTACTTCTAAGTCCTATCTATTTACTTCCAGTTAATCTTGTTCGTATTATTAATAATGAATAAAGTCACATCGTACAATTTATTATCATTACACTGACATTTTGTATTGTTACAAATGTCAATCGGTGATAGTGTTGCGCTTCAACATAATGTACCGTGTAATGTTTGTCAACGAGTTGAGTCGATTACTATACAAACGTTTAGAATCGAACATTCAAACTACTTCATAATCAATTAAAAAAAAAACTGTCTATGGCCTTGGTGCTGCCAGCATAGAATAGGTCCCACAATTTAACGGGGTAATTAAGTAGTAAGTAGTCAAGAAACAAAATAAATGCCACGAAGTTTAGAGGAGCAGAAAACTTAGTGACTGATTCAAATTTTCAATATTTATTTTACTCTACTGCATAAAACTTGCAAAGCTTTTAAGGTTTTTCTTATGTAAAGATACATTATATCAGCGTTGCCAGATGGTTACATTTGTTACATTTTTCGTAACATTTGGCCCTCTCACGTAACATGTTGTTGAAAGGAGGTTGCAATCGACTGACTGGTAAGGTTTGAAAGAGATTCTGTTCTCTATTTGAATGGTAGTGACAGCGAACTGTCACTACATTTAAACAGTGTTTTATACTGCACTCCGTTGACAGCTACAGTCATTGAAACATCTCGTTTATATATTTGTGTATAGTTAAGTTACTATTGTGATGTGTTGTGCCCTGTATTAAATCCATGTAACCAAAGTCCTCCTGGTTTCATTAATTACACATGTAAGTATTTTTTGATTTCTAAGCAAATTTCGTAACTTTTTTAACTTCTAGCTTTTTTGTTAATAATTTTAATTTTAATTGCATAATATTTACGAACGCACCATGAACGCACCCAAAAAATGGTTTGCTACTACGAGTAATAAGTACCTGTTGATATTGTAAGTTTTGTAGTGCCATCCCCCTCGCTCTCATGTTAACTTATGTTGGAGTAAGCAAGATGTCAGTATACGAACCTTGAATTTCGCAAAGCAGAGAGTAGCCCCCTCTACTGTGACTCTTGACAAGTGAAGGGCTACTCCGAAACTCAAAAATTGAAGTTCGTAACGTGCTGTCCCTGTCGCTCTCAAGGTATGCTGTACTTGAGCGAGCGGGTTGGCGTCATACGAACTTCGTTTTTCGGATTTTGGAATAGCCCCTCTGTATGGACGGTATGGTATTGTATTGAATCGACTAGTCAGCATTGCCAGATCTACTGATAAAGCAGTATACCTGACTTTTAAGAAAACTACTGATCTACTGAGTTATTTTTAAAAATCAAGGAAATTTACCTCACTCTTTTGTAAAGCTAACTGTGCTATTTTACCTATGGGCCCAAATCGCAAAACCCGACAAGGAATACCGTAATTTCTCTTACTTGATTATCAAGAGCAATAGATAAATGATTTTCGAATTTCGTGTTTCGCGCGGCAGGTTTTATGTCAATGTCAAAATTAGATCGTATGATCGAGTACTTACACATTTTATCTAATAAAAATCTAAAATTATGGATCTATATGAACAATAAAGCACTTAGTCACATCAGGTTGGTATGGATTTCAAAGTTATGGTCTTTACGTACTTTATTTAATTTTTTACTGAAATGGTGTTGTTCCTTTCAGGATGTAAGCCAATTGGATGATACAAAATTTAAATAAATAGCTGCGTGTCCAATTATCACAATGAAAAGATTAAAATTCTGTCGGGAGTATTGATTTACACGATCTTGAGCCCATAATCAAAATGGGTTGTGTAATTTTGACCATTTTTATTATTTACTTATTATACAATAGTATATTGGCGTCGCGTATCAAATTTGCAGGTTGACTCGTGAATCGTGTCTTAAATTGGCATGCTAGGTTTTTTCTTTGTAGAAAATATTTTTGTGCTTTGCTGGAAAAATCTCGAAAGGAGGATGTTATTTCGCTGTACATATGAAGTCTGAAGTCTTTGTCCTTACTTTGTACCTTATTACTAATAAGGTACAAGGTAACGACAAAGACTCTTTTTGACTAAAAAAAAAACAGCAAATATCAATGTGTAGCACATCATTCGACAGTTCTTCTAACACACATTTAGAGGTTACTAATTTTTTTTTTATTTAGAGAATATTTTCAGAAATACTCGCTCCGAAAGTAGCAAAAATTGTGTCTCCCCCCTCTATTTTCTAAACGGTATGTTCAAAAAATATAAAAAAAATTACAAATATAAAGGTTCATGGCGTGGCGGCCAATATAATGTGTATATGTATGTAAAGAGAGAATAAATGCGGCCGTCACGATTGTGGAAGGCTATCTATATAACATACCTATTGTCTCTTTCGGGCAACTTCCTTACTCCTTCCACAATATAATCTGCTTCGCTTTAGTCTGATGTTGTCAGGACTCTAGTCACCACCTGTAGAAGTTAAAGTACCATAGCACCAATATCCCTCAGTGTCTCTAGCACCTGGCGGCTCTATTCTACACCTCATTAAGTCATTGTTAATTATTAACGTTATGCTGGAATATCGTCTCATTATCTCCATAAAGAGTATCTCTATACAAGTTAGTTAAATTGGATCCACAGTACAGAATCCACAGTATATTATAAGCCACAGTACAGGCTCCAAGATACGACATTGATAATACTATCGATAGGATTATGGGGAAACCCCTCGTCAATAGGATCCTGGAAATTACAGATCCCAGGCCTCGGTTATCACTCCCCGACCGTAAATCGGAAGTAACAACCTACCCAATATCTTGTTCATAGGATCCTGGAAATTACAGATCCCAGGCCTCGGTTTCCACTCCCCGACCGTAAATCGGAAGTGACAACCTACCCCATACGTTTGGTTCCAAGAGTTTCGCAACACCCCTGGCCTCGGTCCCTCTCTAAGCGGAACCTACCCAAACGAGACTGCACGAGACGATCTTCGTAACACCCTTGGCCTCGGTCCCTCTCTAAGCGGAACCTACCCAAACGTGTTATACTTAATTAGACTGCATGAGACGATCTTCCCCAATCGTTAGCTAGGGGAAACATTTACACATGACAATTAGATACTTGAGCACCTAAAGAGCCAGTTAAGCTGCCTAGGTCTCCAAGTATTATACTTTAGTCTCTAAAAGTGCTTATCTAGGCACTTAGGGCTTATGCTAGGTACTTAGCTTTCGTATCTCGGGTTACAGGACACCAGGTACCAGGACACTTCACACATAATCACACCACTTGTAAACTGTGACTCTACTGGGACTCGACTTCAATATCTAAGCTAGTAAAAACCCACGCTTACCTTACCATATACAAAATAGAAGGGATAAAGTTGCCAGCGTACAACTTACGTGTCTTACTAGCTGCGTCGTATCGTATTATTTCGCGTTCGTCGCGACACTCCCCACAAAGGGCAGAAGGAGTGCTGTCAAGTTCTTTGTCCATTCTTGAATTTTCTCACGAGCTCGTATGGCTGCGGCTCTCCTTGGTCGCGATTCATTCAAATGTTCCAATGACTCAGATTCTACTGAATCATTTGATTTAGGCTCAGATGAATTATTTGACATGTCGCCAGGCTCTAACGTTATAGGCATACCCTCTCCTGTACTTTCACTATTATCGTGTGTTTCTTGTATAGTTTGTAGTTGAAATGATGGAAGCTGAGGATCTTCGTCATGAGATTCTACCTCTGCAGAAGTCTTGGTGCAGTTCTCTTCACCGTCTTCTATCTCAAGAGGATAGAGATGCGCAATGGATCTTTTAAACTCAGTATTACCCACTTTGACTTTGGCAACTCTACACTGACCGTCGGCACTCTTGACTAAAGAGATTATCTTGCCTACTTTCCATGCTATCCGGTTTTTAGAATCTCTTTTAATTTGCACAATTTGCCCCACTTGAGGAGTTAACTTTGATGTTTTTCTTGGCTCTCTATGCCCATGCCAATATCTCACTCGTAAGCTTGGGAGGTAGCGATTGGAGAACATTTCTTTGAACTCTCCAAGAATGATAAGTCCTCTTTTCCAGCTCTTAACAAAATCATTTTTAGTCGCGGTGGCGTGAATTGCTGTAGGACTCTTCTCAGACATATCCAGTGTAATGCATTTCCTTATAGCAAGAAAATCTGAGGGTTTCAGTACATGGTCAAGTTCAGAATCGACCCGTGTAAGAGGTCGGGTATTTACAACGGCTTCAATCTCCTTAACGACCGTAACTAGTTGTGTGTCTTTCATCAGATGTTTCTGCAGTGTCCTTTTTATACAGTTCTTAACTATTCCAATTAACCTTTCGTAAAAGCCTCCATACCAAGGTGCTAGTTGTGGTATGAATCTCCAACGTATTTCTTTGTCAACACAATACTGGTTTTCTACTATTTCTGCCATCAGCTTAAAGTGTGTTGCATTGTCTGATGTGATTAGATCTGGTACGCCTCTACTAGATACCATACGTCTCAATGCCATTAATCCTTCTTCAGCTGTCAAATCATTAACTACTTCAAGGTGAACTGCTCTTACAGCTAAACATGTATATAAACATATCCATCTTTTGCAATTACCACTTCCGTTATTAATTATTCATATCCAACGCCCCGTGGTTTACAACCAACACGGAAATCCACGAACACCTTAAAATAAGTACAGTGAAGGAAGAAATTAGCATTGTGACTACAAAATATCAGGAAAGATTGAAACAACACCCTAATGAACTAGCAGTAAAGTTAACATTTAGAGACTATGTGAAAAGACTAAAAAGAAAAGATGTCTTCTCAGATTGAACCCGACTCCAACATAATGGAACTTAAATGAGTAGATGCCCCCATTGGAGGACACACTCGAAATGTCAAGTAACACTTAACCAATCTGCTTATAGTTTTACTGATTGCAGATGAAAAAAAAAAAAAAAAAAAAAAAAAAAAAAAAAAAAAAAAAAAAAAAAAAAAAAAAAAAAAATTATTAGAGGTCCTAAGTAGTCTGTTCCAACATAGGTGCATGGAGAACTATAGTTTACTCTTTCGTTTGGTAAAGCTGGTGTTGGCGGTAACTTAAATGGTCCACCTCCATGTTTGATGCAATCGGGACATTTATTCACAATGCGTTGAACTTGGATCCTGCCTTGAGGAATCCAGTATGAGTCTCAAATCCTATCTAAAGTGTGATTAACACCTACATGTTTATTATCACAATGTGTTTTCATAATTATTTTTTTAGTGAAATCAGTATTCCTCGGGATAAGTATAGGATACCGTTTATCAAAAGACCAATCTGCGTTCTTCATACGGCCTTTTCACCTTAAAATATCATCAATATCTTTGAATACTCCTAAATTTCGACTTAAGCTTGTTACTTTTCCTTTTACTTCAAGAGGATAGTACTCAGCCTGAAGTGTTTTAATTTCTTGTATTTTACTTTCTTGTGTAACACTTTTCTGTATGTCAAGTCTTTGTATATTTTCGTCTATATCTGTGTGAATACGGACATCCTTATCCGGTTCATTTTTTTCAATCAGCTCCAAGTCAGGTTTATTCTTCAGATCCTCCCCAGTCGAAAAAGAATAGGTATCTCCTATGTTAGATGTACTTGGCCACGTATCAGGATTTTCAATAAGAAACTGTGGGCCAGCAAGCCATTTCTCCTTATCCTCTTTCGAATAGGCAGGTCTGGTTCCTACGTCAGATGGATTTAGTTCCGATGGAATATATCTTATTTCTAAATTTAGATTTCTCTTTATTTCTTCAACCCTTCTTGATACAAACGGTGGTAGTAATTTACTTGACTTGTACCATTCTATGACAATCTGGCTATCAGTCCATAAGATCAGTCTTGATATTTTCTGTTGAAGAAATTTACTGACGAAGTTCATGAGTCTACTCCCAATTAGTACTCCTAGCAGTTCTAGTCGTGGAATTTTGAGATTTTCTTGATCTTTTACTGGCACAAGACGTGATTTTCCAATTACAAAACTTTTCTTTGAGCTGTTGACGAGAAAGACAGAAGCAGCATATGCCTTCAGAGATGCATTGGTAAAGCAGTGTAATTCATAGCTGTTCTCCTCCACACCATTCATGTAGCATCTGTTTACAGATGTCTCTTTGATGCTATCAAGTTCTTCACGAATGTGTAACCATTTTTCTGTTAAATCCTGTGATAAAGGTGAATCCCATTTGACTTTTAACTTCCAGAGTTCTTGCAAGAAGAGTTTAGCTGCTAAAAGATGTGGAATGGCATATCCACATGGATCATAGACTGAAGCGATAACTTTCAAAACTCCTCTCTTCGTATTCATGACAGCGCTTGGATTCTGAAATCTCAAACGAAGTGTATTTTTTTTAACATTCCAATCCAATCCAAGTACTTTAACAATTTCCTTTTTACATGAATCAGGAATCGTACGCATAAACTCTTCGGAGTTAGAACTCCAATCTCGGAGGTTCATAGATATATCTTCGAATGCTTTCTTACTGTTTCTGTAGAGATCCAATGCTTCTTGTGTCGATCCAGAACCAGTTATAAGATTATCCACATAAATATCGTTTGCCTTTTCTTTTACTAGCTGGTTATCAGAATTCGGCAGGTGATGTTTAATAGTCGCGTTGAGAAAAAACGGACTTGAAATTATACCAAAAGGAACTCTACATAACCTCAAATAAACAAGATTGTCCTTTGACACAGGTCTTGACGTATCCTTAACCCATAGAAATCTTGTAACGTCACGATCCTTGTCATGCAAAGCTATCTGCAAAAATGCTTTCTCAATATCTGAAGATAACCCTACTCGGCTGCTTCTAAATTTAAGAAGTAGACCAGTAAGGTCCTCAAGCATTAGAGGTCCACGATATAAACACTGATTTAAGCTCTTACTATCATTGCACTTAGAGCTTGCATCATAGACGATTCTAACAGGTTTTCCTGGTTGCTGCACTCCATGGTGTGGTAAATAATGTATTATATTATTTGATGATATTTTTTTCGACCCTGGTATAACTTCGATGATGCCTCTATCCATTTGTTCTTTCAAGGTCTTGTCGTATTCTAACAGAGTCTCCTTATTCATGCGTTTAATTAAGCTTGTCAAACGATCAAGAGCTAATCCAAAATTATTAGGCAAGTCTGGAGGATAATCTATCCACGGCCAGCTTACTGTGTATCTTCCGTTTATTATTTGTGTTGTCTCATTGAAGTATTGGATAGCTTCATCGTCTTTATTAGCTTTAGGTGAGTCAGTTATTCCTATGGATTCTAATTCCCATAGTTTCTTTATATCTCCATTGTCTAAAGGTGGATCAGGACGATTTAAACCTATTTCACTGCTCGTTTGTGCATAAGTTACGACAGATAATGCCTGAATGTGTTCAACTTCGAGTTGACCACTGACGATCCATCCAAATGGTGTATTAACCAGATAAAGGTTCTCACCTAACTTTATCTTATCTTCGTAGACATTGGAGAAGTAACTTTGGGCAGTGAAATGTTGTATCTCTTCCGGGGGCACGACATGTTGCCTTAGGTAGATACTTCTTTTCCTCATGAGTGGTCCACAGGAGCAGAGGATATGTATTGCAGTCTCCTCTGTCTCTTTTCAGAATTTGCATACTGCGTCCTGTTTTATACCCATTTGAAACAGGTGCTTGTGTAGTTTGTAGTGACCTGTCAGGATTCTTGTTATTGCGCAGGTTTTATGGTCTTTTGAGCTGTAGTATCTCTTTCGACAACTTTTGCTTGAATCCCTTAATTAAGGTTTTCGAGTGGTTTTGTCCTTTTACGAGCCTCCATTCCTCGATTGCCTTAGATCTATATAAGTCGTTGAGCAGAACGTATGCCTTTCGTTTTGTGATCCCACAAAAGGGTTCTGGGCCGACTTGGGGCTTGTCCTCGCCCTTATTGGCGAGTTTGTCTGCTCGTTCGTTTCTGTCAATGTCGGAGTGTCCTGGTACCCCTCTAAATATAACTTTATTGGAATTAGCCAGGGCATTTAGGTTATTTTTGCAGGTTTGCAATAGCCTCGAGTTAGTCTCCAGGGATTCTAGTGCAATCAGGGCAGCTTGACTGTCCGAGTTGATGTAAATGTAATGGTGTCTTAGGTTCTTGTCAAGGTTTATCTCCGCGAATTTATTTATGGCAAAGACTTCCGCTTGAAAGTTTGAGGCCTCTGTACCCATGCTGACGCTGACATTGAGTGTTGGTCTCTGTCCATAGACACCGCATCCCACATCTTTTCCTTTCTTGGATCCATCCGTATACCAGATGTGACTCCCCTCTGTAAAAGACATTTGATTGTTTTGCCATTTGTCTCTAGGGGGTATTTCCACTGAGTAAAGTTGTACGAAGTTATTTTCAGTGGGCATGTCATCTGTAGGCATGCATAGAGTATTGATTTCAAACACTGCATCCTTGATCTTGAGTAGTAAGTGTCTAGAAGATACGCTCTTTTGTTAGTGTTTTTTTTTTTCATATCGTATTTTTTTTCATCTGTCGTGCATTTTTTTGTATAACCGGCTGCGGAACCCTACATTGAGCATGGTCCGACATGCTCTTGACCGGTTTATGTTTTTTTTTATATACCAGAATGTAACATTCGCAGCAAAAATGTAACATTTTGAGAAATGAAACGTAACTTATGACTCAACGGCTCTGGCAACACTGCATTATATTGATTCTAAGGATGGTCATGAAAACATACAAAAAAAAATTGATACTAAGGGTTTTTTGCTTCATTGTGCTGGTAGCACTAAAGATTGGATTAGTGATCTGAAGTTAGCAACTAATGAATACAAAAAAGTGTCTTGCAATGGGATTATAAATATTGATAGTTTGTGAAAAATATTCTACCTTAGGATACAAAAGTTACCAAGTCCTAGAAATAATTCGATTGTTTAAGTTTGAATCAAGGTAAGTCTCGTATTTGTTAATTCTATGATAAGAATAAGACTTAAAAACATGACATTCCAACAAAGTGAAGTTGGCGAGCTTGTCATTGGTCTTTCATCCGAATGAAAAATTGTCGAAGTATTCTCATAACCTATCTATTTACCTCGTGATATTTACGTGATAAAGATATTTTTTCTTCGTAAGTGTTCAGTGACAAATAATAAAATGGGCAAAGTGCGTTCTGCTACCGGGCCGCCCCGAAGGCAGGGGTTCAACAAATCCGGGCACTCCATGAACCCAGATAGACCCACCGAGGGTTTGAAGGGTGTTGGTAATCCCAGGACGAAGGGTACCATTAAGCGGTTGCAGATGTATCGGAATTTTAAAGCGAAAAGGGACAAAACTGGGAAAATTTTGTCACCAGCACCATTCCAAGGCTGGCTGCCGTCGGGAACTAGGGCTCGCGTCGAACCTAACCAAAAGTGGTTTGGCAACTCCCGTGTTATCTCACAGAATGCTCTTCAAAAGTTTCAAGAGGAATTTGGGGCTGTAGTTAAAAATCCTTATCAAGTTGTAATGAAACCTACAAACTTACCAATCACGTTACTTAACGAAAAGGCCAAACAAGCTCGTGTGCATTTGCTCGACACTGAGGGTTTTGACAAAACATTTGGCCCGAAGAAACAAAGGAAACGGGTCAATCTAAAGTTTGGTGATTTGGATTCATTGTCAAAAGCTGTTGAAGAGAATACTGAAAACTATGACGAGAGTAAAGATATAGACAGGGTCCGTGAAGATACAGGTGTCAGAGAGGGGCAGAGAGACTGGGTATTTGGAGCAGGTATGAGTAAAAGGATTTGGAATGAGTTGTACAAAGTAATTGATTCGTCAGATGTGTTATTGCAAGTCTTAGATGCCAGAGATCCAATGGGAACTAGGAGCCCCTTTGTTGAGAACTTCCTGAAAAAAGAAAAAGCTCACAAGCATTTAATCTTCATTTTGAACAAAGTTGATTTGGTGCCTAATTGGGTAACACAGAGGTGGGTGGCCATTCTCAGTGCAGAATATCCTACAGTAGCCTTTCATTCATCTTTGACACATCCGTTTGGAAAAGGCTCTCTGATTAATTTATTGAGACAATTTGCCAAATTGCATATTGATAAGAAACAGATCAGTGTTGGACTAATTGGCTATCCAAATGTTGGCAAATCATCAGTCATTAATACCTTGAGATCCAAAAAAGTCTGCAAAGTAGCTCCAATAGCTGGTGAAACTAAAGTCTGGCAATACATCACACTGATGAGGAGGATATTTCTGATTGATTGTCCGGGAGTGGTCTATCCATCTGCTGAGACAGATACAGAAAAGGTACTGAAAGGTGTAGTCAGAGTGGAACTGGTACAAAACCCTGAAGATTACATTGAAGAGGTTATTAAGAGGGTAAGGAAGGAATATTTAATAAAGACATATAAAGTAGAAGGGTGGGAAACTGCAACAGAATTTTTGGAAAAGATGGCTGCCCGTACAGGAAAGCTTTTGAAAAAGGGAGAGCCTGATGTAAATCAAGTGGCAAGAATGGTGCTCAATGACTGGCAAAGAGGCAAGTTACCATTCTATGTAGCTCCTGAAGGATTTGAAGTTCCTCTTTCAAAGCAGCCTGACTATGAAGCACCTAAGGAGAAGCCTACAGCTGCTGAGAAAAAACTAGAGAAGGCTTCTGCTGAAGACATTTCCAAGCCTGAAGAAGATAATGAGAAGGATGATAAAGATAAGCCCATAATTTATGTAAATAATCTGATGATAGCGCAAGATTTTGCTAAAATTCGAGTGGGTCTAAAATTCGATAATGATGAAGATGTGAAGCCACTTGATGCTGTTAATATTCCTGATGAGCTCAAAGATATTGATTCCAAAAGTGACATTGATGAATCACAGGTTGGTGAAGAAGATCAAAATAATGATGATGATGACTCCTCTGACATTAGTGAGTTTTACAGCAATGATGAGAAAGAATGCAGTGATGTGGAAGATTACTTGACTAATGATCCAGAGACAGTAAAAGAGATGAAGCGTAAAAAGCTTGAGGCGGCGAGTGGTGCTTTTACAGTAGAAGAGGTGACAAAGGCAGGAAAGAAACGCAAGGGTGCGCCAAATAACATTACTGCTAAGAAGAAGAAATTGACTGCTAAAGAAAGGAGATCAATTGAGAGAGCTCAACGCCGCACTAAGACAGGAAGCAACTTTTATGAAGTTTCTAATGTTAAGAACAGGAACAGGGATAAGAAAAATCCTGTTTAGATTGTAATTCTTTTTTAATAAATTATTGTAATTAATAATTGTTTGGTTTTATTTATTAGTACACTTACTTATGACTGCAACACTAACTAAGCTACTAGGCCTGAGTCTGCCGTGAAATGTCTTTAGGTGAATATTTTCTTCTGTAATTGTAATTTGGTATAATGCTTAAAAAAATCTTTGGTTAAAATTAAATCAGACTTGTCTTCATTATTTCAGATGTCATCTGGCAGTGATAGTGACGAAGAATATGTACCTGGCGAGCCTGAACAAGTTTCTGAAGAAGGTTCTGCTGATGAAGAGACGGATCTGCAATTTGAAAAAGAACAAGAAATTAAAACTAAGAAACGAAAAGCAGCAGAAGAAAGCAAAAGTAAAAAGAAAAGGAGGACTAGAAATGCTGTAAAAGAACCCACACCTGAGCCAGAAGAAAAAGAACCTGAAAAAAACCTTGATCCTGTTGAGGAGAAGAAGAAAGAAGAAGATCTTTGGGCAAAGTTCTTAGCAGGCACTGGTACAACACCTAAAGCTGCAACAAAAGAAACTTCAGTGAGCCAGCCAGTGAAACCTGGAGAGCAAAGCAAAACTGAAGAAATAGCTAAACCAAAACCTAAAACGAGCAGTGATGATGATATAAAAGCCAGGGAGAAGAGAATATTCGAGTTTGCCGGCGAAACTATTGTTGTAGAAAACAATGTCATCACGGAGAAAGTTAAAACTGCTGAAAGTGCTGCCACAGGTAACTTACCTGTTACTGATATTTGTATATACCTATCAATCTTCCTTTTTTGGGAAACAGTTACGTAAATAAAACGTATATTAGTATATTACAAAGTAAAGTAAAATAAAAGCAAGCTTTATTTTACTTTTCTTTAAAAATACAATCAAAATTCAATTATCAAATTATGTTTCATTGAATTTTTTATTGTTAATTAATTATTCTAACAAAAATAAGCTCACCGCCTTAGAACCTTGTCACAATAATGTGACTTATCACTTGAGTTCTAGATTAGGTAGCTTTTCACTGTGATAGTCCATTTTCTATTGGGAAACAGTATGACATTTGGAGTACAGCAATGCCATGTGGTACGAATGTTATACACGTCCAGCTAAGCTCAAAACGCTTGGTAGCCAGTTTGAACTCCGCGATCGGGTCAAAGTACAGAGCTCCCAGTGGTCAGAAAAAAAATCTAGTGGATTAGTTTGGACCTTTGACTTAAGTTTGGTATCGTCATCAGGTAGCTAGATGATGCCCAATTCATTCCCTATACCAAGTGTTTAGGGTTCCGTAGCAAAATATGACGCAATACTTAAAATAATACACTTTTAGTGGTAACGAAATGCAAACAAACCCTCATATTTTCATGTTTTTCATATTAAACTTGATTTATAAAAAATACTGTCCAAAAGCCCATTTAATGAAGATTTTAAAAACATTAACAATAAATATAAATTTGAATATTTTCATTGTAAAATAAAAAATTGAAAGTAGTGCGACGTTCGTCAGCGCAGCGCAGGGGAAGGCAAAAAGAACCGAAAAAGAAGTATTAACACAAAACTAGCAAAAACAAACCAGCGAAGTGCAAGTCTGACTTGCGCACTGAGGGTTCCATACAAATTTTCACTTATTTCATCCCTTATTAACTGGTACGGCCGGGTTAAGTGAAGTTTGCACCTAGTATGTATGGCGTCAGATACAAATGAGGTGCAATCTTAACGCAACCAGGTTGTCCTCATATGACTTGAAAACATTATTTTTTATGATTTCATTACAAATGTATACTTTTCAGATTATTCCCTGTACTTGCAGTATAAGACAATATTACTTGCCAAATTTCATAGTTCTAGGTCAACGGAAAGTACCCTATAAACTTTGTTTCCCTTGAAAGTGGTGAAATATACATAACCGGCCATATCTTTTGTTACGTTAACTTAGAAGTTTGATGTTTTTACAGGTTTAAGGGACTGTAGACGTGAGTATATGGTTTTAAGTTAAACTCGATACCTCCACACGTTCTCGAGATAGAGAGTTTTGACAGACAGACGGACCGACGGACCAGCTAAGTGATAATTTAAGGGTTCCGTTTTTGCCGATTGAGGTACGGAACCCTAAAAATAAGATATCCATAGCTTTCATAATATCTTTAAATTAAAGTTCTTACGTCTATCATATTTGTAGTAGATATTCTTTTATTTATTAAGTACAACTATTTTTTTTCTCTTTACCTATGTGTTTCTTCTTTTTAATGTTATACTAGCTGCGCCCCGAGGTGTTACCCGCGGTTAAAAAGAAGCTTATGTGTTAATCCAGGGTGACAGCTACCTCCATACCAAATTTTATAAAAAATTGTCCAGCCACACACGAGCGTGAAGAAGAAGTAACAAATATACACACTCACAAGCTTTCGCCTGTATAGTACCTATTAGTGTGATTTTTAATCATCTTCAAGTCATAGGTACATCACACTTTTAAGTTAACTTAAAACAAATATGCGGTTGTTTATGTATATTTTGCCACATATCAAGGCAAACAAAGTTTATATACATTTTTTATGTTTATAGTAAGCGTTCTCATTGGTCCAGAAATACTGCAGGCGACAATTTATTCCACAGTTCAGTCGTGCGATGAAGGAAATTTCAAGCAAAACGCACAGTTGTGGATGCCTGAATCTAAGAGGTGAGGATGGAAATATTAATTGTCGCGCAGGACGATGGCGAATAGATGCAGCTGCAGGGATTATCCTGAGCAATTCCTCCGAGCACTTCCCGTTATTCAAACGATATAAAAGCAGAGCGAGGCTACATCTCTATGCAGCGCCAAGCCGATCTGAAATACGCTGGCAACCAATGATACGAGTCGCTGTCTGTTGAATGCGGTCTAGAGGGAGAAGCTGGTACTGGGGAGCTCCAGCCCACATATGAGAACAGTATTCCATGTGTGGACCGACCTGCGCGGTGGGCCGGAGTGAAATACTGTCTTGATCTGTTGAGCACGCCGAGCTTCTTTGAGGCAAATTTCGCCTAAATGGCCGTGGAACTGGACTTCACTCAACTTAGGGTACTTTCCGTTGACCTAGAACTATGAAATTTGGCAAGTAATATCGTCTTATACTATAAGTACAGAAAATAATCTGAAAACTATACATTTGTAATTAAATCATAAAAAACGGTGTTTTCAAAAGTTATATGAGGACAACCTGGTTGCGTTAAGTTTGCACCTTATTTGTATGCGGCGCCATACATACTAGGTGCAAACTTAACTTAATCCGGCCCTACCAGTTAAGATGGGTGGGATGGGATATGTGAGAATTTGTACGGAACCCCCGGTGTGCGAGTCAGACTCGCACTTGGATGGTCTTTTTTGTTAGTTTTGTGTTAGTACTTGTTTTTCGGGTCTTTCCGTCTTCCCCTGCGTTGCGCTGACGAACGTCGCAGTACTTTCAATATTTAATTTTACGTTGAAAATATTTAAATTTATATTTATTATTAATGTTTTTAAAATTTTCATTAAATGGGCTTTTGGACAGTATTTTTATAAACCAAGTTTAATATGAAAAACATAAAAATAAGAGGGTTTGTTTGCATTTTGTTACTACAAAAAGTTGATTATTTTAAGTAATGCGTCATATAAAGTCATATTTTGCTAAGGATCCCTAAAAAAACTGGCATAGGGAATGAATTGGGCATTATATAGTTACATGATAAAAATACCAAACTTGACTCAAAGGTCCAAAATAATCCGCCAGATTTATTTTCCTGAGCGGTGGGAGCTCCGTACCAGGGATGTTGCGGATGTAGATTTTTTGACATCCGCGGATGCGGATGCGGATGCGGATATTACAAGGCTTACATCCGCGGATGCGGATGCGGATATAAGATTAGGTATAGGTAAGGTACATAAAAAAAACATGAAATGCTAGTTTTAGTAGGATTTGTATTTGTACCCAAAAAACGTGTAGGTATTTAGAAATCTTTTACTAAAATTGTGATTAACTAAAGTAACACATTAGCACTTAGCACTTTAAATACAAATAACATACTTTATAACAACTAGCACATTGAACTCGAAAGAAAGGAATAGGTAGGTACTTAGGTTAGGTACTACGCAAAAAATAAAAATAAAATGTACCGAACAACCTATGCTAACCTATTTACCTACAACAACTATTAAATTAGAAAAATAAAATATCAAATCTAAAACTTGCCTGATTCGTCTTTTTTTCTTGTATTTTTTATCAATTTCACCGCTGAATGAGTTGTGTTGGTCCGCGTGCATAGATTTAAGGTAATTTTTAATGAAGTCGTTGTACGTCCCTCGCGAGAATATGTTTTGTGACATATTGTACATTGAGCCTCACGATCATGTTTGTCAGTTTTAAAATACGTTAAAACCGCACTTTGCCTCGGCGGTGCCATTGTTTTATGTTTTATTCACTTAGTACAAATTACGAAACGAAACAATCACAACAAACACATTCACTACGTCACTCACATTGCACGACTAAAATCAAAACAAAACAAACTCATCCTTTCTTGTCACTGAATGACCGAATGATGCGCTCGATTGGCGAATTGTACACACCTAACGAGATTTGTATTGGCCAAGGGAGAAAATGCCTTGCACGGCCCCCTTAAGGTGCGTCCACACTTGTATCATTTGCTCGTATCCGATTACCGTGCCGTGGCATGACTGCGTATCATCGCGCTGCTTGGACGCTTACTGACGGCGCGCCGATCATGCCGTACTCGTCCGATATAACTGTGTGATACGCGTAGCAAAACGGATTTCGAGCGATCCGATCGGCGTAACGTCCAAACGCGTGATCGTGACACGCGATCATGCCACGCGACGATGATCTGATACGGGCAAATGATACAAATGTGGACGCACCTTTACGCACCGCGGCTAAGTTGTTCCTGTTCTGACTTGCACAGATCCGCATACGCATAAAGCTCCGCATCAATTTAAGCGGATGCGGATGCTGATGCGAATGTTGAATTTGATGCGGAAGTTCCGCAGTTGCGGATGCGGATATCTGCAACACCCCTGCTCTGTACTTTGCCCCCCCCCCCCCCCCCCCCCCACCCCCCCTCACCTGTCGCGGAGTTCAAACTGGCTACCGGGCGTTTTGGGCTCAGGTGGACGTGTATAATACCCGTACCAAAGGGCATTGCTGCGCTCAAAATTGTATACCTCTCCGTACAAGCCTTCCCAATAGAAAACGGACTATGACAGATTTCTAGTGTTACTCAAATTAATTTTCCTTATGCAAACCGTGTAGTTATTATTACCGTACAATATAAATGGTATTTAAATTCGGTATCTCACTTATTATTACACATTTTTTATATTTTTATGAGGTAATGTCACATTACATATAGTTACCTAAATGCCATTTTATAAAATTTTAAAAATATCGCAAGGGCTATTGACGGCTTGACATGAAATGACCCTGATTTTTTGTAAGACCGTCTTATAATGAGGATTATTTGTTCTGAGTATCAATAACCAAATATTTGACTTAAGAATTTTTAAAGTTATTTTAAATATTTTTTTATTATATGTTATTACAATAAATAAATTGAATATACTTTAATTATGTATAAAAAACCCACAGGGAGTTATTTAGTTTATTTACGTCTGTCTGTCTGTCTGTCTGTCTGTCTGTCTGTCTGTCTGTCTGTCTGTCTGTCTGTCTGTCTGTCTGTCTGTCTGTCTGTCTGTCTGTCTGTCTGTCTGACTGTCCGTCCGTCCGTCCGTCCGTCCGTCCGTCCGTCCGTCCGTCCGTCCGTCCGTCCGTCCGCGATAAACGAATTTAAGGCGGACGAGGTCGCGGGCAGAATCTAGTCCTAATAATAAAAGGTGCTTAAAAAAACCGATAGTCCATTACATGTAAGGGCCGATTTACTGTTGAAAGCCGACTATATATAGCCTTTGGAAAGATATTTAAATTGAAATGAATACCGGTATAAATCCTAATTTTTAAACAGTAATATATCAAGTGATTTTTTTAACATTTAATGATAATTTTCAGTAAGCAAAGTCATCCCACAACGGGGCCGGGGGTCCGGCGGGCTAGCCAACGTTCTCGGGCAACTGAACAAGAAAAATCAACTCTCCACTTTGGAGAAGTCCAAATTGGACTGGGAGACATACAAGCAAGATCAGGACATCAATGACGAAGTACAGAATCATAACAAGGGAAAGAATGGGTAAGTTTTGCTAAGTTTAGAGTTTTGTTGTGTTACTATGAAGTAACAAAATAAAGTCACAGTAAATGTGGTAGATGGCACTATGAGACTCCATTATGTCATACGAGGATTTTGAGTTATACGCAAAAACCTTCTTAAAAAATACTTTTTACCGTCTGTAAGTATATTAACCCTTTATAAGGCATAATCAGCTACGGGTGATTCAACAAAACTGTTTATGTTTATAGATAGGGTTTATTATTGTTTTTTAAAAAACCAAAAAAAAATATAAAAAATTAAAAAAATATGGTGGTAAAAATATTCCCTCTGCCCATGTAACTGCGCTGCCTCAGTACATCACCTATGGAATTCAGTGGCGCATGGTATCGCACACAGCGGAACTCCACATCATATGATTTGCATATTATTTTAGACCTTTTGTCTTTTTCTTTGGTGCTACACATACTGCAGCGTTTATATGTCGGCGAATATTGTCGGCATGTGGTCTTCAAAGTTAATATTAAGAAGCTACTTAGCGACAACGTTTAAAGCCTTTACACTATGTCGGAATTGCCGATACACACGGGCAGAGGGAATATATTTACCACCACATAAAAAGCGTATAAAAATTTTTACTCAAATCCAAAAGTAAAAATTCTACTGAATACAAATACTACATACATTACAAATTAAGAAGAATAACGTGGTATCATTCGAAAGTCGCGAAATTTAAAGATGCACAAAGATTTAACAGCAGATGCAGAAATTCACTTGTTTTCGCACTTGTAACCGACACAGCGGATAAAAATTGTATGTCTACCGTTCTCAAGTAGATGATGACAATTGGTTATTTGAACAAAATATTTAATGTTGCCCAGTTATTACATCAATTCATTGGTTAAGCTATATTAGCTTTACCAATGCAATGTCGAATGAATTGAGCATTATTGAGCAAGCATGGTTATTGAGAGTCAGAGATGTGAACGGGTCCGCGAAAGTATTGTATTTCTACAATCTGCAATATTGAGAGAGATTTTTGGCAACTTTGATGTTTTGAATGTGATTCATTCCACCAGAATAGGAACTTTGTCAGACAGATGACGGCTATGGTAGATACATACTGACGAAATGAGCCCTAGATAGATAGACCTATATTGGCTTGAAACAATTTTGTTGCCTTTATTTTGTTTAAAATGGTTGACGACCGCTTTGGCTCAGTGGGAGTAACGTTGCCTGCGAAGCTGAGGTCCTGGGTTCACATCCCGGTATGGGCAAATATTTGTGTGATGAGCATAAATATTTGTTCCTGAGTCTTGGATGTTTTCTATGTATATAAGTAATTTATCTATTAAAGGAGTGACTCAGTAGACGTTACCATGACAACGAGGTACATAAAAAAGTTGATAGCCCTATAACTGGAATTTGATTTGATTTAATAGGGTAGTTTCCTGGGTACAAAAAATATTATTCTAATTAGTCCTGTCAGTTCGATTATCAAAAAATATTGGACACGTATTTTTTCTTTTGTCGATCAAACAAAAGAAAAAAACAAAGCGCGTCAAAGTTTGGGAGCGGGGGCGCATGACGTCACGCCGTACGAAAAACGGTTGCACAGCGTGACGTCACGGAGAACTTTAAAGGGCTATAACTTCAAAAATTTTCCTCTACAAAAAATATGTGTCCATTATTTTCTGATAATCTGACGGCCTACTTATATTTTTTTAGGACACAAGCCTGTTGTATAGTCTCTGTCTGAAATAAGATTATTCTATTTTATTCTATAACATCACAAGCTTCAGCCCGCGACTTCGTCCGCCTTAAATTCGTTTAAATCAAATCAAATCAAAATATTCTTTATTCAAGTAGGCCTAGTTCCAAGCACTTTCGAAATGTCAGTTCCATGAGAGTGAATGATTGCTGGGAGAAATACATTTATCGCGGATAAGGTTATTTTTCCGGGATACAAACAAAGTAGCCTATGTCCTTCCCCGGGGCTCAAACTATCTCCATACCAAATTTCATCCAAATCGGTTCAGCGGTTTAAGCGTGAAGAGGTAACAGACAGACAGACAGACACAAACTATTTTTAATTTTTTTTTTATTATAAAATAGATGGGCATTTGACCGCAATCTCACCTGTTGTTAAGTGACGATGCGGTCAAGAATGTATCATGCCCGTCTAGAAACAGCCTATTCACTCTTTTCCTAAACACGCCCAAATTATAATGGTCGGGGAACACACTCGCAGGCAACGAGTTCCACTCCTTTGCGGTACGCATGATAAAAGTTGCACCAAAGCGCTTCGTGCGGATTCGCCGAATATTGACCACGTGCGGATGAAACGAACGCACGCGTCGTGTGTCCCGATGATGGAAAGGGGCTGGTGGAATAAAATCATGTAATTCCCCCGCACAGTCACCGAAATGTAACCTGTAAAAGACCGACAGACGAGCGACCCTACGTCGATGCTCAAGGCTCTGCAGCTTAGTGTCAGTTAGAGTAGGGTCGCCAATAAGCCACCTAGCTCGTTTGTCAATCGAGTTCAAAGTGGCCAGTTGGTATTTAGCTGATCCGTCCCAAAGGTGACAGCAGTACTCCAAAACAAAAACAAACTTTCTCATTTATAATATTAGTATGGATTGTTCGCAGTTACCTGGACCGTCAAGACTTCCTGGAGCGCGCCGACCACCGCCAGTACGAGATCGAGCGCGACATGCGGCTCAACCGCCGCAGCAACCGATAGACTCCTCGCCATAGTAGCTGGTACAAATGACATGTTACTATCAAATAAATGTTAGTCGTGATGCATAAAAATAACCCTTTTGTTTTTTTTAAAACCTGCTAACCTACACCATGTGGTACTTGTTTAATGTTCACGTTCGCGGAGGAGAAAACGTCGTAACCCCTTTTTTTCTTCAGCGTAGTCGGGTAAAAAGTACCCTATAACCATCTGGAGATCCAGAGAGATCCACCTACTCGTGTACCAAAAATAGTTGGAATCCGTTTAGCCGATTTGACGTAATGAAGCCACAACGACACATACAAACATACAAACAAAATATTTTTCGGTTCAGTGACCTCCAAATAGTGCCATTTCATTTTTACAGCTTTATAATAATACTAGAAGATGCCCGCAACTTCGTTCGCGGAGGAGAAAAGTCATAACCCCTCTTTTTTTTCTTCAGCATAGTCGGGTAAAAAGTATCCTATAACCACCTGGAGAGGAGATACCCAGCTACCCGTGTACCAAAAATAGTTGAAATGAAATGAAAAAACACAACGACACATACAAACATTTAATTTTTACAACTTTATAATTATAATAGTATAGATATAGATGTATACACCGTGTTTTTTTTTTTTATTTCCGTTAAATTCGACACATTGCTCGGTAGATTAACAGAAAGTACCTGGTACATTGCTTTTTGTTAAATTCGAAAGAATTTTTTTTGTTTTCATACATAATTAATCAATGTTGAAGTGTATAAGGTCCCTTTAGAGTTACACAAAAGTTAGTGTCTAGTATGACAAAGTTTAAATTTCATCCATGACAGCACATGCCATCACATAGCTCAGTGGTAGATAGTTTGCTTATGGAGTGTGGGGTCCTAGGTTCCAATCCCTATAACTTATTTATTCGATTTTTCTTTTTTCTTTGTTTTTTTTATCTATCTGATAAATTAGTGAAAAGTGAGATTATTATTTGAAAGTAAGTTCTAATAATTTCCTATTCCTGTAAGTAACTTGAAGTTGACATTAAAGTTTCCAAAACATTCGGGTGCTGTCCGGGATGCCGAGATAACACAACGACCAATAACAGAGCTAGCGACCGTAATCTAGCGATGATTGTTATAACATGACTATGGCAACACGTCCTTGATTGAACATTTCTGACATTTGGGTGCCGAGATAACACAACGGCCAATAACAGAGCTAGCGACCGTAACCTAGCGATGATTGTTATAACATGACTATGGCAACACGTCCTTGATTGAACATTTCTGACATTTGGGTTTTGTCGGGGATGCCGAGATAACACAACGACCAATAACAGAGCTAGCGACCCTAATCTAGCGATGAATGTTATGACATGACTATGGCAACGTCCTCGATTGGAATGTAATTGGTCGTTTCACACAACTGACAGTTCGGGAAAAGGCGGAACCAATCCGGACAGACGTCGTCTTTCTTTCGGCCATACTCGTTCATACGAGAATAGCCGAAAGAAGACATCAGGCGAAAGGCACCACGACGTGAAAGTGAAAACTCTTTACAACCGAAATTTGAAAGATAAATAATAGTACGCCGTAATGAAGGATCTTTTACTCTGGTTCAGTCGTTACATTTATTTATTGAATATCTCAAAAATAGTAAGTTAGAACACTAGTTTCTTGGACAAATTAACCCTATTTGACCAGCAGAATCTTCCCTTAAAGTTAACGGAAATTAAAAAAAAACACGGTGTAGACATTTCAGTTTTACAACTTTTTAACGTGAAACAACAGCGCTTAAAAAAAATACAGTGCCGTGTCTTGCAGCTACACGGCGCCGTGCCTTATGTGCACGGTCGGTATCGTACCGGGACGCATTTGTAGCACGGCGCTGTGGGGATACGGCTAAAGGGGCTACTCCGAAACCCGAAAACGAAGTTCGTAACGTGCTGTCCCTCTCACTCTCATGTTATACTGAGCATGAGCAAGTATTTGACTGAGCGGGATGGCGCCATACGAACTTCGTTTTTTGCAATTTCGGAGTAGCCCCTCAGGCTCTTAGACCGCGGACTGGACGCCAGCGAGCAGGGGAGCGGCGAGAGCGACATGATCAAATATAGTATAGAATATCGTCAGTACATTGAAAACAAATTCGTATCATTATGCTCCAAGTGAAAACGCAGTAAGTGCAAATGTACCTACATGTAAATGGTTGTGTAGTTTACGCTGTTTTTTTTAGATAGATACAAGTTGCCCCGCTACCCGCTAGCGTCCAGTCCGCAGCCTTGGGACACCAAAAGGTTGAAACTCATCTAACAGATGTTTTTTTACTTTATTGTTTTTTAGGTAAGTACTACATGTAGATACACGATAGTGTGTAAGCCAAGTTCGCAAAGCAAAGAAGGAACCATTTCGGGCCACTTTTGATCCCCAAATAATAACTTAAAATAAAAATAACTTTTGATACTTGCAATTTTGCGTGTCTCGTAAGACCATCTATTAATGACCGAATCCTAAATCTCTTACCGTTTATGAGATTTAGGTTAGGTAATTTATTGGATATATAAAAAAAAAAGTTAATCACTTCCTGAACATATCAATATATTAACTTCGACACACATATTCGATAACTTGATATAGATCTTTGCGAATTAAGTACTACGCTAAATTGTACTCACACTCAAAGATTGAAAGTTGGTGGGTAAAATAAAAGCTTACCAAGTCGCTCTATGGAGTTGCAAATAGCGAAACCTTTAACGAACTTATATATTATTTCACATTTATGTTTTTGATGGGATTTTTGATACAGCGACAGTAATTAATACTTATTTTATGAATTTGCAACTTTTAAATGTCTATAGGCTCTTGAACTGTAATAGATAGATCTGACAGAGAAAAAGAAAAACAGAAAAAAAAACTTTATTGAACAAAAACAAAACATAAGTGATACATGAATCAATGAATGAGTCCTTTGACAGACAGATAGCAGAAGCTTATATAGTTATATGGTTCCGTTGTTATTGCTATGAATTCCGAGTTCCGGGAACCCTAGAAACTGCCTTAACAAAAACATAAAACAAGCAAATGGCCACAGTTGAAGGAGGGTCGTAAAATTTTTCGCTCGCCAGTATAACAGTACTCAGTCATTAGCGGCTTTACTTCGCGTTCCTGTCATTAGCAAACACTACGTATTTGTAACAATGTAACACTTATGTCTGAAGGATTGTGGTGCATTTTGTGCTGTTTGGAAACGCGGCTTCCTAATTAGTAACAGTAAGAACGGTTTAAATAACGAGTTTTGGTGTTTAATTTACTATTCCTGGATTTAACCAAATTGGTTATGAATATAATATGGATTCTACATAAATTCTAAGGCTAAAGCTTAAGCTTAACTACTGAAGGCCCTTATCTGAGTAGGTATGTTATTATTTGGTATGTAATAAAGACTGCACTGCAGATACTGGACTAGGTACGTTCGAGTCCACTGCTGGACTTGGAACTAACATGACATGTCAATTGGCTTGAAAGTAAGGTAAGGCTCTAATCTTGACATCTTCACATGTATCGTCCGTCTGGTGTTGTTAGTACCTATATTAGAACCGACCAGATTCATCGAACATCAGCTATCCGATTGGACACATACCCCCCGTGCAAAACTGTCATTAAAATATATACGTAAATATTGTAGTATTTAAATTTCAATCTCAAAGTAACAACGCAAGTCGAACCTTCCGAAGCCTATATAAATAGTGCAGCGAATAATTAATTTTCACTAACATTAGTCGACGAAATGCAACATGTGCACTACACGGTGACCTTATTAAATCGCTTCATCAGCATCTGGGTTGATAGCTACGTGAAACTATGCGCAAGCTCCCACAGTCACTTGTGCCTAAGAAAAATAGCAGGCCTATAACTAAATGCGTCAGTCGACAAATCAGAGTAAGCGGCTCCAAGGACCATATCGTTTATTCAGTCATTGAGATCAATGAATGTGGACAATGAATTTGAATCTGCGTCGGGCCGCGGTTGGTCGAGTGATTTGCGCACAGTGCTAATCAAGTACTAAACAGTTTAGTCAGTTTATTTGTAGACACGCAGTGTACTAGAGAACTGCTTGCGCTGAGCTTGTGCCTATACTGCCAATTAAAAAAAAACAGGTAAAAATACATCGTGATTTGTTCAGTGACGAAAGTTTTAATTTATTTGGATTATTTTGTGTTGTGTCAGATGGAGGAGATGATGTGAAATCGGTATACTCAATTGGACGTTAACATGACGACTTATGGACGTTGGACCCTGTATGATGGCGGAATGGAAAATGTGCAGGTGAGTCGAAAAGTTACTTTCTAAGTAAGTTAAGGAAGCACTTAAAAGTAAACACTTTTAAAGCTCTAGATGTGAAATATGGTCTAAGCCTTGGGACTACGTACCTACTCGTAAAACTTGACGGATTAGTAAAATTTTATTTAATAACTATTGGAGAGGAGCTTGACTCTAGGTAGGTAGGTACATATTTTAGTGTATAATTAGGTACATGGAAGGAAAATTGTCTTACGAACATGATTATAGTTTAAGGATCAAGATGATGTTTGTGATTGGTAATTGGAATAAAAAGTCGTCTGCATGCGTTGAAGATAATACTTTACTATATCCTTATTCAAGTAGGTACGGTTAGCTTAGCTGCTGAGACACGTGACCCTCCTGCCCCGCCAATACTGCCATACTAGTTTAAAAGGCCGTTTTTGATGGGAGTTAACATATATTTTCTGTATTTTTTCATTAACACGGCAGAATTATGTTTGTAAGACACTTTACCCTGCTGCCGACTGTACTTAAACCAACTCTACACATTTACGCACCTATTTTAATTATTCATTAATTTATTTGTTAATTTGGCTGGAACAAGGATCTTAAGAGTTTAAAGGAGCTGCCTACAGACATGCCGCGAATGTTCATACTTCCAGCAGCCGCTCGAACATAGTTCGACACCGCGCTATGTCTCGTGATGTTTGCACGGATACCGGCAGGCATATCCACGAATGCCTCATTAACATCAATTGAAATGTCTACGTCCTTGTCAAACATCGCCCTTCAGTTCTTTACCTTCGTCACGTTGGTAGGTCCTGCGCTATCTGCATCCCAAGGCCTCCCAAACAACCTTAAACTTTTACCAGCGGGTGTAGTGATGGTCATATGTTTACCTACGTCTTCGAAAGTGATGGATGCTTTTTAGGGTTCGGTAGCCAAAATGGCAAAAACAGAATTTGAATTTGCGTCATATCCGTTCGTCCGTCCGTATGTCACAGGCATTTTACTCAAAAACTAGAAGATGTATATTGATGTTTGGAGTATACGTGAAGCTACCCTTACTTAGTTTGGTAGTTAAATATAACAAAAAGGGATTTTGAGGGGGGGCTCCATATATGTAATAGAAACATCAACTTGTGGCACTTATTTCGACAGTTCTTTTAAAAACACTTGGCTAAGCATTTTTATTGTTTAAGTGAAGTGTTTTTGCAAATAATCGCTCCGAAAGTAGCATGAATTCGGGCCTCTTATCTTTTATCTTTTAAATCGTATGTGCAAAAAAATAAGGTGACGAACGCTTTATAAATCTTCACCGAAAAATTTCTGGTGGGAACCCAAATGACCACGCTTGTCTATGGTTTGTTATCTTTTTAATTTGTTTGCACTCGCTAGTAATACCAACTGTCTAGTTTAATAAAGATATCTAAAATTAATAAGAAATGTTAATTAAGACATAATTGATGCCGACTTTGTTTACATACAATAGTAAATAACATAATAATAATACAATGTTTGTAAATCTGAGTTTATTTTGTTTAATATTCATTTAAAAAGTTGGTACCGCTGTAATTATTTTATAAATAATTAGGTCTGAAGCCTTACTTAAAAAAAAGTTATTGTTATTAAAATGGTAAACAGTGCTTTTATGAAAAATGTATGAACTATAAAAACACGCTAAACAGTGCTTTTATGAAAAATGTATGAACTATAAAAGTGCGCTAAACAGTGCTTTTATGGACCATAGAGCATAGAGTTTTCGCCGACTTATTATCGGTGTCATTGTATATGACTTAGCGACTATGTAAATGACAGATAAAAGTATAGGAATAGAAAAAGGAATATACAAACGAGGTATAAAACAAATGATATGCTTTTTTATTGCCTGTTTATGTGGTAATAAAATAAAGGGCAAATATTTTTTTCATCCTGCGTGGTATTCGAACTATGCGGCATTTTCAAAACAAAACCGGCTGCCGATGAACCTTGATGAGAATTTCGGTCTAAATATATATTTTTTATTAATATATATATTAATATTTTCATGTTAGTTGTTGCCCGGGGTAGATAATCGGAGGCTGTTTCCGAAAAAAAAATGTACTTTATTGTAAAACCTTTCCACACCTGCGTTTTCAGTCTTGCCATAAAAAAAATACTGCTTGTGAAATTGACCCTGATATGTTTTCTTGTTAAACTACGCATATAGAGTGTGTACTTCAAAATATATATTTTAGATAGGCTAAGTAAGCACTAAATATTGTATACTACTGCTCTGTCTCAGTGACCCGCCAGATAGGGGTATTTACGGACTGTATAATAGTTAAGAATTATTTAGAAAAAAAATAATGACTGTTGAGTTTCTTTCAGGTTTTTTCTCAACCGTGGTTTCCTCTTGGGAAATGCCAGTAGACTCAGACTTGTAAAAGTGCCATTGTGTAATGGGCTACTTAGAGAATAAAGTTCATTATTTCATTTAAAAGACGTCTTTGTCTATGACACTTATGCCATGAAGATACTTATTTGTATTTTTTTTCGTCTGTCGTGCATTTCTTTATAGTAACGGCTACGGAACCCTACTCGTAGCACATGGTCGGAGTAGGGTTCCGTCGGATAGGAGTGGATGGCAGTACTTCTTCCATACAAATGCTCTCGACTGTTTCCTCCCTTAATATTTTCTTCTGTTTCCGCGATTATTACTCATTGAAATAAAACAATTTAACGGATTATATCGCGTATATTATTTCATTTTAGTTCCCGACGTTTCGGAAGCTTTCCAGCTTTCCATGGTCACGGGAGGACATAATATAAAATAAAATGAGATAATATACGCGATATAATCCGTTAAATTGTTTTATTTCAATGTTTCCTCCCTTGTTTTTGACGCTAAACAAATGTTTTTTTTACATAGATTAAATATGGGTACGTATGTCTCTATGTGTTCCTATTTTGGATTAGTTTTTTTTCTTTAAAATCAGATCCCGCCAATAACGCAAAAAAAACCTATTTTTAACCTCCGACACAAAACGTCTCGTGTAGAAGTTAAAAAAAGCAAAACGTAGAGACCTATAATATAGCTTTCCTGGTTCTAAATTGCCTCCTTGGCACGTAGAAATGTAGCCTCGCTGTACATTTTCTATCGCTTGTGTAACGGGGAGTGCTCCGAGGAATTGTTCGGATTGATCTCTGTCGCATCTTTCCGCCATCGTCCTACGCGACAATATTTCCATACCCACCACTTAGATGGTTGCGTCTTGCTATAAATTTCGTGACTCGCACAACAGAAATGCGGACTGAATTGTCGCCGGCAGTATTTCCAGACCGATACGACCTTCAAGAAAAGAGCGTACTCCCACCTGAAAGGCCGGCAATGCACTTGTGAGTCCTCTGCTGTTGCAGGTGTGTGGGCGACGGTGATTGCTTACCATCAGGCGATCCGTCTGCTCGTTTGCCCCCTGTAACAGAAAAAAAACCCCTAGTTTCGCCTTTTTTATTAAGGATATTCAGCCGGAACTGGTCCCCCTATACCCCGCACCGAGACAGCAACAATATCTTCAAGTACCTATTTCTCAAATATGTTCTCTTAATGTCGGCTACTTACCGGGAGACAGCGTGAATTGGCTCCTTGAATGGCTAGAAGAGATTCTTTCTAAAGTAGGTCGGGTACCTATATATTGTTCTGCGCAAATATCATTATTTTTGCTTTGTATTTAAGATGTGCAGGCCTTGTATTATTTGGCTTTATAAACGGACATAAACTCCAAATAGCGTTTGCACTCAATGTCAGACAATATCCTTTCGGCCTCAATATTTTATATCGTCTGGGACCATAAAACCCAGGAACAATGAACAGTCGATTGCAAAACCAATGCATACGAAACCTTGAACAAAAATGTTAAAATTACTAAGCGTTACTCACTGTTTGTGGCATCTGTATTTAGATCTCATTGTAGAGGTCATCTTATAAAGATGCAACAGATCATAGTGTTGCATTTGGTTTGTCCTTCTTTCACGCGATAATGAGTTAACGGATTGAGATGATTTTTTTTGAATTAGGTTACTTTTATTCCAGAAAATATAGGTTATACGGCTGAAGCGGTAAATTGAGGTACTTAAAACCTTAAAATATATCGTCTACGTCGAAATTTTCCTTCATCGAAAAATGGCCTGTGCTTTCGGAGGCACGATTTTTCGGGTGCCCCGATCGCTCACAATGGATCTTCTTATCATTCGTGAGCAGAATTTTTACGTGCAGCGTCTGTAGTTTGGTTATGCTTCAGGAACTTTATATCTTCCTGGGTAAAAAGAAGCCAATGTGACTCTTGAGTCCTTATTCTATCCTGCAAAAATCACGTCAATACGTTGCGAAATTAGGACTTGCAATTCCGGAATTTCCCATACTGGATTCCTTTTCTATACATACAAACCAATTCAGGAATTGCAAGCCTTACGTTACGTGAAAAAAAACAGCAAACACTCACTTTATAATATAGGTAGGTAAGGAAGGATAGATGTTATGATAGCCTGAATTCTCTGCAACTAAGATCGGTTGATGTAGATTGTAGAGACATACTTATATTTATAAGGCGTAGCAGTATCATGTTTCATGTTACACATTGTTCGTTTATTATTTTTATTGTAACTAGGTATGTATTGTTTTATCAACTGCCTTTGTTCGACTTCATATTTTAGTTTATATGTACCTTCACGTTTCACGTTTAGATAGCTGACGGGCACAGCTCATTTAAAACTCAATTGCGGATATAATCCAAAATTCTATACAACTTACTTGAACGCTTTGGTCCAAATTTGAACTTTCAGTTCTGAAACTTTTCACTCGGGGTTTTAGTAGCTCTGTGGGCCAAACGGGAAGAGTCTCATTCTCCCATTCATTCCCCACTTAGTTTAGGTCCTAGCTACCCATGGAAAACTTTTACAAAATGTAACTTCAGGCCACATAATTTTGACAAAGTTATACCTAGCTCGTGAGCTTGACATCAAAATGACTGTACTGCTGATTTTCCATGTATTCTTTTAACTTTCAAAGTTTAGTTGCATTTGTTTTGACATATCTATACTTTTATAAACTTGTAAAAAATAAATGTTTATTCATTGACGATATTAAAAAAAGTTATGCGGACTATTTAGAGGTCACTAAATCGTATTTTTTTTGCATGTTGGTATGTAGTTGATAGATTCAGGCGTTACTTTGCGAAATTCCATACTAGATTAATGGATTATAGTTCCTTTGCTGTTCCGCGAACTTGTGTCTTGGTTAGATGTGACAATAAATTGTGCTCACATGCGTATATTTTCATGCAGTTTCCATATTTTTTTTTTATGGCTGCGTTGTAGCTTCATCGCGCCAAAATGGCTAAACGGATTTCAACTATGTTTGGTAGGCGGATAGCTGGTAATTTTACCCGACTACGCTGAACAAAAAAAAGAGAGTTATGTTTTTTTTCCCCTCCGCTGACGAAGTTGCCTTATACGGTTAAGTAGCGTCAACACGCGTGTCAACTATAGATAACTATTTCAAATGAGGACTGATGGTGGTAGTTGAAGGAATTACCCTCAGACTAGTGGTCAAGATACAAAGATTACAAACATCCAGAATCGTCTGCCGCAATCTTGAAATTGAGCACGAATTTCTAAATGTAACCCCGTGTCTCAATTTCAAAGTTCTTCCATTTCACGGTAAATCACACAAAGCTGAGCCTTGGGTTTGCAAATTCATTCATTAATGAGTATAGTTTGTTTCTGCCCACGGTAAAGGTGCAGCTGACGTAATCTGGAACGGTGAATGTAGCCGAGAGGAAAAGTGGGCGAGCTACCGAATGTGCAGCAACCTCGGGCGCCCACGCACTGCAGCCTGTTGCGTCCCTACTTCATTCATTAATATTGGATCGACTATATACGAGTATAGTATGGTATACATACTTACTTTAGTTTTGAACTTTGCTCTGCAAACATAAGCTCTAAATCTTAATCATTCTGGGTATGCTAGCGGATAGAGGCGTAGGTACCTGTATACATAAATATATATTTGTATATATGTTACATATATTTAGTTATAGGGGGCAAACCAGCAGACAGTTAGCTATAAGTTGATACAAATACATACAATAAAATGTATGTACAAGATATAGGTACGATATGGTATGGTATGGTGGGATAGTATGGTGTTCTGGAAGAGCGCTCTTTTGTGACAAGACCGCCTATTCTCTACCATCGTTTATGTTAAGGCGCTACTGTATGTTTCTCTTCTCGATTTGCAAAGGTGCCAACAAGAGAATAAATAATTGTATTGTACTATATTGTACTATGTTCTCCGATACTTTGTCCGCTTGACATATATAACTTGTTTATCGTAGCATCCTAAGTCAGTTTGATCTACAAAGATTATTATTACCTATCGATGCATAAGTAACTTTATGTCACACCTGGCCATAATGTGAGTTTTACCGTACGCGTAGATGGACAAATGAAGACGTAAAATTGTGTAATCACCACGGGCAGTAAAAAAGAAAGCCCTCTATCGCATATTAACAACCCTCGCCTGCGGCTCGGGTCACAAATACCTGCGAATTCGGGCTTTCTTTCTTTTACAGCCCTTGGTAAGTAATGTACAATTTTTCCCCAAGTAACAAAATTTGGTACTATAAAAGTCCTGGGAACGTTTTTGGTCGTGCTAAATAATGATTAGCACTATAACGGTGTTGTAAATGTTTACAGAACCCCAAAGAGGCCCTAGTTTTATCACTGATTTATTCTATAAACATTACATAAAGGCTCACCCGGTGATAAATCAGCTCTGTATTTGAAGTATAATAGTGTCGTAAAACGCTTTTTGGTACTAATATAGTGTTGTCTGCAACGTTTATGTCACAGTTTGCAACTATAGAAGTAACCAAAACATGTTTATAGTGCTATTTTGCACCATAAACGATTCCAGTGCTCTTTTTTATAACAACTGCTCCTGCGCTATTTTGTTAACAAATATCGCTAAGTCATTTATGTTTTATTTCATTCGCCATTTTTGCTTAAGTGACATATGTTATATAGGTAATAAAAGGACGTACTCGTACTAAATAACATTCGTGGACCGTAACTCAGTCGGTACTTTCACTTGCGAAAATAATAATATTGATAAAATCGTTATGCTGATTTCAAATTTGACAATGCCCCTTCAATATTTACGTGTTTTAATTAAATTTTAATTAATAAAATAAGGACTTGTCCCGACTGCGGCTGCTATAGTACACATAGGCTCCAGCCGTGCTGCTAATGTGCTATCACGGCAGAAAACAGCGGCCATATTTTAACAGATTAGGGTTCCATTGTCCAAATATAAAATAGTGAAGTCAATATATATTTATTTGAATGGAGTTATATTAAATGCACAATGGGGCATAATTTGAGATGTGGTGAATGTGTTACCACACCAATTCTAAATCCGTTGGCTTTCCTTCTCCGGAATATATCCCGATCACAAAAGGAGGTAGCTAGGGCATTTCATAAATATAACACAAAATTGGCCATATCTATATCATATATTTTGAGCTGTGATAAAGGGGTAGTGTCCTCACTCTCATATTCGTCATCATTATTACTGGTTTGACAAGAAATAACTTTATTGCTACAGCCCTATTGTGGTACAAAACAAATATTTTGTGCAGAACCACGTGCTATATTTATTGGACTTGCTTGACCAGTATGAAACCTTTTATGAAATACTAGTGATATATTTGATACTGAAAAGCTAGTATAGATCTAAGTAGTCATATAATTATTATTTTTAGTGCTATTATGTCACGCTTTAGTCTCGTAACAGTAACACAAACTCACTTATAGAAGATATTATCCTATTTAGAATTTAAGTTATTTAGTAACTTTACCAGGTAACTTATAGTACTATTTGATACTATAAAAGAGTTTGAATGACTTTTACAGAACTCTAGCCCCATAGCGGTGTTGAGGGAGCTTTTAAGAAGCTAAAACGTTACGTAATGGGTGTGCAAAGTTCTTTTATAGTGCAGATTGATTCTGTGATAGTGTTTTGGGTACTGCTACAATACTAGTACTATAAAAGTTATCTGACGCATTATTAGTGCAAAATAGGTACATAAGAGTGTCAGTAAAGTCGTCTATAGTATTATATAGTACTATAATTGCTTTTTGCATATCTATTACAGTGCAACACTTGAAAGATTCTATTGTATGGTTCTTTAAGCGTTCTAAGAGCTACATTATAGAACGTAAATGCTGTTTAATCTTATAGAACCATAACGCTCTGTTAAAAACCTTTATAGTACAAGCAGTCAAAATGGTTACCATTATAGTCCTACTATGTCACTGTTTGGTGATATAATGCCTTAGTTATAGAACCTTTTGTTACTTGGGTCCGCAACTACGAGAAGGGCAAGTCAACAAACACTTTTACTTTCACAGTTAGGTAGCGCAAGTGTGATATGCGAGGCAGGCAAATGTCTTAACCCTAATAAATACCTATCATAATATCATAATCATAAGCTTTGAACATAAGAAAATAACGCTTAAGAGTCCCCGGCAAGCTCCGAATTTCACCTTCCTATACAAACGGAGTTTCGTTCTCATTTTAAAACTACGCGTTGGGTTGTAACGAAACTTTGCATATACAATGATATTAGGTGTATAAAACAAACGAAATACAGCAAAAACATCGTATGAAAAAATTAAATTCGCTGTATTTTTTTTACTATGGATATTTTATATGGATCAAAGTTTCAGAGCAAAGTAGCTAGTTATTTTAAAATTAGAGCGTAACCACGTTCGTATGGAGAACCGAGCTTACCGGGGACTCTTATTCGTCGCACGCTTGTAAAATATTAACTATTTTTATCTCATATTTCAAGTTTTTGTTATTTTTAACGTTATAAGACATTGCCTCGCATTTCGATTTTACTCCACTTGCCTTCGTATAGGATGTAAGAGCGAAAAGTTAGCAAAGTAACGGTATGATTTTAGTGTCTGTTGAATGCGGGCCGAATTGAAACCACCGATGACCGAGCATTTTGGTACTTAGTTTAATTAATGATTAAATATACCTGAGTCATGCATGGTTTGCATCTACGCATGGTTATGCAATCTGGACACCCCTCACATATTTTCCGAAGTCCATCCATCATTTAGATTTTGGACAATGGTCCGTGTAGAGGTTTCTTTAGTTAGTCGGTTCTGCAGATAATTAATTTTTAGCCCCTATTTCATCATGCTTTGTTAGTTTTAACGCCTGATTACGGTTCTCAATGTCGATGTCGACCAATTGACGTAGCGATGCGTAATCAGGCGTTAATCGGCCTTTAGAAAATAATAGATCATGGTGAAATTCACACAGGCACGCACATAAATGAGTAGGTACACAGCATGCTATCTTACACATGTCCTGTTGTGGATCCACGGAAGATCAGCGTCATGGCACTCATGAGTGCTCTGACATATGCTGAGTGGACTCCATTTTTGTAAACACAAATTATGATTGTTTATAGCTCCTAGGTTTAGCTTTAAGTCTAGGTTAAGTCTATACATGTACTTTTCAAATGTACCATTGTTGTGGTTTACGAAATAAATGTACCTTACTCTTCTTCCTCTTCTTCTTCTTCTTAAAATTTGGCATAAATCGACTAGTTACGGATGAGAAAACAAAAGAAAATGGTTATGAGGCAAAAAAATAACTAGGTACTATAGTATCTCGCATGTAGAGTCGCATCGTAAGTAGATGTTTAGTATTCAAATCCTGTTAAACAAGTTTGTCTAGAAATTGACATGTAAGAAAATCTAATCACGTTCTAACCTAATGAATCCATACTAATATTATAAATGCGAAAGTGTGTCTGTCTGTCTGTCTGTCTGTTACCTCTTCACGCTTAAACCGCTGAACCGATTTGGATGAAAAATTAATTATTAATTATGGAGATAGTTTGAGTCCCGGGGAAGGGCATAGGCTACTTTTTATCCCGGAAAACTACCCTTATCCGCGATAAACGAATTTAAGGCGGACGAAGTCGCAGGCAGAAGCTAGTGATCTAATAAAAGTTTTATAGGTTTAATATCGAATATCTAATAATAAATCTTTAATAATTTTATTGATTAGCAGCTCTAAAGTGGTTCTTGATATCATATAAGTGAATTACATCCAAGTCTTCGATTGATCTGATTTGTTTATAAAATCTTTCATATGCGTGTTAATTAGCAACATCACTTAATATATCTAGAGTAAGTTCTAGCTAATACATATATCATGAAAACATTCGTGCTAGAAAATCTAAGCTCATTCCAGCATTAAATTGCAAGACCGTGCAGTGCAAGGAGTCTATAGAATGGATAAAGAAATTCCTCTGAAGCGTGCGATAATGAGTTCTCCGATAATTGTTACGAGCACAAGGCACCTATTGTCGTCGTTCCATAATATTTGCTCAGGTGTGCGCGAGCTGACCTGTGCAATGAATGAGCGGAACATCGGTGTAACCGTGCGCACATTGCGCATGTGTACGCGCGCTCGATAACCGCACTACGAGCCCGCACGTGTTCGTGTGGCCAGGCTGAGGCAGACGGGAGGCTGTGCCGCGCTCCGGAACGCGAGGACCGAGCGTCGAGCGGGGTAGCGTTGCGCGCGGCTCGCTACCGCACCGCGCGTCAGTCGTACGCCGCCTATCCGAGCGGGCGCCTGCGTGACTGCGCCGCGTTTTTATACACCGTTCCTATCGGAACCGGACTTATACACGACACAAGTGCTTCCGTTTTCTACGCTGGCGTCGGATATGTGTGGATTTTGATGATATATAATTATTGTAATCGTGTTCCGCGCGAGTTTTTGGAAAAGTGTTTTTCTTGTTTGTGGTCGGGCGGGCGGCTGAGGGCGGCGCGCGGCGGAGTGGCTGGTCGGTGGATGGTGCGGCGCGCGCGGGCGCCGGGGCGCGGCCGGCGGCGCCGCTAGCAAAATGTCGATACCCCTGGGCCGGGAGACGGTGCTCCCCACGCAGGTGAGTTCCGTGCTTTTCCGACTCGAGCGAGTCCGTCGTCCGCTGGCGTCTCCGCTCCGCGCACCCCGGTTAACTTCAGTGTAGATCAAACAAGTGATCCTGGCCAACTCGACTTAGCTATTTTGTAATAACTATCGTTATTTTGGGAAGGTAATCAAATTCCATACTTATTTATTATAATTAATATAAATTATTTGTATACTTTAAAGCTACTTTAAATCATATCATATGAGTTATTTATAAATCAAGCCAGCAATGCTGTATCATAGCCGGTACCCTATAAATTAAGGACACATTTGCATGCGTACGAACAGCAGCATTGTTGTTAACTAAAACGATTAGAAATTTTAAGTTATTAGTACCATTTAGTACGAGTCATATTTAAAATCAACTTCGGTATCGTAGACACCTGCGGCCTCGTTGCCTGCGCTATCAGTTCGATAGTGGACGGACCGGTGATAACGATGTTGTTTTTAACAAGCTTTTCCCACTAGTTTCCTTGCGAGAGTAACCCGGTATAACGGCTCTCAAGTGGTTCAAAGAATGTCTCTACATTTTTATAGTCACCATTACCATTTATTAATTTTATCTTGGCTTTACTTGAGGGGATCCTTTAATTTAATACTAAAACTCAACACAACAAATTTACCTACACAATACGTAAATTAGTTTTATATTTGAATATTCAACAATACCATTGAACATTAACTCATTCCTAAAATAATCAAAAATTCAAATAATGCCTATAATAATTCATTGAAGTTTAAAACAACAGGTCGATGTCTTATCACAGTACCAAGTACCAACATGTGTCTTTACTACTTATTATCCTATTGGTATATGTGGGAGTAGATAGTAGATATTTTAATAAGGGAATTACCAACCGCTTACACTATCTAAGCAGTTACTTAAACAGATAGTGTATAATAATAATTATATTTATGACCTATGGTTTAATGTCT
Source organism: Hedya salicella (assembly GCA_905404275.2). Classification (NCBI taxonomy): domain Eukaryota; kingdom Metazoa; phylum Arthropoda; class Insecta; order Lepidoptera; family Tortricidae; genus Hedya; species Hedya salicella. The sequence goes on from FR990106.1 coordinate 16,004,275, forward strand.
CATGGTTTATTGTCTCATGATCTATTTTTTTCATAATTTTTTAAATAAAGATTTATTGGTGATATTGATGTTGTCTACAATCGGGTCAAGGTTGAAAAATCGCTTTAAAAAAAAAGCAAAGGTTCAATATTATACATAAGTAAAATCTGCACGCTTGAGAACTATCCTTACCTTCACTGCAAAATGTTTGGCACTATTAAGGGCTGTTTAGACTTTGATTAGTGATTAGTGCGAGTACCTACATACATTTCTTACTTGTGTTTTGTATCAATGTACCTATAAACACGCACAAATCCCTAATCAAGGCCCTTAGTATTGATCAAAAGTAGCGTAGTTTGGAAGTGGTGCGTTTCTAAGAATCATCAAAAGGCTTTTTTCCTTAAAGAGTGTACTAGGTTGTAGGTACCTACAGTCAGCATCAAATTGTATGTAATATCCAAAGCGCTAAATATATCACCTACTATGGGAACAAAGATGTATGACGATGACGATATATTTGTCGCTTTGGATGTTACAGACTATTTAATATTGACTGTTAATGGTTTGAATATTAGTGATAATGATAATTCGTTTTATAACTTAAATTGCTTAGTAATTGTCCATATCGCATTATTGTCCACAAATTTCCAATAGAAATCTAATAAGACAATAAAGTCACGTACTTATACGTTAATTTTAACATGGAAAAATATAACGTCACGGCAACTCTGCTTCAAGTATTATCAGAAATTGATAACATTACTGATATCATACATAGATATCTACAAAACGAGGTGCAAGAAAACAAAATGATCATACTTAATCGACACGTTATCGAAGAATTCGAGAAATTATCGTAATAAATAATATATAAGCATATCATAACATAAATCATTTGCATAACTACGGCTGAGGAATCGATAAGAAATAAATATATATATTTTTAAATCAAGACCGTCAGGCAAACACAATACGGGATAAGCCATAGATCGTTATCCTTAGTTATTATTAACAAATTAAAAATAAGAACTAAATATGTACATACAGAATAAGTTAATTTTGGTATTGTTTGTTTACTTACTTTGTTTATTCTTAACTTCTTGACTTGTTTGGTGCTCATATTCTGTAGGTAAAACATTAACATATTGATTGCTTATCGTATGATAAATATCAGGGACGATCTTGGGTGCTACTTTTAAAACGCCAATATATATTTATGACTGAAGTTTGCCCGCAACTTCGTCCGCAATTTAAGTATTTATCTGATAGCAACACTTACTAAGGAAATCCTGCTTTATGTTATTAAGATTTTTTTATAAGTAATCAAACACAAGATAATCACACAGGTAAGTCAACGAAATTATAATAAGTTAGTAACTATCCCAACTGCACATTTTATAGTATTATGGAAACAGGTGTATACCTCTTGGCTGTACAAACTTTTGTACTTACTACTAATACGTATTAGTAGTACAAAAAGCAAGTATGATAACTGTTTCTGAGTCTGATTCATTTATGTTTCTATCGCGTGAAAAACGCGTCCACTAATATGCTCACTGATCAACATAATTAGGTAGGTACAAGTATATTAAGAAGCGGGGTAATCTTCTTAAAAACATAATATAATTAAATTATAATTTACGCTAAGTAGAGAAATGTGAATACTGTGGCAAAGTGGCAATGTTAATATCGATAGTCCTTATTATCAAGATGTTATTGATTAAATTCTCTACTAAAGTGACCTAGTTCCACGTAGCTCAGTGTGATTGAATATCTTGAATACCTTATGTACCCACCTCCGCCCTTTGACTGCCGATTTTGAACATTAATAATCTGTGAAACTTGCCCAGACCTCATCATAGAGGAATAAGGCGCTTTTGAACTGGCTGGTCGCTACTCGCGGTAAGTTTGCGTGACCTGTATTTCCTCGAGGCGTATGTAGTATGAATAACCATTGTGCAGCGAAAACTTACTGTACTGCACAAACGGTTCACAATAGGCAGTTTTATAATTCAAATTCAAAATTTACTAGAGATATCCCTTAATGGCAAGAAATGTAAATTTTTAAGAAGTCGATAAACCAGTGTAAGGCTATTAAGCGCAATAGAGTTGTTGACTAATCTCAAAATGTGTAATTTTTTTATATAAGATCCTGATAAAACAAGCGAAATAAGAACCAAGTCAAAATTTTGAGTTTGATACCTTACGTCTAGCTCGTTTTATGAGCGTTTAAAGTTGGGTGGGAAAGTCCATTTTTAAAGTATGAAAATATTAAAAACTAATAATACCATTGAATAACCCATAAAACGTAAGGTAACTTTTGTTATGAAACCGTTTTGAAAAACGCAAGTTTTAACATAGCTACAGAACATAGTTCTTAATTTTCCCATACAAGGTATTACAGTGTGACGTCACAATTTTTAGTATGAAGCGTTTTTTGCGAAAGTCCAAAAATGTGCTTACATCTCGGGGAGCTTTTATCAGATTGAAGTAGTTATTCACTAATATTTCTATTATAAAGACATCGTTCTATAACGTACTAGAGAAAAAAGTAGTCCAATAGCCTATTGTGTACTTTAAGAAGTATTCAGAATTAAGAGCTGCTCCCAGGTGGATACTTCTGAATCTGCTGATTTTCTGCAGGAACACGACGATCAGTGATCGCTGCAAGATTAGTGATAAGCCGTGCGTGGTTGAAGCTATTATCAAAAAATGCTGCCCATTGATATTTGTTATATAGGCACTATACAGAAAATACGTTGAGATACTTACAACTAAATACCACAGCTGATGTAACCAGAATTATTAATCGTCAAGATCAGAATTATTAACAATCATCGATATTGTTCCTACAAGCCGCAGCCGGCCTGATCATCCGATTTCAAACTCTAAAAAATTTTTCTGCAAACGACATCTTGTTCAAAAGTGTTTTCTTTTAATGAAATAAATGGCAAGTTGGCAGGAGAACCACCTGATGAGAAATATGAAAGTGGTCATAGTCGCCCATGGATATGTACAACACCGGAGGAGATGCCCATACGTTGCCAAACTTTGATTGCTCTGTTTACTCGCTTCTAGAGAAATTCCATTTTGATAACGCTCCGGAAACATCTCAGGGGGAGGCGCATTCCACAACATTTTACATTTAGCTCGATTTTGTTAAAATAATTTATTCGAAACGAACCCTCGAACTGGGAGCAGTAACTAGAACACTTTTCATCATTTCACAAGAATGAAATTTTAACAAACCACCTACGTATGTAATTATAGAATACCATTATGTTATTCATATTTATAAAAACCTTCAATTCAAATCACTCCCGTCTTTTTATCTGATGTGGATCATATCAGATATGGAGAGATTCAATGCTAGGCTGTATTTATAGTCGCGCTATGTTTGGAGGTTCGGCGCGGTAAGTTCAAGGCTCTATTGATCCAGCAGGCGGGTGCAAGGTTCCCGCCGCTATTTTCCTCCACTTTAACACTATTTCCGCGTTTATATTTGGTTAAATTGACGGAACGTGATTACAGCACCCACAGTCGGAATATCCGAGTTACAAGTATGGTTATAACTATAAAATTAACTTTCTTAGGCATCGGCCGGTCTCAGAATAAGTATTCGTTGCAAACACGCATGTTTACTTAAAAAGACGAGTTTTAGTTGAATGAAATCTTGTGTTTTTAACGTGGATTAAGCTAAAAAGGTGTTTCAGCATGAGTATAGTCGTAGTCGCATACCATATCGGTCCTTAGTGGAATTTCTATTTTGGTTGGGATTGGGTTTAATTGTATGTATACGATTGTTCATTGGTATTTAGTATTTGATAGCAGCGGAACCTAAGTAATACAAATATTGGTGTTATCTTTACTTATGTAGAAACCATTATGTACTACAAAAGTAAAGACAACATCAATTTGGTCGACTTACAATTTTACATACGAGATATTGTCCCTTGGTAATTGATAGCAGTCGTAATACAAATATTGGTTTTGTCTTTACTTTTGTAGCAGAATAGTGTAAAGTTCTATCAATAATTCATGTCAACACTTGCGTTTTATGGGGACATAAAGCGTCAATTACAGAACCATTTATAACTGACAAATGTTCTTGTTCCCCGTCGATGCTTAATGTCGATAAATCGGTCTCACTTTAACTACCGATTACGTAATGTCACAGTATTAATCGGGATCCATTATAACAGTTACTACCACGTATTTGGCTTACTGCGATAAATTGTGAATATAATGCTCTCTGTAAATATTACCAAATATAATTGAGATACGTTGACTATTATTGAACTGATTCAGAATTTAGATATCCGTCAACTTTGGGCATGAATTTGATCAGTACCAATTTAATAATCAGTGGTGGGTGGTGCGGTTTTAATTATTTAAAGACAACAAACTGGAAAAATAACTATCCTGTATAGGAAATCAACCAACAAATGGATATGATTTGAGAAGGTGACTACGTAGTGACTTAGTCTTGATTAAAACTATTAAAGCAGTTTCGACCTATACCAATAGCTTTTTTATGGCTCACACCGTGTATTTTCTTCTTCTTTCTGTATTCTTCAATTTTATTATTAAAGCTAAAAAAAATTATAAAATGGCAATTTCATGTTTTTTAACACGCTTTTATTACGTCGACCTGTATGTAACTATGTAATGGAATCTAAGGTAACTAATTTAACCATCTTCCAAGGACCGTAGCGTCATGAAAATTGGCAGCTTTATGTAGTTCTGATGACAATACAATAATATGGTACTGTCGAACTGATCTGATGATGGAGCCGGAAGATATGAACTGGGACTTCATGATGGAATATCGTATCATAGCTGTGTTTGCATTTGTTAGAAAAGTCTTGTAAAGCGTGTTTTTCTAGTATTTTTTAAACTATTAATTTTGCATTATTTATAGGTACATACATACAATCACGCCTTTTTCCCATTACGGGGTAGGCAGAGGCTACCTTGTTCCACTTGCTATACGGTCCTGGCATACAACTGCCGCTTCATCAACATTCATTAATTTCTTCATTTTGTGCTATCACAACCCTTTCGCTTTGTCTCATTCACACACGGAATATCAATATTTCTCGCATCCATCATCTGACATACTTCATCTATTTTATCATTCATTCCTCCCCTTACATTTAACGTAGCAAAGCGGCTCTCCATAGCCCACTCTTCGCTCTCACTGGGACCGAGACGTGATGGGTTGCGAACCACATCGCGGCCATTTGCATTCCCACGAGCTGCTAGGGATAGAATATTCGAACCCAGCAGAGCCCCGCATACCAGGTAAGGGTTTAGCCTTATTCTGGGGTCACCAGTCCCAGGGCAATTCGGCACGCTAACGACTAGACTCGCCTCTAGCCACGCATCCATCGGCACGACATACCTTTGATTGGCGGAATAGGAGGAAAAATAACAGGGTAAATAAAGGAATTGTACGAATTTAGACAGGAGAAAGGGTTCAAGGATACTACTGTCCCGGAAGACTATGTATGAGCCAGAAGACGTACGAGTAATCCCACAGTTGCATCGGTGGCATGAATCTGATCCTATTTGGGCTATTATCGGCTTGGTAGGACTCCTGGTATCCTGGTCACACCGTCAAATTGGCAATCCGTTGATTAGTCCTTGGATCCAATTACTTCGATTCGTATATATATGCATGAGTTGGGCAATTGATAGAATTTAATTGAGGGTAATTACATTGTTGGTACGTGATTCAATACATGTCCCTAATTATTTTTGAATTGCGCAATATTTATCAACGGCGCCTTACTAAATTTCAAAATAGTAATAGTAATCATACCGATTATAATATTTTCGGCCCATTTTTCTTTGCAAAGAAAATAACCTTATTTAAAAAATATTTTTAAATATTACAGAGAAAAGTTGAAAAATGTTATGCATAGAGTTAGAAAAAAAAATCCATTCAATCTTTTGGCTCAATTCTTATTTCTTAATCAGAATTAGATAGGCACCGATTATTCCCTTAATACAGTAAACTAAAAAAAAAAACTTTATAAGCTTCAGTATGCAATCGCAAATCGAGTATTTAGCTAGAAGATACCAAAAGAGATTAATGGGCAAGAATAAATTTCAAAATAATTTGCCATAATTTCACATTTCTACAACTCAAGTTTGTAAATAAATTCCCTGGTCACGGCACCAATCATGGATTGTATCTGCGACTATATAATTTGTGGTAACAACTAGCATAGCTAATAAACTAAATAACCCTCAGGAGAATATATTGAGTGTCGTAATAAAAGTCAGTATTAGATGACATCTATATTTCTATAGGGTAAATTTTCATCGCTTCGCGGTGCGGCGTCGCATTGACACACTAACGTTCTAATCTAGTCAAATGGCTGCATATTGGGACGGGTCACAGGCGACATGTGACTATGGCCCATCTGCTGTCGAGGTTATTTTAAAGTTAGATGCGAGTTCTGCGAATTAATAACAGCGTTGGCTCGCGGTGTCATTTTTTTGAAGTTTTTAGACAAATTAGTAATTTAAAATCAAATGAGCTAATAGGAAAAATACACGTATGTAGTGTATAAATTGTACAATTTAAAGATCTTAAGGAAATTATAAATACACTTCAAATAAACATTAGTTTCTACTTGTCGAAGACAAGCCAATTTGTCTACTTAGTGGAAGTATTAAGTAATATCTACTTAGGGGTGCCGTTCAATTTTCATACAAACTCTTAGCATAATCTCATTTAACTACGATTGAAACTCATAATAAACATGATGTATAAAAACAAAATACATAATTTTCTTGGGCATAATAATTAAATAACAGAATACTGTATAATCATAAAAACATTATTTGTAACGATCATTCGGAATAATTTTACTTGTTATAACATATATTCAGTATAATGATTAAAATTTAGAACTAAATTTTAACGAATGATCGGGTGACATAATATTCTATGCTAAGAGGGCTAAGGGAAAAACCGAAAACTGTAGGTTAGGTTAGGTTTGTATTATGACCATGTATAGCAGAGCGTTAAAATGCTTGCATGCTTGCGTGAGAGTTGTTTAAAAAGGAAATGAAAAAGGTTTTTTAGTATTTTCCATTTTCTCAAAGGTTAACTGGAAAACGTATTTATATTTTTGTATAAAATTTTGGGTTACTCAATAAAACATTTGGTTAACAATAAACAACTTAATGAAAATAACGCCAACTATAAAACATTATACTACTTGAAAGGTAGCTTTTTAAAAAGTGACGTTATAAAAAACAGACCCAATGTATATATTTATTTTAATACATGCCACGAATCAAAGAAGATCAGTTTTAGTAGGCGTTTATATTCTTTGAACATTATGATTATGATCTTGGTTTTTATGGAAAAAGAACGTTATGAGCAATAAACACTATACAAAGTGACCATTATACTGATTGCCTCTTATACAAATACATTACTATGCAACAAAACTATTATTAATATCGAAATTATGCAATTCGTTTATATTCATTTTGTTTTTATACTATATAATCATTTCTGCAGGTCAAAATTATGCAATTCGTATTATGTAAAATGAAAATTCGAAAATAATTGTTATTAAAAACATTACACACCATCTACTTAGTAACTCTTGTTCGATGGTAGCAGAATATACTTACTGTGTTTTTTCAGTATGTCTTAATTTCGGGCAAAACGTCACGATAAAATTTGAGTGTACTTAACATACATTAAATATTGTAGGTATTGTAAATATTGTATTCTGTCTATTCTTTGTGTTTACTATACGAGTTCCTAAATAGATAAGCATGCATCAGTACATAGGTATATTGTACTGTATCTTAGGTTAGAAATGAACCTTCACTAATTAGGAGGTGCCCTCATTCACACTAGCTGAGTTGAGGTAAGTAAACCACACCTCAGAAGATAATAGTTCAGTGTCCGTGCACTATGGATAACCCGGTTGAGCTAAGTTTGCACCTGGTTTCAATGACTTTACATACAAACGAAGTGTAAACTTAATGTAACCGGTTATCGCTTGCGCTGGCACATCGCTCTGCCATGACTCATGGCTTCTGCGAAGTGGCGCTTATCTTTTTAGGTTTAAGTATAGTTTGCAACGAAAATACATGGCTAGAAATAGACTTGGACTTGGTACTTGGCGCTCTTAGTGTTGAAAATGGATAGTCATTAGTAATTATACCTTACATTTTACAACATCAATATTTCAATGGAAATATAAGTACAAATGCTCTTTATTGCACACCTAACAAAATTAACAAAAAAATAAAGAATTACAATTAGAGGTTCTTGTTACAGAATCGTGGTTTCAGAGAACTCTTGGATAATGAATATTTAAAGAAATTATTTAGTACCAAATGATGCAATACAATATCATATTCAGACCATAATTGTGGAATTAAATGGAATATTCGTGGTATGGACACTTACTTATAGTTTTCATAACAGGTAAGTAAAATAATGTTTCATTAGGTAAAATTAGCATCTTACAATTTACAATACATGCGTGATTCATTTCTTCCTTAATTCCTATGCGTCATTCATTTCGTCACTCAAAATTATATACAAGCAATCGACTTGAAGTTCTGTTTCCATCACCAAATTACTTCTCTCGCTCTTCACTTCACTTACTTTTCATACTCCTAAATCTGGTAATCTGCTGTCGACTGTACGGGTAAATAATGATGCTATTACATCGACGCGGGAATTAATCGGCCGAATAGGATGCGCCGTGTCCCAGGCGACAGCGGAACGGATAAGCGACCTCTTTGCTCACTCCTCACGCCATTAGCTTTTATTACAGGTTCCAAGTCTTTATGCTTTTGCTATTTACACCAACCGGGAATCTAAGGCCATCTAATACCTTACCGGCACTTCATATTTGAGCGAATATACAGAAAGGCGAGATACATTGTCGTTTTGAAAACGCGAAGAATGGCAACACTTTCATAACAACGGCAACGTATCTTGGACTGACTTAGACTCGCGTCAATGTGTAGTGCGAGCATTATCTAGTGTTAAAAATAAATGATAAAGCATCTGTCTCTGTCGCACTCATATACATGAAGGGAAGTGACGGATGGTTTATGATTTATCTATCGCGCGATTACAGCGACCATCATAAGTCCGGACCAAGAATGAGCGAAAGTAAGTTGGCAACGAAACAAAACTTCTCGGTCGAATTTGCTTCTTTCGTATGAATAACGTTATACAATTATATTATAGACTTTTTTACGTTACAAGTTTGTAAACTTACTAGAGGCCTCTGATCATAGAAAAAATCTATGCTAGGGCCCAGCGCCCAGCGAGTGAGGATTAAAATTCGATCAACCGCAAAGTTTTGATGCGAGCGTGCGAAAGTAATACACCGTTATTAATTTAAACATAATCTAGAGGTCAACGAACTTTTGCGTGGGAAGATATCCTGGCACGATTTTTTTTGTTATTAGTAGTAGCATTGTTACCGCTGGATTAGGCAATTAAAAAGTCTAAAAAGCTTGTCTAATTGGACGAATAGGAGAGTCATAGCATTACGTGTTTGTTAGTTTCACACAATCCTTAATGTGTTTGTTAGTTTATTCTTTTATTATCGACGACACGTTTTAGCACAGTTCGTTGCACGACGGCCTACAACGGCGATCTCGGTTCGAATCCCGGCCAGGGCCAGTGTTTGTGTGATGAGCACGAATGTTTATTCCTGGGTCTTGGAAGTTTTCTATTTATTGAGGTATTATTATAATTTATATATAAATTAAATATATATCGCCGCCTGGTACCCATAGTACAAGCTCTGCTTTCTTTGGAACTAGGTCCATTTGTGTAAGATTGTCCCTGATATCTATTCTTCTTCCATTTAACAATACGAATAACATATATTACAGCCCACTTAGGTACATTATTTTCCAGAACGGGTATATGGATAGCGAGTTAGTTTGTCATAGATGCATGAAAGATCCTGTAGTAACTTACTGCACCTGGTTTAAATTAACCCTTGTGAATCAAGTCCACTTTTAGTAGTTTTAATTTCCCTGAATTTGGGTTTGGGGTATTTAAGTACTTTTAGTAGACTGTATTCACCTAAGCGACTTTAACCAGGTGCATTAAGTGTACGACAGGATCTTTCAGCCATAAAAAAATCCTTATCATAATTTTCATTTAACTCTTCTTCTTGTTTTCAATCAACTTAAATATATATTTTTTTGTTTTGTGTATTTTTTAATTATAATGAAGTGTACTCAATTATTAATTATTAAATTACTCAATCCTAGTCGAAGGAGCTTTAGTCGTTACGTTGTTATTTTTAAATCACTATTCAGTAGCAGTTTATTCTAGTAAAATTCTAAAAACTAAGGCGAGAACACTTGCAAAGCCGCAGTGACTCTTATTTATAAAGAAACAAGTCAAGGCAAGTCGTAATAAAAAAACAGTAACAAAGTTTTCTGTGAAATGAAAATAAATGTTCCAGTTGCAAAGCTTAAAATTCGTAGACTGAATAAAATCGTATTTCTTCAAATGTATGAAAAATTATACTTTTATATCTTGAAAGTTGTAGTTGTGGCGAGCAAGAATACTGGGTACCCTAGGGCTGCCTCGTTCCTCGTTCAAAGAATTTAATTTTTTATATTTTAAATTTAAACGGCATAACAATTCAAAGGGGGGGAACACAGTCTAATGGGAGTCCTGCCCACCGGGTCTGATTGGGCGATTTAATAAGGTGTTTTTGTTTTCAGTTTCATATTGAATGTAAATAACCCAACCGCCTGAACTTAATTGAAAAAAATATTGTAATATACTAAAATTAATACTTATTCATATAAATTCTAAAGTGAGTTCGCTGGTTTATTGTGTTGTAAGTTAGTGTCACTTATCGACGTTATTTAAAAAAAAAAACTGGTCAAGTGCGAGTCTGACTCGCGCGCCGAGGGTTCCGTACAAACGTTCACTTATTCCGATTTAACTTGCCGCTTGAGTTAACATTGCCTCTGGTATCTATGGCGTCACATACAAATGAGGGGCAAACTTAATCAAACCGGGTTATTCAAAAATGTTTTAGGTGATTAAAAAAAAGTAAGACAGATAGACATATGGTTTTTATTTTTTGTGTATTTTTCGCTTTGTAAACTTCGAAGATAAGGGGAGGAATGGTGTTTTTTTTCACATTCTCCTTAATAAAACAAAATCTACTCACAATAAAAAAAAATGTTCAAAAATGTACAGATCAAGCCCTTTCATATGATACCCTATTTGACCTAGAAGCAAGACTTTGAATTTTTGCTCTCCCCCCCCTCATATTCGTCGTTATTTTTAGGAAATAAAAATATATTTTAAAATGTTTTTTTTTTCAATAGATGTGGGCTGACCATGTTTATAAATATTCCAAATTTCAAATAGATAGCATAAGCAGTTTTTGAGATATGGCGCTCTAATAGTCGGAGAGATAGACAGAGAGACAGTCAGACAAACAGAGTCGCACCATAAGGGTTCCTTTTGTACCTTTTTGGTACGGAACCCTAAAAAGTACTTATATGGACCAAAGAATGAAGATTCGTGCCAGCTTCAAAGAGCCTGTTGAGGTTTTAGGTAGAAGAATAAGCAAACTCTGTTATTTATCACAAACCGTATTATATTCATATAAACATTACGACATCATACATAACAAGAGAATGTAACCATAGTAACCAGTCAACATTACTAGTGTGGAGACACGCAGCTAGTGCTGTAGGTACTTACATCTCAACACTCCTCCTAAATGATAACATGGCCTGGTTTACAGTTATTATTTAATACACAACTATATCTAACTTAACTAAACAAACAGTAAACTAAGAGAATTAAGCACAAGAACTTATCAATGCATTTATAAAACTCGTATGTGCTGAGACTTTTAGTCATGACATCCGCTAAATTGTCATTGGTACAAATCTGTTCAATACTGATCACCTTATTGACAACCAAGTCTTTTATATAATGAACCCGTATATCAATGTGTTTTGTACGCTTAGAATTCTCGTAATTCTTGGCCATTGATATCGCACTTTTGTTGTCAACAAGTAACAGCGCATTTACATCACAACCTAAGTGTTTACATATGCCTCTTAAATTAACGATTTCCTGTGCTAATGATGCAGCAGCTACGTACTCGCTTTCAGCAGATGATAAAGCTACACATTGTTGCTTCTTTGAAAACCAAGCAATGGGGTTTTGCCCTTGTAGGATAATACCACCGCTAACACTTTTTCTGTCGCTTCTATCTCTAGCCCAATCGGCATCAGAAAATCCGTATAAATTATTGTCATTTGTCTTCTTAAATAACAATCCTTTTCCCTTTGTTTCTTTCGAATATCGTAATACTCTTTTTCCGGCTTTCCATAATTCTTCGTTCGGTTTATCTAAAAATCTGCTCAGATATGATACTGCAAATGTTAAGTCCGGTCTTGTTGTTACAGTAAGATAAATTAGACTTCCTATTAGTTCTCGATACGGTACATCTAAAAATTCTGTATTGTCCTTTATTTCTATATTGTAATTTCTTTCCATGGGAGTTTTAATTCCGTTACAATCATCCATTTTGAATTTAATCAATATCTTTTCAATCATTTTAGTTTGTTTCAGTTCTAAAGTATCTTCATTTGTTTTAACTTCCATTCCGAGAAAGTGCCTAATTTCGCCCATATGTTTTGCGTTAAACTCCTCCTAAAGTGCTTTGATAGTATCTTCCCCGTTTCCAATGATCAGGATATCGTCCACATATATCAGCATCCAGCAATCTTTTTTGTAATACAATCAGTAATCGTATTCTGATCTTTGGAATCCATTAGCTTTCGCAAATTCGTCAAGTGTTTCATTGCAACATTTTGGTGATTCAACCAATCCATACAATGCTCTCCTTAGTTTTAATTCTGTATTATTATTTTTTATTTCTAATCCTTGGGGTATTTTGATAAATACATCAGACTTTAATTTTCCATTAAGGAATGCAGTGGGAATATCAAGTTGAATAATCTTAAAATCATTCTGTACAGCTTTTGATAAGATCATTCTTATGGTAGAATGTCTAGCAACGGGTGCATAAATGCTTTTTTTCGTGGATCGCAACCCAATATATTTTTATTTACTTACTGCACGCTCTGCTACCATGTTGAGGCTTTAGGTAGCAGAATAAGCAAACTCTGTTATTTATCACAAACCGTATTATATTCATATAAACATTACGACATCATACATAAGAAGAGAATGTAACCATAGTAACCAGTCAACATTACTAGTGTGGAGACACGCAGCTAGTGCTGTAGGTACTTACATCTCAACAGAGCCGACTTCTATTGGCTAAAAAACGCTCAGTACTGAACAGGATAACGTGGCTTGGCGTCGGAGGCCAAGATCCGCTTCTGACTACACCTGAGGGGCATTCTTTGTTTGGAAAAATGCATGATATCCCATGGATATGTTTATCCAATAAATACTACGCGAATGAAACCGCGGCGACAACCTAGTAGACTATTATTAAAAACTCCGATTATAATGTTAAATTTATATACCATTTCGTACCTTGTCGCAGTCAAAATCAACATGAAAGCAGATAGAGATTCCATATCAATGTAGTGATATTGATATGGAACAATGACAAGGAATGAAAGGTTCCTTGACCGTACATGGTTAGTACCTTATTCCTATAACTTATTTCGAAATTAGGGCAACAAATACGTAGCACGTGAACTATGTTTGCTTGGCTTTACTGCGAACATATATATCTAACACCTCACCTCACCAGTGCTATCGATTCTCTCCTTCCTTGAGGAAAATGCGTTTACCTGAGTGATTGAAGGAATTACTCACTTCTCACTGTATTAATCAATCAACTCTTCGAATTAGGGACTTCATCGGTCACTTAAATGGAAAAAAATCAATTGAAGGCAATAAATAATATCGCCCGTCAGCGAAAGTCTATATAATATCGCCCGCTGGATGTCTGAATATAGACTTTGGCACCTATCACAGACCATTTAACCTATGTGGCGCACTTTCGCGTCGCGAGTTTGATTACATAAATAATATTTCTTTTAGTTTTCTTTTAGGGTCGGCCAACTGAAGCGGTGGCATTCGGACTTAGGTCCACCTAACTTTTATTCGGCCGACGAAAATCGGTTGTTTGAGTGCTGCTCATTGCTTGGTAGCTATCAAAGTCCGCCAGATATCGAATAGATAAGAACACATAAGGGTAATGGGAAATATTGCTAACTAGGCTATCCCGAAGCTATAACGTTATCTGCACTACATTGTCTGCATCTTAGCGCGGCCCTATTACAATAATGGACCGTTGTCCGCGTCGGCTAGCCCAATGAAGTGTGAGCAGTGTGAGTGAACAATGCCCGGCTTTCCTTATACACCGAGGTACACCGTCAGTATCACTACGTGGTCAAATACTGGTGGATTGCGATCGCGGGGAGCGTTAGCGGGGCGGCAGTGGAATGAGTATAGATATAGGTGCAGCAGGCAGTTTCTGAAAATCAATCTCTGTGTATTGGGCAAGCTGATGTGAATCACGATCCAATCCAACTGAATTTCTCTTTTTTCTCTAAAATTAGTAAGAAAGGCTAAACTTCAAAGGTGGGGCGCGGCTGACCGTGACTTTTTTCTAGCAACGCTATGCTGCGTATGAAGTAATTTTGAATGAGTATACTTAAATTATATTTAATGACTTTATTTCATATAAATATACATAACAATATGAAACACATTTTTTTACAATTACACGAATTTAAATTATGATCGTCAAATACAAAGAGAAGAACAATAAAATCATTAACAGTAGGTATACATATAAGAATGGAACGTCACAGATGAAAAAGGTATAGTATCTATAAATTATTGACGTTGGGCTGATTTAAAAATATAGATTACTTATAACTAACCACCTACATAAAAATTTCATTATCACCTATATGGGATCGTCTGAAAATATTAAAACTAAATACGAGTAAAACAATCCTAATTTACATATATATATATTCCTTTTATATATCCATATATTCCATCACGGAATATAATGGATTTTTCAATAAAAAGTTTCTCAATTGTGTTTAAAATGTTAGAAACACTTCTTTAATGACTGGTCTTACTAAACAGATCAACTCTTTGAAAATTAGCTAAATATCTGCTATTTATTACATGGTGAATAAACTGATTAAAAGTCTGGTGGTACTACATGACAAATAATTTCCAATGGAGCCATCTTGGCCTATTCACGTAAGTACGGGCAACCGTCCATTACATGAATGCAATCAGAATGTGCATTTATCGAATAAACTTCTCTACATACATGACACACTTTATCGGTGCACGGTATTGCACGCTTATCTTTCCAATCGTACACTCGCACTTTGTATGGTTTGCTTTATCAATACTGATTATGTCGCGATAAGGGTATAAGTGTGGTACCGTTTTTGATTATCGTAAGGCTATAAATTTAAATTGTGCGCTTACGAATGCGTACGCTTGTTGTATAATTTGTGTTGCATTGCATTAAGCACAAGAAATAATTAAAAAAAATGTACACGCTTTTATGATAATTACGTTCTCGCTTAGTAGCGTCGTCGCGTCGCCGGACGAGGAATGCGTGCTTATTTCAAAGTGCGTACTAGAAATCCGTACAATGCACACTATGTCTTGCTGTTGATAGCATTTTCAAGCTTCGTCGCAACGTCGGACCTCGACAAAAACCCTGAAGCGTCCGAATTACTCTTACTACGGGCATGGCGTGCGTGATTTCGCAGAAAAGCTGGTCCTTAAATAAACTCTACTAAGACGATTGGGCTTCTTGTGGCTCGACCCTGGCGGCGTCCTTTGCTCCGCCTTGAAGAATGCCCCCGGCCCATATTTGGCTACATAATAACCATCGACTCCTGCGTCTCCCAAGGACTCGATTGTTCGCCCTAGTTTGGAAATTGACGGCATTTTTGGCGAGGATTCATGATGGCTGGGTTTTTGGTTAAGCTATTTCCAAATCGAAGTTTTTAGGTAACCGCTGATCTTGATTCAGCTCCCAATGTGACTTTTAAATTTATCAAAATAATGTTTTATCAAAGTAACGTTTTAGGAGCTGCTGAATATTTTAATATATCAGTTTTCATATCGCGTTGAGAACGATACTTATGCATGTGGAATGTGTTTTTTGAACGCGTTTCACATATTTTCCGAAATTTACATATAGTATTTAAAACTCCACTGCAGGCATTCTGTCTTAACAAGATACTCATAGAATCAATGTGATTAACAAACCGACAGTAATATGGAATTTGTATAGCGGTGTCTTTGAAGCTGCTTAATTAGGTGTGAAATTAAAATTAACATATCCATGACATTTAAATACGTACAACGAAACGCACATGAACGCGAACAATTTAGGACTGGTGGGTAAAATACCGCGGCTGTCGCAAGTCGGGTCGTAAGCTCGTCGGCCGCGAGCCCCATATAAGGCGGCCGACAACGAGGCCGCGTGCGCCGGCGCCGCGTGAGGACATCTCCGGTACGACTAGGGTTACCAGGGATTCGTTTGAAAAGTTCTAGCATTTCTGCTGTCATAGCGGTGGCTTTATGGTCAGTAGGACTCTTAGAGCGTCATTTAAAATACAATTGAGTTGACTATTTCGCAATACACTCGGACGGACATATTTAACGTCAGACGTCAGAGTTATGGTAATTGGCGCCGGATTGTCTTTCAACGACGGAACTTGTTAGAGTGGGTGTACAAAGTGGAAATTTCATTTATTTACCAAAACCTCGATACATATACTGATATTTCATATTCCTGATAAATAAGCGAAATTTTTGACGCCTGGTTACCCCGGGCTACGATGCCAGATGCATTCTCGTCTTTACTCCTGTCATACTGCCTATTGCACCGAAAACAAACAACAAGAAAAACCACTTAACTGTAGGTTTACCTAAAAATTCACTTGCGTATTCCATAACTTAGTCAAGAAAGTAACTCGCTGCCAGTATAGATCTCTCATCCGAATTACGACTCGCCCACGATATCGTCAGTTTACCATTTCCAAGCTCGTTAACCTTTTAATTTCACGCACAAGCCCCTGCTGATTACAGTTTTGGGAAATATGGACCCAATTTTCGCTACGACGCGGCATTATCGCGAAATGGCTAGGTCGGCGTTGTCAATGTCACCAGTCGGAACAGTTAAATTTAACTTCTTTGCATTGAGCGCTGAATTAAAATATACATAATTGGGCTGAACTGACACGATGAAAAAGCAAAAATATCAACTACATTTAAGCACGCTTCAATCGGAAGCTTTAAAACTCATTGAAGCTTGATCATCAGCGAATTTTCAAGCGGAATCAATTAGCTATACTTTTAGAAGATGGATAGGTAGTTAGACTGACGGGTCGAACTCTGAGATAAGGCACGCCACTACTCTAAACTATAGAAAATGTTCGTTAAAATAACGCAATCGAACGCTCGTCAGCACAGCAAATGAATGTCTCGTATGTGGACCTAGATGATCAAATCTAAACCTAAGAGCAAGCACTTAGAACGCAAATGGCATTTTTTTGCAAGAGGTTTCTAAGTGGCGAGTGCACATGTTCGACGCTCAGAAAGATCTTGAGAGCTTTCGAGAGCACTTTACGTTAAACCTTATTCATATTAACTTAAGGCAAAAGTGCCCGCAATTACAAGTGTACATACGTTTATTGTATTCGCGGAAGCCAGTTGCGTGACAAAATGGGAATCATCCGACGTCGAGAGCTACCGTTTGACACGGATCGACTCAAACATATCCTGAATTCTATACCATACTAAGCATACAAGTTCATCTGTTCAATTAGATTGGTATCTAAACTTTACACACAATGTTGTTTAAATTCAATTGGATTTTGCATCAAGTTAATTGTATGCGAAAAATATTCATGAATGTGAGTCAAATTGGTGGGGTCCGGTCACCACTAAATTGAATCGTACATCTCCCTGTCGAAATCGGTTCGCGGTGCAGGCGGAGTCAGTTTATGATCCAATTTAAACTTGACTGAGCTTTTATTAATTGGTTTGAAGCGCGTCATTTGCAGACCTGAGTAGGTAGGTATGTAGGTTGGGGAAAAGCAGTATATTTATACTCAGTAAGTTGGGGTAGAATCCTAATTTATGACAAAGAGATGTGTATCTTATGTCTGGTATAATTGTCAACAGCTTTGATTCGTGAAAGTGATGTTTAAGTTTTTATATAACGTTAATGGCTTCGATTTGTGTAAAATTGTACGTAATATTTATTTATTTATTAATGGCTGCTAAAAGTAGAGTTCACAATATATTTGAGTATAGTAAAAGTACCGATATTAGATGCAGTCATCATTTATCAATCTCGGTAGACGAGCGACATTACTTATAGCTGGTACAGGATATAAAGCAATAAATATTGCGATTTCTACCATTTTCTGCGACGAAATGGTAACGACATGTTGCGAATTTTCTAGGTAACTCGGTCACGCATTTTATGTACGTCCGTGTCTCGCAAATGTGTTCCTTTGTTTGCTATTAATTAAGCATGGCACCTAATTGGCTATAAGTTTAACCACACCCATCAACAAATACATTCTATATATTTACCCCAGTGACACGAATTAACTCTGTCTTCGAAGCTTCATGTCATAATCATAATACATCCATAGCGAAGTAATGCGTACCTAAGTATTTTTTCGGTGAAATTGCAAATTTGGAAAAACAAAATGCTTTAAGATAGGTTAAATTAAGAGCTGTTACTTTGCAAAATCTAGCATAGAAAAAGGTTCTTTTTACTTTTTGACTACGACTCCTGACCTGAATACTTAATCCGTCCGGTCCATTTCAATTCGGACAACGGAGATAAGATACAAACAAAAGTAGTGGTAAGATACAAACATAACTAGGGTCTTTATCAAACGAGAAATAGTAAAAAATGTAAGCAGTCTTGTCTATTTTCCAGCAAAATTGCTCAAGGAAGTAATGTTCCTTGAGTGAAAAGATGAGTTCTACATGAGAAATCGGTTTATCTGTAGAGTGGAAGGAGCGATATCTATCGTTATCGGGCTCAGCGAGATGGCGGCAACTTGTCCCGCCTTGTAGCAATTATGCCAGCTTTATAGGACCAGTGCCGCAGATTTAACAACTGTCTTTTTCACACTATGCTAATGTAAAAAGGACAAGTATCGTTATAAGTGACCGGTGACAAAGGGTCTACTGATAATTTGAGGACGGTCCGACACTACCCCTGTCGAGATACGCGTGAGTCTTCCGCCTCATAATTTTATATTATCGTTATAAATTATAGATACCATTAATATGGAATGTTATTCTCGTTTTAGCTCATTCATTATTATGTAACACTCCTTTTACTGGAGATAATGTTCTTGTTTTAGAAGTGCAATATAGACAGATATACATAACCATAGTCTGTACTTTAATCTTCAGTGCGAATTCTTCGTAACATATTTTTATCACCTTTAAAATCGTATCCGTGTGTCTCATAGCCATACTTATCAGTGGTAGTAAAGCAACAGCTGAGGTTCTGGACGAATTACTACAGGTCTGTTCTTAGTCTTATTATACTAATTTATTATTAATTTGATACTGATTGACGTGCGTTTTTAAATTTGCCAGAACATGGTACAATTTCACGAACCGAAACAAGAGCAGCGAATCAAGCACGAGGTCACTTGCACGCGGTGCCGTATCACGTAATCACGATAAAGGTCAGTAGGCGATATATTTCCCGAGTTCAGTACATTGACTTGCATTACTCTGTTTAGAGCGGTTCAATGACCTCGCGTGTAAAAAGTAACTTGAACCTGTAGACGCATTACTGCAAATTGACGCCATATCTGCCGAGACTGCCGACCGGGCGCGCGTCGCTGTCTTCGGTGCTTATATGGACTTTTAATGTATGGGAAATGTTGAAAACGGGAGGATGACGTAATAAATAAACAATGTTTATAAAGTGAATGTTTGTAAATTGTTTATAAAATTCAATGTTTTTATCTTACCGAGGCGGCTTAGTTCAGTCGTTACAAAAAAGGCAATGGTATGAAATAGATGAAAAATGCGATGAAGCCAGTCGTATTCAGGCAAAAAGCGGGTCTTTCTCGAGCTAGCGCAAGCGCTTAGAGTTATCGAAGCTCATTAGCTCAACTGATTGCTCCAAGACACCCGGTGCCGAGCGAGTTCTACTTCGGAGTTTCTTTCAAAGAAAACTCTAGATGATTAAGATATTAATATTAAGGTATAATCGTGATATTGTAACGACCTTTTTACTATACATTTTCTCGTGTAATAATCGATCTAGTGATTTCACAACGTGTTTTACCAACTTGTGATTCATCATGGCATTGATTTAACGAAAAAGAATCATCGATTGCTCACGTCGGATTTGCGAAATTTCTCTTTGTTGTTTCAGTTTGATTTATCTATTAGAGTAAGAGAGTCGATTACATTAATCGAGTGTTCCCTTCGGGCTCACGACGAGACTTTCACTGATCAAATTTTTGCTAAAATCCGGTCCTGGATCGCGAAAGTGGTTGGCCTGGTGGGTGCAGGCGTTGTTTATGAACCGGTGGCTTGACTCGGTTAGACATATCGCGCATGCATCACTTGCCCTCTATCATTAATTCTTACGTAATGACTAATTACTTGGAAGGAAGCAGGAACTGAGTCGCTTTTAATTGAGTGTTAACATTTCGTCTGTTACCAAATGTTACTAGATATAATTATCGGCCAATTAACAAAGTGGTCACGGTTTTCAAATGTCGCTGTCAGAGTTATGACACGGCTGGATTCGTCGGCGACCGCTCGCCGCGTCCCGGCATCGATGACACTAATTATCGTGTTGATTTAGTGTTATTTTAAGTGAAAGCTGTCGTAAAAACTATCTTCATGTTTACGGTATAACGAAGCCTAATGAACACCAACAAATAGTGCCTACAAAAAAGAAGAGGAAAATAAATGGCGGCTTATTTGCAAAGGCTCAACTTAAGGATTGCCGCGAATAAAACCTAGATATCCGCTATATGTAACGGGCTGGGAAACATCGACTTGTCTTTTCGTAACCTATTATCTCTTTTTTCCGTTGAATTGTACTGTGAGCGTTAGGTCTAACGGTAGTAGGGTGCATGTTTAGTTACACATTGGAGGTAGATAAGAGACCGAGCGTCGACGAGGGGGCTCGCGGGTCGTATGCAAACAAACTGCTAACAACCCGCCCCGAGCCCGACATCCAGTGGCTATATTTCTCGTCCGGCCGGACTTTGCGCCGCCATTCAAACTTGTAACGATGTTACACAATTCGATTTTCCGCGCATCAAATATGTACGCTTCTGGATGTAACGAGAAATTTCAAATTCATATTAGACTCTATTTTCGTTCCGGAGTTAAGGCTAACTTTTGACTTAATGCTATTTGAATAGATTTGTTACGTTGGCTACGTAATTAAGGGGAAAGAAATGTTGCTGACTTGTTTGGAGGAAATGTACTTTTTTATAACTCATTTATGGAAAGTCATGCCGTCCCCACACAAGGAGGGGCATAGAGACACGTCGGCAGCACGCGCACCGAGAAACCTCCTTTATTATGGACTCTAGAAACACTAGTCACGTTTAAAGAAATTGATATTACACGATTATAAGAAATAACGTGTATAAGAACACATTACGGCCATATTAACATTCGTGCAGGGCCCTAAAAATGATAAAAGACCCTGCACTCTGAATGCCTAATGGGACGGAGCGACGGAATAAATCAAATTTTACCCGATTAGAATGCCTTATGAGAACAACGTACTTGATTTTTCAAAGAGTCCTCTGAGATATTTATACGAGTAACGAAACGTTTCATTTGCTTGTTTGTTTTTCCGTGGGAGGCTTGTTTGGATGCGTGTACGTGAAATTTCAAAGAGCTTGAATAACGAAACGGATTTGTTAAGCGAATAACGTATTTTCTTTTATTTTCAATATTACATAATCTTCGATAAGGCAAGCTCTATGATCGATCGTCTCTGTAATAAGATTAATTAAAATAAATCTTAGTTTGAATCTATAGCTTCTTGTATGGCGATAAGAATTATAAGTTTGATGATAGATCAGTCAGTGAGGCAGCCAGCCGTAATGCGTTATCCGGCTTCTCCTAAGTCGTCGCATGGCTCGTGTCAAGATTATCATCGGCCGCGGTGGCAGTTCGTGACTCCAACATTTACAACACTTCCCCGCATCTACACGGTTTTTGTCCACAGATCTCGATAGCAGTAAAAGAGAATTACAAATATGGAAACTAGTTAAAACGGTTTTTACGGCTTTTTTGTTAAAGTTGTCGCTGTTTTAGTTACTTGTGAACCCTTTACAAAACAGTGCTTCTTTTTATACAAATAGGATTCACAGAATTCACCCAACAGTTATTACCCTGCCGTACTCAAGCTCAGTCATTTCTAGAGTTAAGTTTGTGAAAACATCGAATAATTTGGTTGAATTAAATAATAATTAACTTTTGGTTTATACGTGAATACACCCATCGAGTTAGTGGCGAAAATTAAATACTAATGTATAATGAATTGCAAATTAACTCTTGTAATCCGACTGCAATTCAGCCCGATGCGAGATGCCAATACCCACAGAAATTAATTAGTTCCTTCAGTTCGCTGCTGACAGAAAAAAAACATAGCTCGCCCCTCGAAACATGGCTTATATGCAAATAGAACAGCGATACCTGTCGAGACCAATACAACCTTTAATTCGATCGACGCATAAACTAATGAATTATTCAACACGTTTTTCGACAACTTTAAATGCCACGCTATCATCTGCGACGAAACTCATAGCCGATAACCCTAATGTAGAGAGTAACAAAACGTAAACAAAAATAAGGACGGTAATTGATTATTCAAATTAAGATTTCAATCTGACACATGATTGGAAGGTAATGAAAGAGTACGATCGGTACAATGAAAAATGTCCGGAATAAGTTCCTGCTTAGCAGTCGACCTTCGTGGAATCAGGTTTTCAGCCGTTTATATCTCGAAATCGAGAGTTTCGCTCGACTTGGATGTTTATCATCATTCTGCGACGAGACAGACGATTCATATTCTGAGTGTAATTTTGGATCAGACGGGCTGTTTGTCGTAGTTTGCAATGCATTTATTTACAGACAGCCTGTCCCGATTCATACCTAAACCTTCATATTGAAACTGTGAGCGCCGCAACTTTTGTTGATTGCGTTGGAAATACGAAGGTTTATACAGAGTTAACAATCAGATAAGTTTGCTTTGTCGCCTGATTTGGATAAAGTAAACAACCGTAGTTCACGGCACCTGCCGCCGCGCTAGGCGAGGCAAGGGCGCGTCATTATCCGCTGTCTGCGTATAGCAAATATCAAATTAAGATCCGACGGCCCATTATTAAGTTATGTTGTGAAGCCGTCAAACGCGTTAAAAGGCTCTTTAACTCGGCGCATTTACATAGTCATGATAGTTTGGGTTGAAAATTTATAAAACACTCCTTTTAAGTAAAAAGCTCTCCTTAGCTGGTTAACTTCTTCTAACCTGGGCACTATAATCTGCAAATCGAGCAATTGTATTTACTTCAGTAGATAGCGTTGGAAGCTGATGTAATAAAGACATCAGCTTTATTACCTATACAATACATATTCAAGCAAAAGCTTAGCGAGCGCGAAATGTAAATGTTATGGATACCGGAATATCGACAAAGGCTTTCTGGTTCATCAATAAAATGTGAAGTTGATTGCGAAACTATGCGCTCTTGAGTTTAACAATAAATGCATTGCGGCGCATTGCATCCGAGCCGGGTAATTATTTAAAATTGCGATCGTTTGCGGACCGCCGGGAGCGATCCACAGTATATAAATACAAATTCAAATAAGTATGGAAATTAAAAGATCAACGAAACCGTCTGTATTTATACTTAATTTTCCAAAGCTTTAACGCTCCGTATCACCTACAACGATTTTAGGACCGAGGAAATGGACGCTACGAAATAAAATGCAAATAACAGGGGTCAGTAAGTGTCCATCATCAGTTAAATACATGTTACGCGATAGTAATAATTATGACTGTAATCTCTAATCCGCCATGCTAGAGGGCTGAATAACTTCATCAAATGGCCGTTCATGGGGTTTAATTATAATGAAGTGCCATAGAAGTGGCGGGAAGTGAGTAGTTGCTATCGGTTGGTCTTGGTGATGAAATGCGGCGCATTAGAGCAGGTCTTTGTGCCGTAAATTAACAGACTACTTGAATTTGTTCAGCAGCGGTGCTCTATTAATTATTCTGCAAACGATCCTTCTACACCCGGCCTCAAGAGAAACTAGTTTAGCAAAGTTAATTTGTTTGTTCTGCCAACTCCACCGGGAGGAATACTAAAAAACCCGCTTTATAGTCGAGACAGATACTGAAGTGACACTTGAATACTTATAGGTCGCCGTATGAGACAACTGGCACTGTTAAAAACTTGGAAATGTTCCTTATCATTCTAAAATGACCACACAGCTGAGGAGGTTACGCATGCGGAAATGGGTTTATGTGAAAAGCGCTCGCAATCTTTTTTAATTTTATAATGCGGTTCGGGCTGTTTGGCTTTCAGCCGCTATTAAAATATGCAAATTAAATGTTACTTTTTGTAGCGCCAGCTTTAATTAATGTCTCATAATCATAAACATAGGCAGTGGCAGTAGGCAGAGTCACAACTCGGTTACGAGCTATGCTACCTAATTAATGTCACAGTAATTAAATCATAACTTTATTTTTAATGGTGGTTAAGAAATTGTTTTGCAATAAGGCTTGCGGTCACTTGTTTTTTTTAATCTAATAAACATGCTTTTGCATGACATCAACTCTGAATTTAATTCAGAACACGAGAAAAAATATCGCCGTCCCGTTCGTTTCCTTAAATGACATTGGTTCTAATGTTTCTCTGAAGCCGATAGATACGCATCGGGTGTACAAACAATCTCACGGTGGGAGTTATCTCGTTTCCTATCCCGAATCAGTGTCAGAAGCGAGGTCAACGACCTCTAAAGTCACGTTCCTGACAGAAATCCTATGAACGCAATAAACTATAAGGATACTTTTCATCTGTCGTCTAATAGCCACCCCACGGCTGATGCTTACAAGGTCCATAACTTACGGCTCACTGTCAAAAAAGGAAAAAGTAGGCTGTTTATTGAGGTTTTTATTATTCCCGCTCGCACGGTCCTTTGTGCAGAACCTCAAAGTTTTATTCTCACTGGAAACATGAAAACGAATCATTCCTTTGCGTTTAATCTTGTGA
Organism: Hedya salicella; assembly: GCA_905404275.2. NCBI lineage: Eukaryota > Metazoa > Arthropoda > Insecta > Lepidoptera > Tortricidae > Hedya > Hedya salicella. The sequence continues at coordinate 16,029,586 of FR990106.1, forward strand.
TATAAATAAAGCCTTGTATATCGTTTAATAAACAACTTCCTCTGTTCCAGGTAAATACATAACGAGTGCAACAAATTGATAAGACAAGAGCGCGATTACTTTGAAGAAGATTCGTAAGTTGTAATGCAACATTTTGTACTTACTTAGGTACAAAGTCTGCGTTTTTAGGTCTACGTCCAGATATGAATATAACTCTTAATATGCCGTAAGAAATTGAAATATTGGTGGGCACTACTCACAATACCTCTTTGACTTACTTATATTTGTTAGAACTAACATTACTCAGTTTGCACGCGTGGATGTCACTGGTAAACACCTCCGTTCCACCGGGAGACTGAGAACTGTTCCTCGTTGTATGGCACCTTCAGGCAAGAACCCTCGTGTCATTGGCCCGACTTACTTCGAGCGCTTGCCTGCTGACTTGAGAAACGAGCCATCTGACGAAACATTTAGGCGTCGACTGAGAAACGTATTGTTGGAAAACCCCCTGTACTCAGTAAGAGAGTACATGGAACTAACCTCTTAAGTGTCTATTTTTGTTATTTAATTTCGATATTGTGATGACGATCCTTATTGGGAGATGCGATTTGACTATTACTATTATTATTGCTATGGATTTTTTAAATTATATCTTGTATAGTTTGACATTAAGAAATATTTTATTTTGATATTGTTTCATTTAGGCGTTTCATTATTATTATTTCTTTTTCTGATGTTGTGATGACAATCCTTATTGAGAGATGAGATTAATTATTACGTTTACTATTTACTTCTGTGTTTGATATTGTAATATTTAATTCAATTTTACTTTATATTGTATACGACGATCATGATGTAAATACTTATAACTTTGACTAATGGAAATTTATACTGTTATTTTCTCATGTAATAAATAAATCAAATCAAATCATATACCTCTTACGTAGAGTTTGTCAACTAATTTCGTGGCAGTGGTTCAGTTGCAAGGAAAGATGGACCACTATTGCTCTTTGTCAATAGCTTAAGTCACGGTTTTCAAATGTATGAAGCCGTTTCATTCTCCGCTTATATGTATTTAGTAGGACGAAGTCCTTTGCTAAATGGCTTTCTAAGAAGCGATAGAATTGTGTAAAGGAGTCTTTCATGCTTTGGTGTTTCTACGGAATTAATTTAGTCTACTAGGTTGTAACATACCTATCAATACAATTTCTTTCTGGGTTATTGTAAACATTTTCAGTTACATTGTTTTCTCAGATGTAAGATATGTTGCACGCATGCATGATTAGCATAACAACAAGCGTACTTGCTATCGGATTGAGCCACGTTCTGTATCTACTATTTTTCGCTTACAATCTAACCCTGTTCATTTCGAGATTACTCTCGGGCTAAAGCGCACTCGCCGACAAAGTGAGCGTCGGACTGGACAATCAAATCTGCCGCGACAATTTCTCGACATGACGGTACCTTTGTCCTTTGTGTTCCACTCATGTGCCTACCCGTGAGCGTTGTCACGGCCTTTTTGAAGCCCGCGCTGAGTTATTTCACGAGTATTGTGACATTTCTGGGCCAAAGAGCTAATTAATAAATTATTAGTGAAAGGGCTACGTATGAAGTTCCTAAGAAGGACTACATATAAAAACTTGAGTTGCATTGAAGATAACATTGGAGATAAGCAACATATGATTACAGAATCTGAAGTGTTCAATCATATTCGCTCCTATAATTAACATGCAGTGATGCGCCATATGGTCGTGCATATGTTTGTTTGTACAAGTACGTCACTCGAGATTGTACGAGCCCTCATTACCATATAGCATTACCCGGTCTGTTTGGAAAGGTCGCTCATATCGCCGTCAGTGGCTACGGATCGGTGATCGAATAAGGTCGGTTGCGCATATTTGTGTTGCCCTTATCTTGGCTATAAAAAGCAGGTAGTTGCATTCCCAGAAGTGTGTGACTACTCGATCCATACTCGATCTCGCGGCTTGTTTACTGTTTTAATGGTTCCATTTGAAAAAAATACTGGTTTTTATTCAAGTTTCTGTACAAATTATTGAACGAGTAACCCCGATCTGCGCGCCATGTGTGTTTTATCTTTTGCTAATGAAAAAGTAATTCGCCTTGAAACATTTATGGCTTTGAAAATGTAGCGTTAAACTTGCTCGAACTCATCGATTGTATATTCTCGATGACATAAGTTCAGTTTTAGGTCGTATTGTGGTCATTAATCACGATCGCCCGTTCATTCAGAAAGGGACTTTTTTGTAACCTTTTGAAGTGGTTCATTAACTAATTCTCAGCGAAAAGGAGAGTTTTTTTAAACTAATCTTCCTTAAAGACAGATGAAACAAAAGTGTCGGTGCGCGTCTGATTGAAACGTGATGCGTCCTGTCCTGACTTTCCAGAATTTTGTAATACATGGTGGTGTTTTTGCTGTCATTTTTAATATATTGACGGGACCACACCATAATACGATGGCCAGAGTGTGACCACACCCATTTGGGTCAAAATGCTTTTGGTTTGTGTTACAGTGCAATGTTTTTATGAGAGAATATTGTATAGGGCGTTTTAAGGTCGCCGTAAAAAGCAAACAGGCAAAGATATTTTGCGTGGGAACTTAGCAATCTTGTGTTTTGCTTCCTTAATGTTCTTTTCTATTTTTAGCAGCAGTGTAAAAATAAATAAATTTTAGTCAAGCGATTTCTTGCGATCCAAAGCAACTCGATCCACGCTACATAATAAGGTTACGATTTTTATGGGTTTCATTGATAAATAAGCATCTGTTTGCCCTTTCGGCGCAGTGGGTAGAATACACAAACTTTAACATTAAGTAAATATTTGTCGTAACTAACGGTTACTTCATTTTCGTCGCAACATTCAGGATTCCAGCAGTAGCTTTTAAAGGACCAAATATGAGGACAAGACGAGGCATCCAATATATTCTTGGGTAAGCCGGTACTGCGGTTGAAAAAGTAAGTCAAATCTACAGATTATTCTTATTTTTTCTTCAGATCAGTAGAAATAAGAGCTAAAATGTTTTAAAATATTAAATATACAAGCCAATCAGGTCCCATAATAATAGAGGAACATGGATACATTGCGATAAAGCGTACCTACAAGTTAAGCACAGCAAACATTTACGAGAATCGCTTAAGCCTCGATACGTCGTTTATCTATATTTAGATTTTATGCGATGCAGTCAGGTTATTTGCTCTAAATAAAGTCCCCGTCTTATTGACATTGGCGCCCTCCAACCCTTATTGGTCTTTCTTAGAAAAGGTACTAATTTAAATAACGATGCGTACTCAGTAAACTTTCTTCCGCCAAAGCGGATGATCGTCCATTCCCATTATAATCGATGAATAAAACCAGTCAACTGTCCTCTCAAACTTCACACTTTCTTCGATTTACTAAAGTATCTTCGGGTTCAAAAGCCACGTCCAACGAGAGATTATTTCTCTTCCCGTTACTTAGCATGTCCTGTCTGTTGACACGAGAAACTTATCTTCGAGCTTTCATTAAATACTCGTCTGATATGATTAAGTAAATCGTTTAACGTACGTTCGGCTTACGTCAGATTACTGGTTGACCCTGTGACTCACGCTACTGTTGCACTGGACCAGCTAGGGTGTAGAAAGTCCTAGAACGGGGCATGACCTTTAGAAAGGTCAGACAAGTGAAGTATGTAAGTGCCTGGATTTGTCTAGTTTCGATGGTTTTGGTAATTGTCGATAAGTAAGAGGAATACTTAAGCTTTGGCTTCTAATTAACACTATATTCGTTGTCTGAACTTTCGCATGGTAGAGGGTCGTGCAAGTGAATTAGGAGAGACTGTAGTTTAGTTTTAACAAAAAAAAAACATTTAAACAGTTTATTCTGTCCTCATTTTGTAGTTAAAAAAACCGATTAGTATTTGAATAGAATCGCAAGCAGATATATGAATCGTATGCACAGCTTATCTCTGTTTAGGAAGTTCCTTTGTTCCTCGTACAAGGCACGCGTAAAGTGCGCGAGCATACAGAACACTCGTACATAAATCAAGGTGCGATTCGTCACACCATATGCGCATTCGCTGCGGGCTCGACCCGTCGTCTGTCAGAGTTATAATCACTTGCAATCATCGATCGATGACTTGGGAACTTTACATGCATAATAGCGCTGGTGTGAGAACTACATTTTAATAGACCGCCTGTTGTTAACGCAATTAAGTGCTTCGTTGCTGCTTACAAAGTATTCGAGTTAAGGTTGTTAGAAAACTTGTTGCTTCTGGGCTTAAGGGAATTAAATGTTCTGATATACTACAATCGATACATATACAGAGGATAACAATGTTTACGCAACACGCGTATGTGGAAACGGCGCACTACTGCTATCGTTTATATTTTATCCACTTTTATGAATGCCTCAACGGATTAAGATACAAATATTGCTGTTGGCATGAAATGACATTAGCAGATATGATATTTTCCATCCGCGACAGGAATAAATCCTTCCGCGCCGTCAGTTGTTTTTACTTTGATAATGACAACTCGCGCCATATGGTGAATGTGGATCGATACAATAAGATCAACTCGTGACGTCTTTGTTTTACTGGCACCGGACGTGACGTCATTTGTTTGTTATTTTTAGCTCCGAGCTAGAGATACAAGATAATTAAATTCACAACCTGACATGTGCGCATTGTGTGCATATTGGACCCATTGTTAATATAAACTGCATATGACTATACCATGTAGACATCTAAGTTTATTCAAGTAAAAAAAAAAACGTTTTGTAATTATACAGTCCCTGCCTTTGGTTGCGAAATTCAGCTTTCATGTTATTTCCGTATTTAAAATAACGATGTAACTAGCAACAAAATAACCTCCACCCATTTGAGGAATGCATCTTGAATCGCCTTTGCATCTGAAAATAAGCCAGCATTCGCGACTTGACTGCATCACTGCAACTCGCTTGCTCTGTTTAGCATCATTCGGCTCGATTTATTTGGAATAAGACTTAGCTTGGTCAAGAACCAGTCCCGGATATCTACAGTGCGTTATGTAAACAAATGAACAGTTCACTACCAGGAAGAGGTGTTGTCGATGACCGATGCGAGTGGTTTCGATATATCACTAGAAAACGTTTACTTTGCCAATCAGTTTCAACATGGAAGGGTTAGGATTAGAATGTGTTGATGACGCTCTTTTAGAGAAAAACTATTGATTTAAAGTTAACGATTTTCATCCATCATCAATCAACTTACCTATAACAACAAAAACGTCGATAACTCTTAACTTATAACTTTAAAATTACATAGTAGACTATTTGCTCTATTTCGCGGACTGCATGACCTCTGCTGACATGTTTAAAAGTAAACTGTAACTAAAATGTAAATGTAATATGTAATGTGACAGGAAAATTCAATCAACAATGGAGAGACTGATGTACGCCCTTGCGTACAAATTGTAAGCTGGCAGTGGAACAATAAAATGTGAGCGAATAAACATTGGATCCGGCCCCCTGTCAATAGCTCTGATTGGAAAGCGGCGCCGGGGCTACTGCCCATTCATATCCATTCGACAACAAACAAATGGCTTCAATGGCACGTTTTGTTGCCGTTTCTTTCCCCCAATGCTTTTTGTCATTTTGTAAAGAGAAAAGACGGGCTCGTGACGAACTCTTCAGGAACAGACGGGGTTATAAAGTATCTGCTGCAATTTAGGTCTGATGTTTTAGTACGCTCTTGCACGATGTATGAACGGAAGCTGGCAAGCTAACTCTTGCGGAATTATTAAGGGGAAATTAGACAATTTTCGTTATTCTAGAGCACATAATATAGATCTTAAGGCTCTATGGTATATTGCGGGGTTATGCCGTGCAGTCGTAGTCGTAGTCGTAGTCGTAAATAATACATTGGTGCAATTTCAAGTTAGTTGTAGGAACATGGGAAGGCTATAAACACGGCCCCTTGCTCACCCAGCAACGGCGCAGTAAAGACCCCGTTTAATCACATTACGGTGTGTTGCGCCCTTCTGACTCGTGTTTACCGACTTTGACTTCGACTTTCAAAGGCTCTCCAAGTCTCGCTGAACTTTAGAATTTAACTAGTTATGCCTCATGAGTGTAATCCAATATCTAATTTTCAAAGCCATCTAATGAAATATATTTGTATTCAATATTTCAATATTTGTATTTCGCATATTCAACGATGTGTATTTATTTTGATTTGCAGACGAACGAATTAGGTTCATTGGGACTTTGACTTCTCAATGTCAAAGAGTTTTAGATACAGACGTGTCTCGAGACATGGACACGACTTGACAACAATGATATAACTAACACAATGAGTACGGCTTCGAAAGGCTGTGAAGAAAAATATTTATTCCATTTATATTTTTGATAGACCGTTGTTGCTTTGTAAGTTATTGTTAAAGCTTTTCAAAACATGAATGTATGTGCTAGTCATAGATTGAGCCAGTAAAATGCTTCGTCAGCCGTGACTCGTAACAATTACCAGTAGCTTTTTGTTACGGAATCGATGTAAACAAATTAATCCTGTGCATAAACATTTCACAAGACGATGTTTGTGATTTTTAATCAGTATTGTTGCTCTAAGATCTTGCGTTCTCATCATACACCGCTAAAAAAGCCTCTTTTCAAGAGAATTCGACTGTAGTTAATCTTGCTTGATAATCACACGGTCAACATGGACTTTTAGTTTGTTAAGGATACAGCTTAGGACAATATTTGACGGAGGCGCCACAGTTCACAATTATGGATGCAAACAAACTCAGATATTCAGCTCCACAGAAGCCTTAATGGGGTTGCGATGAGGGCATTAACCCATTAATGAAAATAGATGACTGTTATAAAAGTGTAGGAAATATTTGTAGCGTTTTTATGAAAGCTGTACGGAATATTGTTGGAGAGTAAAAAGCCAAGTAGGTACGCCTTGTTAGGCCTATATACATATTTTGTTTTATCGGTGCAATACGATTGTTCATAGCACCCGTTTCTGCGGCCTGTGTTACGTTAAAACTATACAATTCCCTCGATAGTCGGACTGCACAGTCGCACAGCTTATAATGCAATTTTAATTTTAAATCTAAAGCAATATTTTCTTCGTCGTTATTTTGATTCCTTTTACACTAACCTAGGTAATAAAAATGTAGAAAATAACAAAAAACAAAGCTGACTCCAAATATAAAACAAAAAAGAAATGAAAAAAATCTGCATAATTTATTATTTTCTTCAATTTACTTACAAGTAACCGTTTTTCTACTCAATGTTTACAGTATGGCTAATGGTTGATTTGCAGTAAAAAATATCTTTACTTTTTTATTTAAAAATATTGATTTTTTGAGGTAATCGTACTCAGCATCGTTTATACATTCGAACCTCATAGAAGGAAAAATATTTCCCAAATTTCCATATCAGTCCGTTAAATTTTCTTATGAATATTTTTTATTTCTATGAAGGTAATGCACCTGACAAATATCTTCCCATACAAAATTTTGGGACACTATAACGGTACATATTTTCTTCAAATCACCCTAAAATGGTCCAGACATAATCAGCAGCATTTCTTATTATTCGGATATAATTATCGATTTATGCCACTCGGCTACATTACGGAAAAAACGGTATTGTTATAAAGCTGAAAGTTTTATGAAATGTTTTAATAATATTCTCAGCACTTTCATATCATTATTTCAGCAGCGTTGTCAGCTTTATGAAGTGTCGCCGCGGTCATGCCGCTATCTCGGAGCCCAGTCGCGCGTGACCGCTCATCTCGTTACCGCCCGCCTGCCCCGCGCCGCCCGCCCTAGGGTTGTCATGACACTATTGTGGCACAAATTGAATTTTATTGTGAACTTGATTGAAAAAAGGTTTCTGTAAAAGCATTGAAATCAAATCAACCCTAAAACCTTGATAAGCAAGGGGTGCAGTAGGGCCTAGTTAGATATAATAAACCAAAAATTAGATCAAGATTATAACACGCCTCTTTTGCTTCGTTATTAATGAACTGGATTGTGCAACATGTGTTCAACGTTTTTAATAGTAATTTACCTACCACTACATGCATTGACTATCATACTTGAGTCCGTAAATTAGTATTCCGCTTCCTTATAAGTGACAATATTTTTATAGTAGGGTATATTTAGTTATATGCTAGTTAGGAGTGTGCAAAGCGGCACAAAAAATCTTCTCTCTCACGAAGATGGTCTACATCTTCGTATAACAACAATCCATACTAATATTATAAATGCGAAAGTGTATCTGTCTGTCTGTCTGTCTGTCTGTTAACTCTTCACGCTTAAACCGCTGAACCGATTTGGATGAAATTTGGTATGGAGATAGTTTGAGTGCCGGGGAAGGACGTAGGCTACTTTTTATCCCGGAAAAATACCCTTATCCGCGATAAACGAATTTAAGGCGGACGAAGTCGCGGGCAGAAGCTAGTATTTAATATATAATAAAAAGACTACCTTAGTATTTTAAGTTATTTTTTTACTTTACACTGTACCACTTCTGGACACTGTCCTAATAGTTGACAGCTTCAACTATAATTTATTGCAATAAATTTGAGGGCGTCAATTATTAACTTACGATGTCAAACATACGGTCGTTTACCTTACATATCCAAAAAAAACTATAAACTAACAGTCGATAAGAGGCTGAAACAAGGGTTTCGATGCTGATCACAAATTGGGTAGGGTAGCCTAAAGTTTGGAAGCCCTGCTTAGTGGCGCCACCCTCCTCCACATTATAAATTTAACTGAATTATCGACACTTCCGGGTTGACTTTGTGTTTAATGTTTGCAGAGGTTAATTGCGCCGCCTGTGAGCTTAGTGGGATGTTGCTGCAGTTTGCGACTAAACAATTCATAGGCCTATGAAGGATTAAGGACTTGCAGTGAACGCAGATAAGTTACTAGATAACCTGTTTCCCCCTGATCAAAAATGCGTCTTCTGCTTCTCTTTCTGTCAGTTGCTCTGCCCGGCTAGCATATAGCAGGCTACGACTTCGACTATGTATGTATGTGAAACGACACTGCGTCTCCCGTCTCCTTCACACTGTCATAAACGAAATTTAAATTTGAAAGTAATAGATAACATTTGTCGCCGTGTCACAGTTGTGCCAAAAGGGCTAATTAAAAATGTCTCGCCTCTTCCAAGTCGGTCCCTCGTTGTTGGGTGAATCTCCGACTGCTCCAGCTCTATTTCCTCCACCTTTTTCAGTCACTCTGAAGACCTCTGGAGAGCTTTGATTATAAAATGTATATCCAGTTGATAGGGCATTGAAAAATGTAAGATATAATTTTAATTATCTGAAACTACTAAAGCAGAGATCATTATCACGGCAAAGTGTGTAGCAGTCTGTAAATTTACTTCGAAATCTTTAGTAGACAAGTTAAAAAAATTATTCAAGCTCGTAAGAAGTAAGAGGCGTGTTCTTTGCTCACTCCATAAAGTTAAACGTGCGCAGACAGGAGCAAGTTTCAGTACTCCAAAACATTAAGTTTTCACGCCGAGACACTCGCTCTCACGCGCTGAGCTGAGCGTAAATCTTTTCGTTTGCCTCTACCTCGCCACAGACTTGGCGTGAACAGACAACACATAGGTTCATTCTTTGAAAAGTGTGATAAGTAGGTATAAACCATAAGACGAGACGCGGGTGCCATAACCTGTATTATAATTCATGTATAATCCTACTTTTACTTTTTTATTTATTTAAATAAATAAATAACACGAGCACAATTTCACACAAATCTACCTAGTCCCAAACTAAGCAATGCTTGTATTACGGGTACTAGGCAACGATATACATCCATACTTATATTATAAATGCGAATGTGTGTGTGTCTGTCTGTCTGTTACCTCTTCACGTTTAAACCACTAAACCGATTTGGATGAAATTTTAATTTATAGAGATAGTTTGAGTCCCGGGGAAGGACATAGGCTACTTTTTATCCCGGAAAAATACTCTTATCCGCGATAATCGAATTTAAAGCGGATGAAGTCGCGGGCAGAAGCTAGTAATATATAGATAAATGCTAATACTTAAATACACAGAAAACATCCAAGACCCAGGAACAAACATTCGTGCTCATCACACAAACAGTTGCCCTGGCCAGGATTCGAATCCGGGACCGCCAGCTTCGTAGGCCGTAGTACAACCCACTGAGCCAAACGTGTCGTCAAAATATATTACTGATACAAATTATTATGTATTCTAGGAACAGTTCCGATCCCATATTATTTTGTTACAAAAAACGAATAATTAATCTATTTTGTAAATTATTGACAGCATAACACCTTCCACGTGATACACGTATTACGATATGATAAATTTTAGTAGCAATGCAAATGTTACGTACACAAATGAAAACGTCCTATTAGATCTGAAATAAGACGGAGACAAATTCTCCGCTCCTTGTTGAGCTGGAATTAAACACAAACATAACATTCATAAGTTTAAAGCTCACAAAACCTGGACTGCTCCGACTTTCACATTAAGTACAACTCTAATGCACTTTATTGCCGCCAACTTTAGTGTTTTAAGCATTTCTGTTGCTGTTTCATGGAGACTATCATTGGGCTTATTTTTGTAGATAAAAATATCCGACCAAAAACAATTTCATGTAAAATGTTGCCAAGATAGTTTGGTATAGTCCCGACTGTATGGCTCGCACTGTCAAAAAGTTATCAGATCTCATGTAGAGCCAAGTTTCCAACTATACGAGCCCTAACTCTACAAACCCTAACTTCATAAAACTCTACACCTTAGTCAAAACAATATGTGGCTTGGCCGTTTGGCTACCGTCACATGGGCGTAAGGTGAAAAATTTATTAACTGTTTATTACTTTTCTGTTATACAATAGTTCTTATCAATATTTTACATGAAAATGTTTTTGGTAAGATTTCACTTCTTTTCATAATTTGGAGTACCTATAATAAGCAGTCTGCGAACTTGTATAATTTTAGCTTACATACCAAATTTCAGCTTTCTAGGACTTCAGGAAGTAGCCTAAGAATTGTGATGACTATGAATGTTGATCATCATCAGTAAGTGAGTGAGTCCATGACCAAATAGGGGTTGTTTAGATATCAATAAAAAATACATTAAAAGAGCTATGCAATTTAAACTTTACATGTTTAATAAGTCCACTATTGACTTCATATCCTGAGAATTTTGTTTATTGGTTGGTTTGTTCAAAAAAACGACGAAGCGCTTCGAGAAAGCTTCGGTAGTGCCTTTGCGCTTCGCTTGCATCGTCTTGTTGGGAGTTTATTAGTCACTTATAAGAAAAGCCAAAAGTTTTTGAAAAATCCTTTCCTTTATTTTCCATGCATTCGCGTTATCTACATCAATACGTGCACGTGCAGTGTCTGTCCACTCCAAGTCTGCGTGTACTAGTTCTCGTGCTTATCTGTAAGTGTCTGGCTGCATTTGCACAAGTTTGCAGTCTTGCGTCGGATTAAAAATTGTCGGCAACTCGCATCGACGCTTTAACCATTTAGACAAAAGAAAGTCGCGTGTTTATTTTTGTGAGGATTATTTTCAGCCAGCGAGCTTCTGTGCAAAGAAATTATGTTTCGTTTTAATAATTCTGACACTTTATATCTATCCTATTATAAAGTTGTAAAAATGAAATGTCTGTACTATTAGTTGGTAACTAAAACGAAATTTTTTTTTTGGATATGTTGTATGTTTGTACGTGTCGTTGTGGCTTCTTCACGCCAAATCGGCTAAATGGATTTTAACTATTTTTGGCACACGGGTAGCTGGGCATCCCCAGATGGTTATGGGATATGTTTTACTCGACTACGCCGAAGAAAAGAGAGGCTTATGATTTTTTTCTCCCCCGCTGACGAAGTTGCGGGCACTTTCTAGTCGGATATAAATACTCGTAAGTTATACGATATTATGTTACTCTTACTTTTGTACATTTTGTGATTAAATGCAGTCTCACATTAAATTATAGATAACGTTGACGAGAGTAAGGTAAGTAAATTGAATTGAGTGAGTAAAAAAATCCCATTTAGCGCGGTTCTTTTCGCAATATCTCTGACATTGTTTTGCACGAATCTTTAATTGCCACAAGCAAATTTCATATTTCCTAACAATTATATACGCATAATTATCGATTCATAGTGGCTGCGTGACTAGAATATAATTTTCGCATATGACACGGGTAAGACGAGAACGAGGCTTAGCTTCGCAAACAAGCCATTCTGTGTGTAATCCTGGCTTCGTAACAATATAAGAAGCCGAAGGGTTAAAAATAATCCCCCGCCTAGAACGGCACCGCAGAACCGAGACACCTCTTTAACCTGCATTGGAAATCCTTATCTTCTAAAGGGCTTGTAAAAGGGGCCTTATTTCGAAAGTGGAAAGCTTTAGTTTCGTTCCGGCCATGGTAATGTAAAATCGATTAGACGCTGATGTTTACGAAGTGGATTTGTATCGGAGGTGTAATCTCGCCCCTTACTTACGCCGTCTCGCGCCATATCACATACTATCTCCTTGTATGATAATTATCGGTGGGACCGCAAATAAAAAACGCAAACTCTGGACGTATTGTTAAAACCTTACATGTATTCAGGAGATGTTTACATTTACACGTATCGAGCATTATCATAAACAGGATTATTCAAAACTCATCATACAAACTTTTCAAGTGTATCTCGCAATGCTTATTCTGAAAGTATAGTCGCCACAAACAATATCGTTTCGTATTTCGTAATCGCCTCAACAGGAAATGCCATGTAAAAATGAATAAGTATTACTCGTACTTATACATTATTTAAATCGTAATTGATCAAAACATTTGCATGCCGTTAACGACGTTTTTGGTCTGACTTCATTCGAAACTAGTTCTTGAGCATTAAGCTTGAGAGGAATTCCAGTTGGATAGTTTACATGTCAAGTGGCAAGTCTTCGCCGCATGCATAGCAAGTTGTTTGTATGGCAAGCACGCGGGCGCAGCGGGCTGGCCGGCGCCGGCGTCTATCTTTTCTTCTATCTTGTTTTATTCGCGTATCGCACGTCGTCAGGTCAGGACATTCGCGACGCCGCGACGGCCGGACGGCGGCGCGAGCGCAAGGTCGCCGGGTGCAGCCCTATCTCCTCCGGCGCCCGCTCTCTCCGCCCTAATGTAACGACTCCACATCTAATTGAGTTCACATTACCCTAACTACCCTGTCTATAAGTGCAAGTTCTACAAATCAATATGTCAGCGTCCTGCTTTCGTGTGCCGTCCGTCACAGACAGCCAGCAGTCTTATCTAGTGCGTCAAGCTTGCGTCAACCCTATTTAGAGCACATTAGACGTGCGATAATTATATCAACCCAGAATAGACCCTTATATTTATCAGTTGAGTATTATGTTGTTGCAGGAATAGGTTTTGCTGATGTTGTCGCCTAAAATATCGGCTGGCGAATATCGAAATTGCCTTTTATGTAATGTTCGTGAATGGATTGTAGATAATGAAACAAGTGTTCACTGTATCTTATTACAGGGGCGTCGCGGTATCTACATTCCTGCATGTTTTGTGGTTTATGTTAGTAATAATCTTTTAACGGCAATTGCCTGCTAAATATATGTAAGAAATACTTGTTTGCGCCCTTGCTCCATTTAAGAAACACTTATTCGTTTCATAAGCAACGCAGTCGTTTATCAAGCTAAGAGCCAGGACTTAACTTAAACATTATGCCATAGTATAGTGTTTACAATTCTAGCTTTATGACCATATCAATTAATTGCAAGAGTGAATGAATGCAACGTGTTTCGTCATTCATTAATTAACTTGCCATCGTCTTGCGGTTTACCTTATAAGGGGTTATCGCGTGGCCGGCAGATAACACAAATATTTAACTGCAACACCATTAGGCAGCCATTATTTTTACCCACCTCAACAGACGGGGATACGTTGCTTTTAATTTGTGTTTACATTAAGGTGGAGCCCTCTGTAAACATCGTTTAAGTAATTAAACCTGTTACATCAAATGCCTTAAATAGAAATGGCCGCATTCTTGTTTTTAAACATTTCGGATGGTACGATATGGGTGCAAAATCAAGGAACTTTTTTCCGTAAATTATCACAGTAATCAACTGATTTTTAGTACCATTCGTTACTTATGTACATTTATATACATATGTATCAGTGGCGTGGCGTTAATATAGAACCCGATTCTCATCGGCTTGCCTACTTTAAGGCTTTTGAGTACTTTATTCTACTTCTTTTAAAGAAAAAAATAGAGAAAATATTATCCGGGCTTTACCAACATGTGTGACGCCACGCCACTGATATGGATGTATATGAATGCAACCTATCCCACCTGATATAAAGCATAAAATGCAGTCTTATACATACACATACGCAAAATCTAGTACAGAGGTTACAGGTGCATTGATGTTGGAGGACTGCAGGTCACTTATACGACATAATAAGTCCCATTTCGAACATCGTTATGACGGGAATGACATGCCACGACCGTCGGGCTATAGGAACGCTAAATCGGGTAAATCTGTCATGAATCGCATACGCGCGTGACCGGCCTACCGGCGGGGAGATTACGCCGCCATATGCGCCCTCCGACAAGTGACGACGGATTCTCATTACATTCACGTTCATTGCATTATTTCATTCCATTAGGGGACGCTATCGGTGCTTGCTGGGTTTTTTATACGCGATTAAATGAAGGTTCGGGAAGTGGATTGACTGCTGGAAAGCCGTGTTATTCTTATCTAAGAATATTTATTACCCGACCACGATGAAGCAAGAAGGGAGGTTATAATTTTAGCAGTCTATTACCCCAATCCACAACGCTGTGCTAGTTGCTAATGGAATGGCTACAGGTTCGTAATGACACAATTCTGGCTGGGCGACATAATACAATGACTATTTCTTTCATCGACTTCAAAACCGGATGTCTTTAGAGCTTTTTCCATGTCGAAAAACAGTTTTTTTTTTCATAATTTAAACTATATTATTTCCAAATTCGATGATTGTTTTAAAGCTTTGGGATACTACATGATTATAGGATTGAATTTAATTTCATTACGTAAGAACAATTAGTGATGAGTGAAGAGCAATCAATAACGATCGACTTTGACGTATTAAGGTTTGTTTAATCGAATACATACGACGTGTTACAGCCGTAATTGAACGCAAGGGCCTCCCTGTGGGACAATGGCATACATTATTTATCAGGTCACTACATTAAGTCTTCATTAATATGACAAGTTGACAGCGTGCACTTGCCTTACGAAACATCTTCTGGACCATGTTGATTGCTATATACAAACGAGATCATCACCTTCTTCAATATGGTTAAATACTAACAGGATTTGCAACTTGAATAACTTCCGTTTCTCTATGAAAAATATCTCTTTCAATAAAAAGGCGACGATTATTCTTCCAAAGAATGATGAATTGATGACTTTAGTGAATGGTAATAGCTGTAACTTCTATGTCTGTCAATAGTGACGCGAAACTTGGCAACATACGTGGCAAAGTCGCGATCAAAATAGCTTAATGCACTTTAGTACCTAATCACAATAAATAATTTACATGAAAATTTATACTAAGATCTTTTTAATAAAAAAAATATAATTTAGATATTTTGCTCCCAATGGAATGCTCCTTAAGGAATTAAAAAATTAAAATCTTTCGGTTTCTTGTATATTCAACGAATTACTAGTTTTTAAGAACACTGCAACCATTATAATGATTCCCGAGAGTTAAAATGTAATGACATTTAAAATCTCAGGCGTGATAACGAAACGAATCTTCAACCTCTTATTTTGAAGGTTATAGATAAAATGCTGTATGCTGCATTCGCCTGTCAGTCATCCATACATAGTTGCTTGACACTATAGGCACATGTTATGAAATAATTATCCAATCTTCATATGAAGTCCCTTCATATCTCAGCCTTAGTTCTGAATGCAAGGCGTGCGTAGTTTATCTTCTGGCTATTGCTAATTATTTACTGAAGATGCCATAATATTGACCGAGCTATAAACGGACTGGGAGGTCTAAGCCGTTGTTATTTCGATTCCGATATTTATGTAGCTTACCAATGCCGCGATGCGAGCCGTTCAATGTATGTTTATTACGGAAATTCAGCTCGTTAACTGGGGCTTATGAAACTATAATACTAGTTATGACATCTTTAGAAGATTAGATGTTTTATTCTTTAATGCTGGGAAAAGTTTCACGAAATTAGTAAGTAATAGGTAAGTAACGATAACAAAGAAGTTGGGGTCTGGCATAGTAGATACACATACCCATTTAACTTTGAATCAACTTGATTCATTTATTATAAACAAAGATCAGAAACAAAGAAAAAAAAATCGACGATACTGGACTGGACTTGAACCAGTGCCTTGAGCCAGACCGGGGTAGCACGTTCTACCAACTGAGCTAAGTCCTCCACGATTTTTTCATTTGCTTCTGATCTTTGTTTATAATAATAACGCTAGTGGAGTGATCCTCTGATAAATTGAAAAAATTGTGATTATTATCATTATATTTGTAAAACAAAAAGTACAGTCTTGATTCATTTATATTTTAAAAATCAAGCGGCAATTTGTTACTCATTCAGTTGTATATAGATACGACGTACTTCTAGTACATATTCCCGTTTGTTCAGCGAATCGCTACTTAAATGAAAATGGATTTCGTCTATAAGCATTGCAATCTCCCTGGGATCTCCGCTTTAAAGAGGGTGGCGGAGAAATGGCGCAATCCAAGTGATTTTTAAGCTCTATTTACACCCCGGAGTCGTTCAGCCAATCCCTTCGCTTATCCGACTACGGATTGCTATTGCAGTGTTAATCTCAATGGTGGATAATTTGCCAAGTCTAACTGAAAAATACTATCCTTTTTCAGGATTTTCTCTACATTTAAGTTGAGTTACAGCGTCGAATCATATAAGTGGTCGTCGGAAGTTGAAGTAAATTCTGGGATATGGAGCGCTCAACAGCTATTCGACATTTATGTATATTTTATTTATGCATTATAAAGGTGAATTTTTGTGTAGTGGTGGATGTTTTGACGTTTGTAACTCAATAACGCGTTAACTTCTAATCGGAGTTCGATGAAACTTGGCATACAGATAGATCGGGTCATGGATTTCTTTCTCGTTAACACGGGCGAATGGTAGTAACGTGATTTATATTCTAGTATCTATTTTCCTCAGGATACTGTCCTAAATTCACAAGCATTAGGCCGTAATGAGGATTATATCAGCAATTTGGATATTCATCTTCTGCAAGCTGGCGTGTCACTGTCAGGCGGGACGTGAGTGCTCCTCGAGCGCATCGGCGTTAGAGTTGGAGTGGCTCTCACGTCACTCCGATGGATCCGCTCCCCCACATCCAGAAGCTACCTATTAAATCTATAACCACAATATATCCCTCTCCTTCACAAACCCAGTAGGCGCGAGCAAGATGGTATAATTTAACAAGTAAAAGCGTTCTCGGTTCCCCACAAAAGTATCGATACGCAGCCAGTGAGTACGTGATCCATTTAAGAAATTTGCAATGTTAATGAATAACCCGCATATTCTGAGATGATCTGTCTGGCGCAGGAATTATGTGGAAGTAAAATGTTTTGTAATGATTGACGATTCTGTGAAATGCCGCTTATTAATAATAATATATTTTTACATATAAAGTAAGTAATACGTACTACTTTTGATAGCATACTAAAAATTACCCGCAACTTCGTTCGCGGAGGAGAAAAAAATCATAACCCTCTTTTTTACATAAGTGTAGTCAGGTAAACAGTGTATTAATAACCATCCTCTTATGTTAGGCTATCCCTGTATCAAAAATGGTTAAGATGCGTCTAGTCGTTTTGAAATGATGACGCCGCAATTATGTCCAAACTGAGCGATGGAGTCCGCTGTTATCAATGTTCATTCATACTTTTTAATACATTTGTAGTTCGCGCAGTTTTCTCTCAGAGTTTTGAATCTGAGGTTTTTCTTGGAGTTATGATTATGACCCTTTTAAGCAATTGGATTTTATAATAGGTATTTCGTATAGATGATTTGTTGTTAAGTAAAGAAATTGTACCAACAATACCTACACAAACATAATATTTAATTGTTCTAGCTTGTATACCTAAATAAAACTTCTCTTGACGCTCTTAATACAAAGGAGTAGTCGTCTCTTATCATTTTATTGCTACCCCAAATTAACCCGTTTGCGTTGCCGACGAAGTGTAAAATCCAATAATCGACTACAATTTATTTACCTGGCAGACCTGTTAGGCGTGTAGCGTGCCAAGGACCTCTTATCTAATTTTACGGGCCAATAGGATGTGGAGGACGTTGACAAGTACAACAACGAAGCCCGCAATATCCCCGACAAGTATCCAAGCGTCCAATAATGTCACGAAAATGAAATTCTCGCAATCCTTTCGACCCGACTCAAGTCTTTCGGAATATTTGGATATTTTTCCGAAATAAACTCTGATAGATGACATTGCGGCATAGAATGAAGACGTTTTGTTGCATGTTTTTAACAATTTAGCTAAAAATATTTCGGCAAGGAATAGATGGAAGCTTCCATTATGGGAGCACGCAAACGTTGACGCATATAGCGAACAATGGAGGCGGGCAATTGCTGAACCTAAACGATCATGATGGAGCGATGGCGTCGGTTAATTGGCTGCTGACACGTACACGCATGGTTCAATGACTGAAAAATATCAGTTGCTTATATGTACATACTAGCTTTCCCCGCGCCTTTATTAACTTGGAAAGAGCATGCTCTTCCCGTGGGAACTTTGCATCTATTCTATTCTTTGTTAATCTGAAGAGCCTACCAGAGAATTAATTATCAACATCACTAACACAGGGAATAGTGCGCCGTTAACTGTTAACATCTTAATTAGTTAACAAAAATACTTAGTTTCAATTAAGCTATCAGTCAGTCACAGTCACAACACAGCGCACGCTACGACGCATTCGGTGAGAACAAACGCTATCATTCTATTCCAGAAGCAGGTTCAAGCGTCGTGACAGACAGACAGAAGCGAGAAGCTGACGGCCCATTCATCAAAACGTCGATGTGTGCTTCATAGACAGGCCCCAAAAGGTCTACAGTAGCCGTTATCGCACCCATAGATCGTTATAACTAGCTATGTTCCCATGCTTTTGAGTACTTGTAATACTCGTTTGTTTCTGAATATTAATGGGTATCTAGTTCTGTATATGACTTGAATAATCGATTGTAGGATAAAACTGTATCGACATGCATGTTGTAACTTTGTAAACTCCATGTCCTTATGTAGAAGGGCTTTGTTTTCAACTGTGGAACGGGTATTAAGTACTAATGGATCGGTAAATATTTGTTAGCAAGTGCAGTTTTAAAAATCCTTCCTGAGTAGTCACCTCAATATTTAATTAAGGAACTCTCGTCCAGAATTTTATGCATCTAATCCCGCTGGTTAAGGCTGGTGGTTGCCTATCTTTTTTGTCTACTAAATAAAACAGAAAAGCTCGTAAAAGCACTGCAATGAAGCAAGTTTCATAGAAGTTTCCGGCAAAACGTGAAAGTTAAAAGGCGACCGCTTCATCAAATCCAGTGAATAGGCAACAAACCATTAGCTCCCAACCTTCTTGATGCATTAGCGCCGGAGTTGATTACAGCCCCAATACTTCCATCACAAGAACAAAGGAAGAAAGCAATTTTGTACACGGGCTCAACCACGTCTTTATTTTGATGAATAAGGGGCTGACCGGCCATAATCAGTCTTGATACTTACACATTTGTACGGTTTTATGGTATTGTTCTATACATTAGGGGTGGAATGCTACGGTAATGAGAGTACTCCATGGCTAAGGACTTGTATAGGAAAAAACCTGAAGGGTCGCAAAGACTTTATCCCTCTCGGGAGGCGATCGCGAGGGGAGGCCAAATGACGCAAAAAATCCTAGTGCGCTCGATATAAAATATATCGGGAAATGAGATAAAAGTTTTATATTGCGGTCTAGCAGTCGATATCTCAGAGAACTGTTATCGGTTTTCTTAACAATACATATTGTTCGATTGGCTAGCCATTTATCGGATTGATTTAGTGGAAAAGTAATATCAGAATGCTTTGGATGCAATTCTTGAATACGTCTAATAACTATGATATGCCATAAAACACTTACTTTGAAATAACCGTTCTACTATTTATATACGAGGGTTGCTACTTATATATCCGGAAACAAAAAAACAAACAAACATACACGGCTGAAAATAGTTTTATTGTTTTTCAAAGTATTCCCCTTGATGATCTATGCACTTTTGCATTCGCGTGAACCAATTTTTAAAGCACTTCTGCCACTCCGCCTGAGGTACCTCCATAACGTGTTGTTTGAATGCGTCGACAGCATCTTCAGCGGTCGAAAATCGTTGACCGCGTAATTTATTCTTTATATTTGGAAATAAATAAAAATCGTTGGGTGCCAAGTCAGGGCTGTACGGCGGATGACCCGTTAATTCCACATTTTGACCCTCCAAAAATAGAGTTGTTTCGCGTGACGTATGACAGCTGGCATTGTCATGATGAAGAATGATTCTTCGTCGCTGGTTAGTTTTACGAATTTGTTCAAATACTTCCGGTAAGCAAATGGTCGTGTACCACTCTGAATTAACCGTTCTACGGTTTTCTAGTGGCACTGTAGCTACATGGCCATTAATACCGAAGAAGCAGACCACCATTTGTTTCAATGTACTTTTTGCACGAGTAACTTTCGTAGGGTTCGGCTCATTTTGAAACACCCATACCGTTGATTGTTGCTTCGTTTCGGGATCGTATGCATAGATCCAGGATTCGTCACCTGTATAGATGTTATAAACGGCTTTTGAGTCACCACGGTTATATTTTTTTAACATTTTATTGCACCATTCGACGCGAGCATGTTTTTGCTCATTTGTTAAGTTGTGGGGTATCCAACGCGAACAAATTTTTTTTACAGCCAAATAATTATGTAATATGCTATTAATGCTGGTCATAGAAATACCCAGAGTCGCCTC
The DNA here is from genome assembly GCA_905404275.2 of Hedya salicella. NCBI lineage: Eukaryota > Metazoa > Arthropoda > Insecta > Lepidoptera > Tortricidae > Hedya > Hedya salicella. The sequence continues at coordinate 16,050,597 of FR990106.1, forward strand.
TATCTCGCGGTACGTAACATGTCGGTCGTCCATTATAAGTTTTCGCACAGCCTCGATATTTTGTTGTACAACGACCGATTTCGGGCGACCTGCCTTAACTTCGTCCGTAAGCATACTACGTCCACGATTGAACTCACTAAACCAGTGATACACAGTAGTTTTAGATGGGGCTTCATCACCAAAAGTTGAAGTTAGTTGATCTATGCACTGTTGTTGCGTTAAACCACGCCGAAAATCATAATAAATCATAGCACGAATATTTTCACGAGTGAGTTCCATTCTTGCTGCGAGATGACATTTAAAACCCGTCAAAAACAAAACACGAGCGTTAATAAGGAAGAAAAAATATACCTTATATACTTAAAAAAGTTCAAATTTTACCATGGCGGTCAAATATGCTATTTAAGAAGATTGTAATCCCGGTTTCCGGATATGTAAATAGCAGCCCTCGTAACTTAATTATTATTTTTTATATCGCGAAACTTAAGAGGGTGACTAAAAAGTAACCACAAGATTGCAAGGCCGCAAGGCCGAATGCTTTATTTTACTATAATGCTGGCGCGTTGTCTCAAGAGGACCATTACGCTGTCTAGGACGGACAGCGGTCCCCAAACTTTGTCCCATTGTTTGTCTGCCATCGCGGCCTGTCTCCAAAACGAGGGAACAAGAAAACTATTGTTCTGACCGAGGTTTAGTTGTTACTAGGCCGATTGACTAAGTTATTCTCATTAAATAGGCACAACGTTTGAGAATTTACCTACTTCGCTCTTTATCATGAATCAGATTCAGAATCATTTACCTATCGGCTGCCCGTTTCAATCTATAATTACTATTGCAAAGTTGTATATAGACATTGTCTTCACAATTTGTTGAGACGAACTAAGTTCTCAATCATTCTCATTTTAACCGACTTCCAAAAAAAGAAGGGGGTTGTCAATTCGACGGAATGTTTTTTTTTTTTTTATGGATGTTCACCGATTACTCAAAGACTATTTGACCGATTTCAAAATTTTTATTTTTATTTTATAGAAGGTACTTTCTAGTTGGTCCCATTTAATTTTGGTGAGGATCTGATGATGCAATCCATGAGGAATTGAAGGAACTCCTCAAATATTGTAGGCATACATATAGCGATTTCAGTATTATAAGAAACATAATAAGCATTTGCATTCAGAAAGTGTAAATTGGTGAAGTGGAACTGATGCAGAAGACCACAGAATGCCATCGGAACTCCTCAATGATAAATGATTTACGGGTGGCGACAAAATATCTTGATTAATTTAGCTAAGCAACTTCATAGTCACAAATTTAAATGTTCCTGATGAGAATGGTACCATCGAATTGATTTGATGATGGAGCCGGAAGGTAGGCACCAGATCTATGTAATAAAATAATGTATCCTAGCCGTGTTTGGGCTTGTTCGAATCGTCACGAGATACACTTTTAAGTAACGATTAACAAAAAAGTGTAAAATAAATAAACTTTTAAAGAAAAAAATAAAACCGACTCCAAAAAAACTAAAAAGTGAAAAATAACGCCATAATTCAGTTTCTTCAAATTACTTACAAGTAACCGTTTGTATACTCAATCTATACAGTATATACAATTAATGTTATTTTGGAGTCGGTGCCATCGTGTCACAACTTACTAAAATCGACAATTTTCAATATTTTACACATTCTTTATATGGCACCGACGCCAAATAAGATTAATTGTATATACTGTATAGATTGAGTATACAAGCGGTTACTTGTAAGTAATTTGAAGAAACTGAATTATGGCATTATTTTTCACTTTTTAGTTTTTTGGAGTCGGTTTTATTTTTTTGTTTAAAAGTTTATAGATGGATCAATGTTAATAAAATCCTATCTTAATGACACGCTTATACTTACAGAGCATTTAAAAGCGTCCCATAAAAAAAACTGACGCAGTTGGAATATTAAACTTGAATGTGATAAAATCTATACACCTACTATATTATAAAATTGGAAAAAAAAGTTTGTTCATTGAAGATATTAAAAACTTAAGTAAAATGGACAATTTAAAGGTCACTGAATCGAAAAAAAAAATTGCATGTTTGTATGTGTCGCTTCTGCGGCTTCAACACGTCATTGCGGCTGAATGAATCTCAACCATTTTTGGTACTCGGGTAGCTGGTCATTCACATATGGTTATAGGATACTTAACCCGACTTACGTTGAAGAGAAATAGACAATTATGATTTTTCATACATGCACATTGTAATCAAGGAATTAATATAAGGATAACGACGAGGAAGTAAGTTTACAATAAGCAATAGAGTGATGACTGATGAGCCCCAATCATTCTTTAGGGTGGATAGAATAAAATAGATAAGTTGAACATATTAGTTAAACGCATGCGCATCGCGCGTATAGTTTGAGAACTGACGCAGGATTGGGCAGGGCGTGATCTAATGCATAATCTAATTCCGTGTGTCTGCCGCTCTTGCGCCAAATTTATGTTCTTCCCTCCATTAAATATTCCATTATTAAATTATTGTATGCAACATTGCCATCAGCCTAAGTTTGCATGAATAATTAATTAATATTCACTACGACGACACACCGATTTGCATAATAGATAATTATAAAATGTAACATTCAGATAAACACTAACAATCCTTACTCATATTATAAATGAGTAGGTATTGTTTGGGTAAGTAAAGTACTTATCTTTCTTTCACAGACCTATAGAGAATCGAATTTGTGTGATTATAACAACATTAAGTCGGTTGAAAATGGCACCTTTCGCGTGTAAATCCATACTTCCATCTAATATTATAAATGCGATGTTACCTCTTCACGCTTTCACCGCTGAACCGATTTGGATGAAATTTGGTATGAAGATAGTTTGAGTCCCGGGGTAGGACATAGGCTACTTTTTATCCCGGAAAAATACCCTTATCCGCGACAAACGAATTTAAGGCGGACGAAGTCGCGGGCAGAAGCAAGTATGATGTATATTTTTAAATTTAGTTATTAATTATTAGATTCTATATCGTTTACAAAGGCTACCTATATTTTATATTGAAGTAATGAGTGAGTTCCGAAAACCGGGGGAATATTAACCTAGTTAGTGATACTTTTGTCTGATATGAGCTTGCAGTCGCAGTAAAGTAATTACCTTAAAATGCGGTGCTCTGACTAGTAAGGTTTCATTTTACGAAAGAGCTCAGAACTGTTGAATGTTCCTGTCGGGAGGTTAGATACTCATAATTAACAGCCATTCAGGGGGGCACGCATAAAGCCTTGATCCGGGAGAAAAAAGTGCGTGCGAACAAAAAGGCCTGATTTCATCTGCCCGTCTTTTGCATAACGAAAAAAAGGTATATTAAAATTTTAAAGGAATCCCAAAAATGAATCGGGGAGTGCAGCTTCGGGTAAATAAAGCAAAAGCGCCGGGCGCGGGCGGAGTTTAATCAGAGACAGCTCTCCCGACGAAAATGTTTGAAGCCGCCTCGAGTGCTCTCCACTGCCGTGCATCGTCGTAATGTAACGACAAGTTTGATAATAGGTGCCTATCTATTCTAGACACTGCATTGCTTTCATCATTATGAGTGTTTTGTATGATCTAGATGGGTCGTGATATCAAAGCGAATTTTGCATGCCTTACAGTAATTAGAACGCGTGTCAGTACGTTATACAGGAAAAAATTCTTAATTACATTTTATAGTTACAATTCTTAATAAAGACGCACGCTGAGTTCAATAGTCGAGTATTTACATAAACAATATAACCTCGTTTGGAATTATGAGAATTTCATGTGACCCAACTCGCCTATACGCTTATCTTGGACCTTTCAAAGTAAGTACTTACTGTATCCTTTTGACATGGGATGTTATTAAGTTTTCCTGGATGCATTTACAAAATGATATTTTTACTGCGTTCCCGAAGACGCAAGTTGTGTTGTAGGTTAGTAACTGCCTAGTCCTCGAAGTGGGCGGGAAACATGGCTCTCGTGCACTATCGATATTACTTCCCTGCCGGAAAGTTAGGCGTCTCATATTTTAGTTCTCTTATAAAAATTTATATTCAGTTCACATTTACCCGAGCATTGTGCAAGTATGTAACAGAGTAAACGTCGCGTTTGGATTGGACACGTGCCAAATCACAGACACAAGCTACAAGTGTCAGGCGCAGCCTGGCTTGCAATACTTGGCATCTGTCGGCGTCTCCCGCTCGACAAATAATTGGGTAACAGAATGAGGACGCCGATGAATCTTTTTTTCTTTTTAACGAATGAACGGTAATTTTACAGCGAATAAGGCACCGGCGGCAATCCCATTGTTAAGCCGCTTTTCGTTACAAAAAAGTGTCGACGCCGGCGGAGAATAAGAATTGTAGCTGGCGGTTAAAACACGGGTAAAACGAGTAAAATGTCGAGACTATTCTTCCGAAGCGGCCCGTATCTACAGAATGCAGTTGAAATTGCATCTCCCGGCACCCTCGCCCTCGGCGGAGGGCGCGGAGTATCCGGTCCCCTCCGTCCGCGCGGACTCCTGCGGTGATGTTTTTATTCAATTCCCGTGATACAGTTACAAAGGCTAATTTACATCTATAATATATTCCAAGGGTTATAAAGCTATAGACATAGTTTCGATCGTATAACTTAAGCTCTTTCCGTAAACTGAAACCATTAAATTTATAATAAAATCAGTAATGTAGGCGCTTATCGACATAAACTGAAATAAAATCTTTATTATCATATTAATTAGGTTCTAATACATGTTGGAGCCGATTAAAACATTCGGTTCGCTTTGCAGTAAAAATAAAAATTGTAATGGGTAATGCACAGCGTTTCTTACTTTCAATCCCCTCTGACTCTCTGTAATTATGGGATTAACATTAATGTCTACGCATTATGGGACTATTAAAGTACATATCCATATATATCAAATTAAATTATATTAACTGTATGTTCAAGTGTTTCGGTAATGAGTGATGTAGTGTCGCGTACCTAAGCCAGTAAGTCTAGTGTTCGCGTCCGGCGTCGAGTTTCGAGCAAATTAGCACCGCTCTGGGAACGCAGTGCCACCAACACTATGATAAGGATAATCTAATCTGGTATATCTAAGCAAGTTTTCACAGGTGTATACAATTCTAAAGTCTTTTGGTGGTGAAAGTTATTTTAATGAGTTTATGTTTACTGAAACCATTCGTTTGTATAATTTCAGTTCTATACTTTATCGTTCCATTAGCGATTATACATTTCTAGCACTGTTGTTCAATTTGGAATTATCACATTCTTCCCACGGTGTGTTATTTAATGTGTTTTTTTAAAAGGCCGGTAACGAGATTCGATTTGTTCGGATATCCGTCTATCAAGCCGTCAGTAAATAATTGAACCGCAATTGCAGGCTTCTATTTGCGACCGCTAACCGCCGTGGATGCAGAAAAACAAATCCAATTAGACTGTTTTTAAACACATAATAGGGAGTTATAAGCTTGAAGCCTTTTGCCAAGGCAACTTATCGGCGGGGATTAAAATGTAATGTCACAGAAAAGGCTTATTTGTATTTCTATTCTGTACAATTATCGATTCAAAGATTATGTTTATTTATCTTCAAACATTTAAGTGTTAACATTGTGTATTTAAGAATTCCTATTCGAATGGCCTATTTGACCATTCTCATTGAGATATTTTAATATGTTTGTGACATGAGTAGCTATAATTCACTGGTATTTTATCTCTTCTAAATACTAGCCTTAAATGGCTAAAAAAAAAGAAAGATAAAGAACATTTTATTCGCGCTCAACAGATATAAGTAGCCGCGAACATGACAGGTTATATAATACAAATAAAGTACGATTTAAATTTTCTAATAAAAAAAATGTGTGTTTTTGTGATAATAAAACGATACATGCTATTTTCTTATAATGAAAACTATCATAAATACGTATTTCTAACATTTGATATCACCACCAGTACAGTGCGCTGCACGCATATATACAGCGAGTTTCCGCAATCTTCATCAGTCAAAGTGATGGAGGCATTCCGACATTTAAGCTTTTAATGCACGGTCGTCACTCAAAAACTCATGAAGAAATTTGTCACCGTATCTAGTTAAAACTGTCACAAAGCACGTTAACGTGTTAAACTCTAGGCGATATCAATTTATTTACCCAGCATGGAACACGTAATTAGCCTAGAATCAGTTAATCGGCAACATAACGGATTACTAATGTCTTCCCACCATTATAATCAGCCATTTATGGTAAGCATTCGCGTTACATTCTTTAAATTGCCACGTCGGCCACAATTGCTGTATAAATCACTCGGAGACATATTTTTCTTGAAGTTATGACGAAGGGTCGGTTAACGCACATGAATATTGTTATGAGAATTTACGTGGGAGAAGGGTGTTTAGTTATCTTCAGCTCAGCCCTCCCGGCTCGAGACCCGGGCATCGCTTCAATTTGGTGCTGATGTATTTGTATGTATGGGAGAATTTATATGTAAAGGACCTACCTATTAACGCTGAGTTATTTGCTCAGTACGTAAAGCATATTTTATGAGGATTTTCGCTCAATTTACTGACCGTTATTAATGTCGCTTTATCAACCATTTCAATCTTAACAAACATTTTCCATTGTGAATGTTAATTACTTAGAATCACTTTACATCAGTTATTTGACAAAGAACTTGTACTTTTTGTACGATTGTAATCTAAATGATCTTTTTCCAAGGATTCGTTCAAATTATTTGCTCATAAATTGTATTTTTACTAGAAATATGATAATTTCTACTAACAAATATAAGTTGATTGCAGCATCCTTCGATGATAAACTTCGGTGATAGGTCGTTGACTGCAATGGCTGTGAGCGATTGAATACTGAATGATAAAATGTCTATACCTAAAAGGGCAACTTGATGGTCTTGATGTACACTTACAGATTGGAGATATTAATGGTCATGGAGGATTTATTTTAGTTCAAAGAATAGTTAATAAGAAATCTACGAGGACATAACATAAAAGCTAAACTAAATAGACATCGTGAATACTCGTATCATATATCATCTTTTTAATATGTATACTATTACTTCAAAGCTAAGCCTGATGATTAACTGTGAATGTAAAAACTGTAAGACCCTCTAAGAAGATGACTCGATGCGCGCTTGACTAGTTTTTGCCGTTACATCTTCGACCGCATATTCCTGTGGTAAAGTCAATGCATGAATCACCTCGGCGCTTGCAAAAAGGCAGCGCCATAATGCACGCCATATGCAGTTTTTATTGCAGTTTTTATCTAACTCATTTGTTGCACTTACACGAGAATCAAGAGCACTGCGTGTCGACATATGCAGAGGGTAGGGGACCTGTTTATCCATACTAATCCATATCCATACTAATATTATAAATGCGAAAGTGTGTCTGTCTGTCTGTCTGTTACCTCTTCACGCTTAAACCACTGAACCGATTTTGATGAAATTTGGTATGGAGATAGTTTGAGTCCCGGGGAAGGACATAGGCTACTTTTTATCCCGGAAAAATACCCCTTACCCGCGATAAACGAATTTAAGGCGGACGAAGTCGCGGGCAGAAGCTAGTATTATAAATGCGAAAGTGTGTCTGTCTGTCTGTCTGTTACCTCTTCACGCTTAAACCGCTGAACCGATTTGGACGAAATTTGGTATGGAGATAGTTTGAGTGCCGGGGAAGGACATAGGCTACTTTTTATCCCGGAAAAATACCCTTATCCGCGATAAACGAATTTAAGGCGGACGAAGTCGCGGGCAGAAGCTAGTATGGAATATGTAGTTGCATCTCGCTTGTTGAATCTTTGACGAGTTGCCGGGTAAGGATGGGACACAGAGTGTCCTTGCGGTCGCAGACACTTATGCAGTGCCGTAATAAGCACTGTTTGACTTCTTACTGATAAACGGCAGTCTCTATTTTGCTTCTTTATCCTATTTTATTATCTTAAGCGGTGCCTCAAGTGGAAGCAGGCGGGTTTGTTTTTTCTACTAAACATTTCCATTAAAACGTCGTGATGACAAATGCCATCAGTTTTTGCATTGCAAACTAATCGGACTTTTAAAAGGTTTAAACTTTCTAACTTGCGAAATAATTCGCTTAAATGTATAATTAGGTATACGTTTATCATCCATACTAATATTATAAATGTGAAAGTAACTCTGTCCGCCTGTTTGTCTGTTACATTTTTATACTTAAACCGCTAAACCGATTTAGATGAAATTTGGTATGGAGATAGTTTGAGAACTTGGGAAGGACGTATCATAGTTTTTATCCCGGAAATCATACCTTATGGGATTAATAAATGGGATGGATAATGTTTGAATAAGGAATCAATATTTAAAACTTTTACTTTACTCAGGTTACAGTAACGCGGTCGAAGCCGCGAGTAAATGCTAGTCAGACTATAAAGATTCGACACCTAAATCGTGTTTAAGTAATGTGTAATATACTTAGATTAGGGAAAATTAGAATAGATAAAAAAGAAAATATTGGAGTGGGAAGAGGAAATGGGCTCAACGGCTAACCGCTTCATTAACGTTGAACGAAAAAAAGGGATTTAAAACTAATAATAAAGAAAACAACGGGCAGTGGGCAGTCTAGACGCGAGGCGCCAGACGAGTGACCCCATTTGACGCACAAATAGTACTGCTATATTTTACAAACGCATTTTGCAATTTAGTATCGGAGTGGACGAAATAGCTTTCAATTTTCCAATATACGATCCGTTCATGCCGATTGCATCGATGTGGGAGACTTGGTTAATTAACTGCGCCGATAGAGTCCGGCGCGATTTTAACTGGCGGATGCTTCCTGATGGAGATTAAAGGTTAATTATATACGCTGAATGATATAAACCGTATACCTAAAAGCTGAAGTTTATGTAACTTCAATCATGGCCATTTTTTCGACTCTCTTTCGTTCGATTCAAAAGACAGTTTTAAAGCGTCAGAAACGAGGCTGAATAGGAAAGAATCTGATCCGCAATTTTCGGTAATTAAAGATAAATTTCAACATTAGCAAAGTTGATTCATGCTCAATGCTCAATTACTCATATACGCGAAATCTAATTTGTAAGCACCATGTCTCTCTTTATTTTCCCCTTGTAGCTTAAGCGTATTCTTAATCGCAACATTCGCAACGTAAACAGTAGGTACTTATCTGTTTATTCGTCCTGAAATACATTTCTAAAAAGATCCTACTTACGACTTAAGATAAATAAAACACTAAAGCAGGAATTCCGGGTAAAAATGTAGTACGCATGCGCGTTAACCCTTCGCGTACTACAGGAGCGAAACGCGACCTTCGTAGGTCGCCGCCCCGCCATTCAGTCCCCTAGAGGCAGCCATTGATTTTCGACCGTTCGACCCACTACCACATGGCGCCGGCACTCGAGCGCAAAAACTACCCGGCTCACTTCGCAATATTCGACACGTGGCCTGATCACTGACTCAAAGGGGTTAGGGTGCCTTCTAGGTCACCGAACTAACCTGGATGTTCAAAGCATCCTAATTTTTCACCATAAATAAATCACAACACGGGAGGATATACCGAAAAACGGTAAGTTCTTTTCCAAATTAATGAGCCACCTGTCTGAATTTTGCACAAAAAGCACATTTTACGAGTCGAGTTTATTTAGCTTATTATGCGACCGGCAACCGCAAAGAATATAAAGTTTTACGAAAATGGGAATGTAAATTTTAATAAAATCTGCTTTGTTGTGGTAAAATAAGATCTTTGTTCTGCGGTTAAGTTCGTCCAGCAATAGGTACTTACCTATTAGAGGAAAAGTATTAGTGGGGTTTTATGTCATTGATAGTTTAGTAGCCAGAGAGGTCAGACAATGACCTCACTGGCGTCGTGCCTTCAGCCTTGCTGGTTCCATGTAACTTTGGATTAGTCCGGTCCATTAGTCATACTGTGATTATCCGTGACGCAGCATCCTTATTTTGCATTGGCAATGTATGGCAATGAGTAACGCTGGTAGAGATTAAGTTCGACCATTCGTCAGATCAAATCAGCTGACGGCATCGATTAAATAAGTGCAAATAAGAAATGCACGTTAGGCGGTAGGCATTTCCGCGCCTCGCTGCGAAGGCTCCATCCACTTCATCATCTCAAACGTATAGTCAGTTCACGACCAACAAGGGATAAAGGGTCAAAAAAAGGTGTTAGGCATTAACAGTCTTAATAATGCTTGTTGAGCTCGTTAGATTTTTTGTAGTATTTTGAATTTTCAATCTATATAAATGTTAGGGATGTTTTCTATCTTAGCTCGTATTTTATGGTAGCAATGAAAATTACTCTGGACGGAATTGGAACACGCGTCTTCAATTGCTACCTGCTCTATCCACTATAAAACCCACCGAACAGCGCGTACTATCTATGTTTATTCACAAAAAAAACACGTTCTTAATAATTGAAAATTCCTCTTGCGTCACAGATATAGATAAATGATTTACATACCTACTAAGAGGAATATGCGTCAAAATAGGTACAATTACCGTAAATCCACAGTATTGTACCTATTTTAAAACGAAAAGTTTTCATCCTTCTAAAATTGTTGTTACATCATGAAGATGACGCGAATAGTGACGACCGCGATAACCAAAACTTCCTCACTCTTATGTTACCAGTTTCCTGAAACCTTGAATTTCATTACTTTCGCAAATCGTTTCATAAGAAAATAATAATTATGGGGAAATAACATATATTCAATTCTCTATTATATTCAAAATATATAAATGTTACTTAGCTTCTACCCGCGACTTCGTCCGCCTTAAATTAGTCTATCGCGGATAAAGGTATTTTTCCGGGATAAAAAGTAGCCTATGTCCTTCCCCGGCACTCAAACTATCTTCATACCAAATTTCGTCCAAATCGGTTCAGCGGTTTAAGCGTGAAGAGGTAACAGACAGACAGACAGGCACACTTTCTTGTTTAATATAATAAAATATTAGTATGGATATGGATTATACACTTTATTACTTTACCGTAATGTTGCAATTTCTTTGTACTTAAGTTCTAAGATATATTTTTGCATAGGGTGTGACATAACATTTACAAAGGGAACCAAACCGGTTTATTAATTTTAGTATTGCTTAATTAGATTGATGAAAGTATAAAAAACAAGAAAATAAAATATTGTAATTACTTTAATCGTCATACCAAGTTCAGCAAATACTATATAAAAATCCTTATTACCTTATGAACTATCTAGTTGGCAGTATTAGTATTGTGCAAATATTTTCAAATTCAAATTCAAAGTTCAAATTGTTTTGATATACTTAATAAAGCTCTACGTGACTGACGCCTCCATGATTCATAATCAAACCGCAGCAAAATAATAATAAACTATTATATTAATTACCATACGCTCGCCCTGTTCAGTATCCTTCGTTCCTCCGAAGTGAACGGACTAAGTACAATAAGTGTAATCATAATCGTGAGTGCATTGAGGCAGGCGTGGCGTACTCCGCGATTAGGCGGAGTTACAATAGAGATCTTTGCGGCCTCAATAGAGAGGGTATAGATTAACGCGAATCCTGCGTAATCCACCAAGTTTTGTATTGATATTGTTTGATTGAATTATGTGAGGATGCCGGACACAGTGAACATTCGTGTGCATATTTCGACTGTTTTCAGCAGTTGCAAAGGATGCTACTTGCGGAGCATAAAGCCGCAACCGAAAAGGGTTAGTTTTGAATGATTATTTTATTTATCACATTGTTTACACTCTTCAAAGAATACAGATTTCACGAATGTAATATAACAGTGATTAATTTTTAATACTGGCTTGATAAAACTCATGTTTTTTTTTATTATAAAATAAACTGTATTTTTGTTCATAACTGATCATTTAATTTGGTAGTCAGTTATTTATTTAAAAATAAACATTACATAATTTTGTATTTTAATCTGAACTATTATAAAGTTGTAAAAATGAAATGTCTGTAGATTGAGGATATTTTCCAAAATATAATCGAAACTGACTATGGAGGTTACTTAGTCGAAAAATATTTTTTTGGATTTTTTGTATGTTTCTCTTTATCGGCCCAAAACGTCAAAACGGATTTCAACTATTTTTGGTACACGGGTACTCGTGGCTGAACATTCACAAATGGTTATAGGCATGATAGTTTTTACCCCACGCTGAAGCAAAAAATGTTATGGCTGTTCCTCCTCTACGAACGAAGATGCGGGGCACCTCACTAGTAAAAGTTATTACATATTAAAATTTCCAAACTAAGTTTACCTTATTTAAATAAATATGGAACTGTTTCAAAAATGAACCATTTATTAAAATTTATTATTTTATATATTTAACAAAAAATATCAAAAATACCGCGAGGCGAAACGTACGGTACGGATTAAGTCGCGAGATTAAAGATCGGGGAAGTCCCTAGACACTTTTTGGCTAATTTGGTCGCAGTAAAAAAGCATTGATTTATCACTTACTTTTATCGCGTTTAAAATCAGTGATTTAAATCAAGTCGAGACTGATAACTTGACGCAATAATATTTATTCAACCTTAGCTACACGTATGTCTCTGCAGCTGCATACATCTAAGATTTTATTCAATCCATACTATAATATTATAAATGCGAATGTGTGTCTGTCTGTCTGTCTGTCTGTCTGTCTGTCTGTCTGTTACCTTTTCACGCTTAAACCGCTTAACCGATTTGGATGAAATTTGGTATGGAGATAGTTTGAGTCCCGGGGAAGGACATAGGCTACTTTTTATCCCGGAAAAATACCCGTATCCGCGATAAACGAATTTAAGGCGGACGAAGTCGCGGGCAGAAGCTAGTGTGTTATATTTTTACTTTAGGTAGAATTAGGTTTTGGTCCAAATGTAAATTTTGGAAAGTGAGTCGTCTAAAGGAAGGATATTTTAGTTTATCGAATGAAATATAGAATTATTTTATGTTTCTTTTCTAAGTTCCTTAAAAAAATTATACCTACCTTTAAATTCATATCTCGACCACCACGATTCCATCTTAAATGATATTAATTTAATTTATTTGATGCACAAAAAAGGTTCTTGGACACACAAAGCCGGATGCTCGTTATAAGTAACCGAAAAAAACTTTGGCCATTGTTGTTGTTTACTGTATCAATTTTGAAATTGAACTACCCTGCGATAAATGGCGGTTTGTGAGATACGTTTGTTATTTTAATCAGTTCGTTTATTTGAGAAATATAATACAATTATATCTTTATGTTTTTACTTACTTTACTACCACTAAAAATAAGGCAATAAAGCAGGGCACTTAATCGTTTTTATTATGATCACTTTCAAATAGGATAATCTGTTTTAATTTTCACCGAATTAGTGTTTCAATTGGTGCTTTTATAAGGCATCGAGGCAGTGTCCAAAATGGTATACGTCTTTTTGTAGTCGACTGTACTTCGAAGCAGATACCGAACGTAGTCATTTGTGAACAATGTTTTGAGATTATGTATTTTGTCGGTTGTATTTAAATCTTAATCTATCATTGAAGCCAAGTAATTGAAAAAATAAGTTCAATACGAACTTATTCATCAAAATACGACGGCAAACATTATTGATTACATCTGTACCTACTTGATCACCAAAAGCTTAGTCATCCCGAAATTTCCCAATCCTGTATCTGCCAGTTCAGGCAACACGATTTTAACGATGCAGCCCGTGCCAATTACGCCCGACATATGATTACAGCTGCATAGACACGCGTAACCAAGTTATCAATTGCATAAACAGCCGATCGGAAACGGACATGGCCTGCCTCAACGTTGCGTTGCACAATCCGTCATTGTGATATAGGACTCGGTGCAGCTGCGAGTGTGCCAAATTATGTGGGCGCGGATGTCAAATACTAATAAAATAACGAGAGCCGGCACGCGTGTTCCTTATTAACGCATATTTATACGCGAAACTGGTATAGGGTCAGAGTTCGGTGCTATGTTATCGTATGAAGCTCGAGACATTACTTTTCATTATGTTCTATTTATGGTAAGCATAGCTTTCTTGGCTTTTTGAGGTAAATTACGCCCCTTATGTAGCGCTAGAGCGTTGTATTGTATTTGTATAACCTATTACTTTAACCGAGCATTTCTTGTTGTACATATATGTATATGTAATTAACTGTTTGAAATCTGGTGCGCAGGCTCAGTTTTGATTTTTCAGTTTAATCTAATGTCTTAAATATTTTTAGCAATGAAAGTAAAATGGCAAATAAATTTCTTTCACCTAAATATGGCTGCAGATTGGGGAAATGCCAAGGCTCTCAGCCACAAAGTCAATCATTAATTAATTATGCACCTTGGTAATACAATTTACACAATGCCGGAAGATCGAACGACGCTTAAATCAAAACACGCTGCCAAGTCTATCTTTTTTCAAGTACCTACCTAAAGTACTTGAACTTTTTATGCGATTCGTGAGAATGTCTGCGCTTTGCCAAATTGAGCATTTCCATAGTTTAATTTCCGTACATATATATTTTGAGCAATAATTGTATATGTACCTATATATTTTGAGCAAATTGAGCATTTCCATAGTTTAATTTCCGTACATATATATTTTGAGCAATAATTCTATATGTACCTATATATTTTGAGCAGGCGAATTTAAAAGCGGATACAGATACGAGTACTATACTTCTTTAAGTGAGCCGCAGCCGGATAACTGTTTTAGGTTAAAATGGCAGTCATGACGCGAGTAGAGCGGGAGCAATTGCACCCTCAAACAGCCTATTCGCACCTCCTTGACTTTTAGTGTAATATGTTGAACATGTTACTATAACTATGTTTTGTTGTTACAGTGCATGGCGCGAGCTCTGTACGACAACATAGCGGAGTCGCCGGACGAGCTGGCGTTCCGGCGGGGAGACCTGCTAACCGTGCTCGAGCAGAACACCGGTGGTAGCGAGGGCTGGTGGCTGTGCTCACTCAGGGGGCGCCAGGTAAGCCAAGTCAAACTATACAGAGCACTGAATAAACATAAATATTATGTAGTACACGTACAGCAGACTCTCTTTTAGATCGTGTTTTGATCATACCGAAAGCCGCGTGTAACCAATTGCGAATGAGAAAGCGACCCGCGCGCGAGTGAGAGAGCGATATTGTTACCAATATGCGCGCTCAAAATCTGAACATTCATGTCTTATGCACGAGTGTGTCAACTTTTTGCGGCGCGGCGTAATCGTGGAGCGCCCCGGGTGTGCCTGAAGTCGTGTTAGGCATACCTATAGTGTTTATACATACATTCTTTGCCTTCTCGTGACAACCGCACTATGCACTATGCGGGTTATTCCCACCTGTTACCACCAACTTGTCACCCGTGGTAACAGCTGGGATTTTTACAACTGGGAAAAAAAATCCCAGTAGTTACCACCAATTAGTTTAGTGGTAACATTTGGGAATTTCTATTTCCATTGGTTCCCACAAGTAAAAGATGGGAATAAAAATCCCAGCCGTTACCACTGGTGACAAGTTGGTTGTAACAGGTGAGAATAACCCAACTCTGCGGCAAGGAAAAGGGGCCCTACGAAAACAACGGCGCGGGTCAATTACATACCTACTCTATATATTATGTTCTATAATTTGGTACTTATACTATGGAGCTTCCTACAGTTATGGTTTATAATTCCACCTATAGCCCCCTCTGAGCCGGAGGAGGTATTAGAGACAAATATAGCTTGCTCTGGAAAATAAATAGGTTAGTGCTCATTATTTTCTACTTGATGTAGTTCGGCTAAGTCTCCAGAGTAGACTTGCCTGACTAAAGTGGAAAATAACTACATTTAGCCATGAAATACTAATGACCTAATAATAACATTGTCTTCCTTAAATTGTGATTATGGCATGATGCTTTTATTGAGCATCAATTTATTCAGTCAACACGTAAGTTGAGAATATGTCACCGCGTCTGTCAGTAAATTGGATGAAACCAGACGATGAAAACAAATAACAGTGTGAAATCTATAAGGAGCGCAGAAATCTTTTTAGACATTTACTTCTGAAATTAACATTTGGCCTATCTTCGCTTATTTTGTGAATAATTTCTACGATATGAGATAATCAACACATTAGGATTTATTATTAGTTACAAATATAGCTCCCCCTAGCTAGTAATTACGGTGTAATTTATGTACTAACGTAGGAAAAGAAGTAACTTAAGTATAGCTTTTTTAGCTCTTAACACATACTGAGAATAAATAAACGATAATTAAATTGAAAAAATAATTTTCTGTCAACCTTTATCCAAAATATATAAATTTGCCCCTTTAAAAGATAATCGGACCAGCCGAAAACAGATCGGTATATTTGCAGTTTGACATGCCTCTTCTGTCACATAAGTACGACAAGATTTACCTCAAATTTATGACGTCACTTATGCCTGACTGTGTGAATCGTTTCTGTTAGACTTTAGTACACTTAATAACTACCAGGCGATGATGTCTTGTGTCTTCCCGCGTGAGCGTGAACCTATCACAAATCATGCTGACTAAGTTCGAATTCTATGGCCATTAGTCATTATGTACTTCCGATTATATTTACCAAATTGAGCCAATTTGAGTTTGGAGTTTGAAATTATATAAGAAGTTACTCGAATATAAGTAACAATTTCTTACCAGTTTTTCTTAGGTAACAGCCCCAGATACCCGACACTCGTAAATTGAACTCTCCTTGTACTGAGCCATGCTCATACAATTGGGGAGTAATTCACGAGCAGTCACGGGCGAATTTGATTACGAATCTTCTCTCTTAAAAGGCCTGACATTCCAATAAATACATTTTAATAAATTATACTGTTACAACTGGTGGCATAACAACAATAGAACAGAATTACATTTGTTTTGGTTGGTGCTGTCATGTGGCACCGGGACACTGGGCATCTAATTATAGCAGTAAACTTTTATCTTAGTCAAAGACTGAAGTCAAGGTGTTTCCAGGGAATATGCCCGGGCAACCGTCTGCGCATCGTGGCGGGCGTGTTCGACGCGAGCGCCGCGCTGCAACGGAGGCGCGCGCGCACTCCCGCGCCTGTCGCGCACCAACCGCTGCCGGCGCAACAGTCGCCGGCGTTCACTAAGGTAATGCTCTTGAAAGGCGATCACGAACTGGAAGACACGGCAAGCTACATGGTAGACTAAATATCTGGGGCCCGTTTCAGAAAAGCTGGGAACTATTGTATTACAAGCGGAAATCTCTTTCCAACAATATGTATTGAAAAAAATATACAAACAGCCGAACATAGAACCTCCTCCTTTTTTGGAAGTCGGTTAAAAAGAGACTTCCGTTTGTAATACAAGTTACAAGCGTTTATGAAACGAGACCCTGGTCACAATGTTTCACGAGAATCGGTTGAGAAACGCGACGAGAATACCTGGAGATCCGCCGGACAGACAGACATACGAAAGCATATTGGCCCAAGCTGCAAGTTGAAGCGAAGACACTTCACAGCGAGCGGGCGAACTCGGTTAGGTCACTAAAAACGGGTATCATGTGACATGGAAATAACTAAGTAAATAAATATGTTACAGACAAATTAACGAGGCAATTTTCGTCTAATCTATACGGCAAAGTTTTCTAATAGAATTCAGTTGACACCTCTTTTGCCTACAAATAGTATTGCACCCTATACCCGGTGAACCCCAAACAAAAGGTGTACAGCGAAAATACATTAAAATAGTTTCCTTGACATTTCAGATAGAAGAGTGCTCACATTACGACGTGCCTCGCGCACCCATGCCGGTGCAAAGGATCGGCAACTACGACTCCCCCAGGCCCATTGGCGACTGGTACGTGTTCTTGCATTTACCACCTTTCTTTGTATTTCGTTTCACAAAAGCTTTAACTTGTATTAAACTGGAAATCTCTTTTTAATACATATTATTGGAAAGAGATTTCCACTTGTAATACAAGTTACAAGCTTTTGTGAAACGGGCCCCAGATGCCCGAGGGCCTTACGGTCAGATGTCACTTCCGGACCGCCGGCAGGCGAGCTGACGATGTAAGCGGGAGGGGTGATTTCGCTTTGATTAGTGACAAGTACGAGGTCTTACATTTGCTAAAGAATGGTATGAACTCGCACTTGTCACGAATCAAAATGTGAATCAGCCCTAAGCAACAGGCGGCTGCAATGTAAAAATAATTGTGACACACGTTAATAGTTTAAACTTTGAATCGATAGAACTTTAATGTCAGAACACCAATGTAAGCAGCATAAGTAGACACATAGGTACATACAACAGCCGTTTACGTGGCGTTTCCATTCCATTGCGTTGCTTTAAAACAAAAGGGAAGCGAGAAAATGTGTTGGGACTTAAGCACCCATCTAAGTGGCAGTCCGTTACCTCCATCTCTACCCTAATGCTTATTGGGACAGAAAGGAGTGTTATCCGCTCGTATAAGTATGTTTACGCGGTTTCTCGCGTAGGTATCTGTGAATACCTTCCATTACGTTATTAAGAGTAAGAGTGACGTGGATAGTAAATAACTATGCGTACCTGAGGTCGAAGTCTGTGTGGTATTTTCCGTTTTTTTTTATAAAGTGACATTGCCGGAATGATTCGATTGTATTGGAATTACACTAGGTATACCTACGTGTGCGTTCTTATGTGCGCTGATATTTGCGTTAGCGGTTTTTTAATCCATTTCTTTAACGTAATGGTGAGCATAATACCAAAAAGCAAAAGCTACAAAACTTAAAACCGATTATTGTGACTTTTAACGGGACTCACAGCTCAAACTTGATCGATATCAACGATGAGAATATACACCCAAACCTACTTATGATCTTTTAACTGTTTAGCGTCCACTGCCGGACAAAGACTTAGGTCCCATTCTCACGCGCTACTTCTTCTACTGCTTAGTGTCTACTATTCTAAACTAGTTGTTCCTATCATTCAGGTATGACGCGCCCCGCGCGCCCCGGCCCGCCAGCGCGGACTCGGCGTGCAGCGGCACGGGCTCGCTGACGTCGGCCACGTCCAGCGCCTCCGCCAACTCGGGCAGCTCCGCCCACTCCTCCACGTACGACGTGCCCCGCTCGCGCGCGCTGCCGCTACCCTGCGATGCTGCGCTCGAGGCACTGGAGAGACTACAGGCAAGTGACTACTGTCTCCGCCAACTCGGGCAGCTCCACGTACGACGTGCCCCGCTTGCGCGCGCTGCCGCTACCCTGCGATGCTGCGCTCGAGGCACTGGAGAGACTACAGGCAAGTGACTACTGTCTCCGCCAACTCGGGCAGCTCCGCCCACTCCTCCACGTACGACGTGCCCCGCTCACACGCGCTGCCGCTACCCTGCAATGCTGTACTCGAGGCACTGGAGAGACTACAGGCAAGTGACTACTGTCTCCGCCAACTCGGGCAGCTCCACGTACGACGTGCCCTGCTTGCGCGCGCTGCCGCTACCCCGCGATGCTGCGCTCGAGGCACTGGAGAGACTACAGGCAAGTGACTACTGTCTCCGCCAACTCGGGCAGCTCCGCCCACTCCTCCACGTACGACGTGCCCCGCTCACGCGCGCTGCCGCTACCCTGCGATGCTGCGCTCGAGGCACTGGAGAGACTACAGGCAAGTGACTACTGTCTGCGCCAACTCGGGCAGCTCCGCCCACTCCTCCACGTACGACGTGCCTCGCTCACGCGCGCTGTCCCTACCCTGCGATGCCGCGCTCGAGGCACTGGAGAGACTACAGGCAAGTGACTACTGTCTCCGCCAACTCGGGCAGATGCGCCCACTCTTCAGGTGGGGTCCCACGGCCCGCCAGGCGACAGGCCGCGCCAGGCGTTCCTCCGCCTGTATAGTCCTGTCGTGGGCCCTACTGAGCGTTTGACCGCAGGCCTCATCGGATGCATCGGTTCCCACGGCCTGGCGGTCTGGTTTGGCGCGGTATGGCCTGTGAGAAAGCAGGCCGTGGGACCCTACCTTTCCACGTACGATCTGCCCCGCTCGCGCGCGCTACCGCTGGTGTTGTTACACTGTGTTCGAGGCGCTAAATCACTAGTTCATTGCAGCCCGACAGTTACTGCCTCTGCCAATTCGGGAAGCTCCGTTCGCTTACTGCTGAATAATACTTTTTCTTTACTAAGCCGCTGTCTTTCGGTCCTGTGTTAATTTACACTTTGTATCCCAGCCGATTGACTTAAATGTCGTTTAGGCTGCGCGTCGGTAGGTATCGCGCTAATAGGTCCTTTTGCTGGTGTTAAAAATAAACCAGACACATACCTAGATATTAAAATTTATGTTTATAATTAAACTTTTTACAATTCACTTTTGACATAGGTATTCAACAAAAAATACCAAGTGTAATAAGATCACCTTATTTTTAAATTTAAATCATCTTTGGCCATCTCTTCCGAGGTTTATGGGCTATGACAGTTGATTCGGATACCAATTGCCAAAATTTCGTTAGGCAATAACCCCCCGGGTGTGGTGGCCAAAACGAACATTTTATATGCAATTGGCCATCTTTACCGAGGTGTCAAGGTCTGTGGTCAAGGTGTGATGGTCATCATCATTCGCTTGTCCTTATGCCATTTATTTGGGGTCGAAGCAGCATGTTTTTTTTTCATATCTCTCCATCTCATCACTCACATCCTTCCTGTTCCTTTCATATCTCACGCGATCCATGCACCTTTTCCTTAATGCATGTGTGTGATGACCATAACAATGATTATACATACTTTTGGTTTATTTTTTGCAAATTTTTTGACCATACCGTACCTTAGCATCTACGGACGACGCGAAGCTAACTGAACAGTAACTAGCGACATCTCGTCAACGGTTCCATGAATTATTTCGACGGGCCATCTCTCCCTTAAGGCCAACTACACCGGAATGACCCTACGGTATCTGACAGAATCGTAATGTTGTATTGCAGGAGGAAGCGTCAGCAGCGGTGTCACGGCTGCTATCGTACGTGACGCCGGGCTGGCGACGGCGCGGCGCGCTGCGGCCGCGCGTGCTGGACGTGCGCGTGGCGGGCGCGCGCCTGCGCGCCGCGCTGCACGACCTCGCCGTGTTCGCCGACGCCACGCTGGCCAACGCGCACGACGCGCAGGACAAAGGTAACCGAATTACCTTTATAACAACAATATCGCAATCTCTTTTGTTACCTCGATCATCCACAAGCACCGGCATACGTTGGGTTGCCACAGCGAGGCATCAGAACTCCCTATAAGTATATCGCATTTTTAACTGTAAATAGTGGGAATAGCCGGCTTTTGCTGTAATCTTTCCGGCTTTTATCGAGCTTGTTTATTCATGTTCGAGACCAGTGTTTCCCAACCTGTGGGTTAGGGGGTCGCGAGGCCTCATAAAGGAGGTCGCGGTTACATTAATTCGGACTCAATATTCGTAACATTTTAAAACACATGTTTGACTCGGCTCAGAAAAGGGGGTCACGTCGAAATATTTTTCATTACAGAGGGTCATCATGAGAATGGTTGAAAAAGACTGATATAGATACTGATATTAGAGGCTTACTTCCTATACTAATGGACATAGCCGACTGGGGAACAGCCCCCGAACATAACTCGAGCAGATTCCTAGGTTCATGAGCCCCGTGATGATGAGCCTTCAAAAGAGTCATCATAATTATCATAAACACTCACAGTATGAGTACCCAACGCATTTTCCTCCATCACTAACCCTAACCACACTTTCCCAGGCATCGCAGTAAAACTACGGCCACTAGTAAAGGCGCTGAAGGACGCGGAGCGCATCACGCACGAGGCGACGTCCGCGCTGGACGCGGGCGACTGGGCGCCGGAGCGGCTGGAGCGCGAGCGGGAGCCGACGGACGGCACGCAGGACGCGCTGGACCAGCTCGTGGCCTGCGCGCGCTCGCTCACCGAGGACGTGCGGCGCGCCGCCTCCTTCATACACGGGAACGCGTCGCTCTTGTTCAGGTAAACAAACTGAATAGAGAAGAAAGATCCCGAAGGGATCCTAATTGCATAAATCACTTTGTAGACTAGAGTCTTGCATTTTAGGTACTCATTCGCTCGAGATTTGCGCGAGCAATCCACAAAACTTTCTTGACACTCTTATGACTTCGTCGTATCAAGTTAGAGCAGATAAGAATAGACTATGTTGGTATTTATTCTCAACATCTGTTCACTTTACAAATATTAGTAGGAAGATCGCCGATGAGATAAACAAACCAGTACCTTCGTACATTGTGCAAGTCAAAAATCATGCCATCAATGTGATGTGAAGTGACAACGAAGGCCACTCTACTAAAAGTGAAGCCGACAGCGAAGGGAGATTAAACATTTTATTTTTTCAGGCGATCAGCCGGCACAGTCCCAGAGCACGAGTGGACGGAAGAATACGACTATGTGCGGCTGGAGTCGCGCACGGCGGTGGGGCGGCGGAACGCGGAGATCCGAGCCGCGCTACCCGACAAATTGAGGGCGTCGTTCGATGCACTCGTCAGGGATGCAGATCATGCTGGAGAGGTTGGTATTATTGTGAAACATCAGTGAAATCTGGTTCGAAGGACCAGGCGAGCAAGGCGTAGTACGATTATATATTACGGCTGTAGTTTCATATTGCGTCGGGTAAAATGCAGAAACGTTCAAATCCGGTTCTAAGGACCAAGCATAATTCCATTCAAGTTTCAACAGTTTGTAGCCCAATTTTACTATACTTTGTTGGTTATTGATGGTTGATTTCACCTGACAGTATCGATCCATTGACAGGCGTAGTCAATTGTTAATAACTAAAAAGGCATGGTGAAATTAGGCATACATGAAACAGTTTAATTAAGTCCCAAATTGAAAAATAAATTATTCACCGTCTATACAAATAAAGATTCGATAAATTTAATCGTCATTCGAATACATTTTTCCCATTTCTGGTATAGAATGATGGTCCAAAAATACCTTTGTAGTATGATTCGCGGAGTTCTAAAGTAGAATTTATGGAATCTAAGGTAACTGATTTAACCAACTTCTAAGGATCGTAGCGTCATGAAAATTGGCAGCTGTATGTTGTTCTGATGACAATACAATAATATGGTACTGTCAAACTGATCTGATGATGGAGCCGGAAGATATGAACTGGAACTTCATGATGGAACATCGTATCATAGCTGTGTTTGGATTTGTTAGAAAAGTCTTGTAAAGCGTGTTTTTCTAGTGTTTTTTAAACTATTAATCTATTGTGAAATTCTTTCTAAACAACGAAATATTCACGTCGACACCTGTCAGTTTACTCCAGCTAATTAAAAATCCTACTTTAATTGACCGATTATAGTACAGGAGTAGACAAAACAATGGTAGTTATGGGTGTGCAGGTGAGCGCGGTGGCGGCGGCGACGCGGCTGCCGGCCGACGACCGGCAGCTGGCGGCGTTCTACGCGGCGCAGGCGGCCACGTACGGCGCGCACCTCGCCACGGCCGTCGAGGCCTTCCTGCGCACCGTGGAGTGCGGCCAGCCGCCCGACGTCTTCCTCGCGCACGGCAAGTTCGTCGTGCTCAGCGCGCACCGCATCGTGCACGTGGGCGACACCGTGCATCGGTCAGTTCCCCATACATGCCTAACAGTTTGACGACACGTCTGGCTCAGTCGGTTGCACGACGGCCTATGAAGCTGACGGTCCCGGGATCGAATACCGGCCAGGGCACGTGTTTGTGTAATGAGCATGAATGTTTGTTCCTGGGTCTTAGATACTTTGTATCTATATTTAAGCATTAAGATTTATTTATATATTATGTAGATCGCGGCCTAGTACCCCTAATAGAAGTTTCGCTTACTTTGGGACTTGATTTGTGTAAGATAATATAAATCATAGTTTCTGTATTATAAAATGTAACGTTAAGTATATTTTGAACAGGAGCGCGCAACACGCCGGCCTGAAAGCGCGCGCGCTGCGATGTTCGGACGCGCTGTCGGACGCGCTGGCGGCCACCGTGGCCAAGACCAAGGCGGCGGCTGTGCAGTTCCCGTGCGCAGGCGCCGTGGCCGACATGGCGGCCGCCGCGCGCGCCCTCGCCGCGCGCGCGCAGGAGCTGCGCCGCGCGCTCGTGCGCGCCGCCGACCCGCCCGCCGACTCCCCGCTCACGCCCGCCACGGCCGTCGCCCCCTCCGCCCCCACCACGCCCCTGACGCCCTGCACTCCGCACAATCCCGCGCCGCCGTCGCTGGCCACGCTACAAATATAATGGGGACGACCGATGACCCGATGTTTCTTTTTTGAATATTAGAGCATGTGACGCGACAGTGAAGCTATTTGGCATATCCACAAACGGTTGTTTTCCACGATGGACGATAAAGGCTGTGAGAGATATATCGCGTCGGCTCCGCGACGGACGACGTACCGCACCGGATCGCGGGCGACATGTGTAATATACGTGCATCTGCGGCGAAGAGAGTGACGATGTGTCCCTCCGAGAGGTTTGGACCGATAAAAGTCCTCGACGCTGTCGCCGCAAGGAAAACCATACGAGAAATTGATGAAAATTACTTATGTAAATGAATTATAGGCGAGTCGAGGCACACATCATTACGGAACGAGGAGTTTGGAAGCGAATCATTACCAAAGAAAATTGTCGAGATAGTACGTACCTACGGAGTGAACGCGACTGCCATATGACGACGAAATAGTTGTATTTAATGTTAGCATAAATATGATTATCTACTTACAATAAATTGAAGGCTGCCATTAGTTATTTATAGGGTTCCGATAGTTCCCCGCGCGACAAAATGTACAACGGAATCGAGCGTGGCGCTGATGACCTCTGATCATAAACGAAAAAACAGTTTGAATGGATGCGATTATAGCAAAATTTCGAGGGAAATTCTGATAGATAATTCTGAAAGACGTCTGGTAAAGACTCTAAATTGTGATTGCAATAAGTCTTTAGTCTTGCTTCTACTCTTACACCTCGAGCCACAATCTACATGGCTGTTCCTAAAGAGGTGCTGTGCAGAAAAGTACTGGCAATAACTACGGCGAGTAAAAGCAAACTTTGAAATGGCATTTTGAAAGTGGAAATGCTATAGGTACTAACCGACTATCGGGATCCTACTTGGATCAACGTAGTTTGTACGCCTTGGCGAATTTATTTAATAATATTGTCATGAACTGTGAGGTTTCAATTGCTGGATGCTCATTTGCCGTAGTGAGTTGAGTTGTCCGTCCAGATTTTTATACATTTTGCATCAGCTAGTTACGACTACTCGTAGATAGTGTACGTGTGGAAACTTTGTGCGGAAGGCATGTTCCTTTTCCAACCGGCTAAAACTCTTATTTTCATTGTTATAACTCTAAGACATCATATGTATAGTATCATTGCACAGTATTGCGATAGTTTTAATATGATATTATATTGTTGGTGTTGATTATCTTGTTGGTGCCATTTTTATGTTGGAAGACTATAATAATAGACTGTACATGGAAGAGACTATGACTTGTTCTGAAAGAACATTAATGTTCCTGATACTTGCCTCACGGGTCAGTAAACAAAAATAATCGATTTTGGTAGCTAATTTATCGAACGCCAGTGTAGACGGGAAAGTAACAACTTTTCGATACCAGGACCGACTTCATTACTAGAATACGCTCAAATTATCGACTAACTAACTGTCTTATGTTAAAAGAGTCCGCTGGAGCCTTAAGGCGAAAGGTTCATGCTGAGTTGGCAACGTCGCATTTTTTATAATGTTTCTTTATTCTCCCGCAAACGGAACATGACAATTAAAAACCTAGGAATAAATTTGTATATGGCAACAATGCGACTTTATATATTGAATAAATAGAAAAACTCTTTACAACTGGTTGTTAAAAACAATGTAAAAATACGCATTGCTGTCGTCAAAAACTCTTGGATTAAATATCAAGTATATAAATAAGCCTACATATGATACATTGAATCTATAAAAAAAAATACCTTGCCAGCTCAGGAGCGATATATCGCCTTATTCCTATTATATAAAATAAAATCTCATTTTGCACGAGAAACAGAAGCAATCGAAGAAATTTAAAAAGTTTAACATGTTACTAATATTGTTCGATACCGTGCGCCGGCGGACTCTAAAAGCTTGTCTTTAGACTCGTGGCTCATACTTAATCTTTACACTACTACAATAGCATCGTGTATGTATGTACTTACGTTTTGTACTGTATACATATTGACATAACTAGATAGAAGTAGACTATGTAAAAAGCATGTTGTAAATTAGCAATGTGTAATATATTTCATTAGGTGTCGTAGTTTAGTTAGTTATAGATGAAAAATTGTACAAATGCATATTTAAAAATATTAATTTTAATTTTGAATTATAATTTATCATCTTGTAAAATGCAATTAAGTAAAATATACAAATTTTCGTATCTAAGTCAACGTGATTTCATTTCACATCATTCCTTCGGTGGTATAACAAAAGTTTTGAGCATTTAGTAGCTGCAATCTTACTAAGCCATTTAACAAAACCACTCTTATTTAAATGAAACATTTTTTTTATGTTTCTGTGTTTTTTATGTGGGAAAATTAACACCACTTTATAATCTAAACACAAAGAGAAACACGATCGCCCTTGCTGGTGGTCACAAGAGGAATCACGTATCACGTGACACGTTTGACGCTGAATCCAAAGGTACCAGTTTCGATTCCTGGTGTGACCACGTGCGAGCATTCATGTTTTTCTTTGCGCTTTGATCTTTATATCTATATAACAAACCATTCATAGTTAAATAAGATTTATATAAGGTGGGCGGGTTTATTAGAAACTGTTCCTGAGCCTGTGAAATTTATAGACATCATTATTGTGATGTTGCGACAAAAGATAGTTTTTGTAAAGCGACTCCATTTACTAAATGCTCATAGCACATTTTTTTCCAAGAACCGTAAGAATAAAGACATTAACATAGGCAAGTTGGTAGACATTGGGAAATCTGCCTCACTACTGGTAAACAACAAAAACGGAGATGGTGAATTTCGGCCCCAACTTAAGTAACTTAAAGCTGACATTTAAAATTGAACGTTGAATTACGTCACAAACTCTTTAGGGTACCCACGATTAGCTATCTATTTGGAACCACGCCTCTTGATGAAAAAAAGTTGTGAATAAATATTTCTTCAACGCGGTGTTTGTAGTCAATGACGTCAAATATAGGGAATATACGGAACCACCGCTTTAAACAATTATTAACTAAACAAAACTACAAAAAGATGGCAATCTGATTACTGAAAACTGCGACGTCAAATGTATTTTGCTCCAAACTTGACACTAAAGGACCGTTTTTGATATCTTGAGAAAGTATGAGACTTTAGATTTGACCTATCATCAAACACCGTATTAGTAATTCGAAGCAGCCTTCAGCTTCTTGACCAATTAAAACGACTTGTAGACATTATGAAACAATTGAATACTAACATACTATCCCCTCAAGTGTGTTCATACTGGCGCAAGTATCTCTCGGCGGGCTGTTCCTCGGGGGTGAAGAGGAGCGCGGGGTGCGCGCGCGGCAGCTTAGCGGCGGCCGCGACAGCTTCCAGCCTGGCGGCGCGAAGCCTCAGTGCGGTTGCAATGGCTTGGGCATCTCGGGCTGCGGCTTCGGATCGTGTCGCTTCTTCTATTCGCTGTCTTTCTAACTGTAAACATTTAGACCAAAATATTTCACACTTGTTACAGATTTCATATCTATACCTACTTTGACAAAGTTGATAAAATGATTTTTTTTCAAAATAAGATACGGTCTCTAAATGGATTTTTTTCTTCGGATTATTTGTATGTTTGTAAGTGTCTTTGCGGCTTTATCACGCCAAAACGGTTAAAAAGATTTCAATTATTTCTGGTACACGGGTAGCTAGGAATCCGCAGATGGTTAGTTAAGATATTTTTTTATCCGACGCTGAAAAAAAAAGGGGTTTTCTCCTCCGCGAATGAAGCTGTACCTCCTAGTTTGATAATATAATAAGTATTTTGCTTATTTTTGTAATAAATATAGTGTAGATGCTATTCGCGTATGTTAACATCAGCTCAAAAGAGACGATTTTTGAGAACTTTTTTTATAAGTACGGATTTGTGTTCTGAGGCATCTAGAACAAGATATTCTAATAAGTACATACTTATATTAAAATACTCACCCTGGCATTTTCCATTTGGTAATTCAATAACTCTAATTTTAATTTAACTACATCTTTATTCTCTTGACTCCAGGAACTTGAATGTGTTGAACCTGAAATGTAACATTTGTTGCACGGTCACGATCCTCGTAATAGAGAAAACAAGTAGAGAGTAAAGGTTGGTTGGTTTATTTTATTAATTCCACAATCTTTGGAATGTAGTCTTACTAGGTAAATCTCTTAATTCTGTAGCAGTATTAAAAGCCCGCTACGCTGGCAGACAATTACACCACCCGTCCAAAAGAAAACATAAAATTATAAGGCTACATTCGCACGAGAGTTTAAGGGCCTACTTCGTCATTTGTAAATGACGCCCCAAACGCGGAGCCAGCCAATAAGCGTGATTTGTAATATGGGACGCATTTATTGCTCGCGCGCATCAAAGAAAGAGAAAGCTAATACATTACATGCTTGGGGTTTTTTGGCGTAAGCGCCAAATGTAAAAGCACCATGAAGTCGAAGATATTATTATGTTTTGTTAACATTTAAGTTAATCACTTAAAAGATAAAGGGAAGAATGACATTTTAACATAATTTAGCCGTTTATTAATCTGTCGTTTGTACAAACTAGACAAAAAAAGTGGAAATGAAGACGCGTTTTCGGATAACTTTTCTATCGAGGAAATTTTCATTAACCATGTTTCCGCGTTAATCACTGAATAGGTGCAATAGGTTTTATAGCCAAGAAACACATGTCTGAAAACCAGCCTGTTTTATATACTAGATTTAACATACAAAATAGCTTAAATTTTCGATGCATCCTCTTAAAAAGCGTTGCCTTAAAGCCCGGCGTTTGAGTTCTGCACGCTCAATTCGATTTAACGTCCATCGCTTAATCCAAGAGTGCTCAATAAAAAAGCGAGCTTTTAAACCGCCGTGGTGTGAATAAATACATGGGTATCAATTTGTATAATTCAAACGTGCGTTCAACAAGCGTTTAAAAAAAACGCTAACATTATATTAATTGTTTTTTTACGAATTGGAGGGCACCCTCTATCCTATTATGACATATCGCAAATATTTGTAAAATGTACGAATGTTTGAGCAACAGTCCTCACTATTATATTACCTACCTATATTACGTGATAATATACACCTTGGAATATAGCGAATATCACCATCATCACACTTCGCAGAACGTTATGCGAATGTCGTTCCAAGAGAGAGCCGTCTGTATTTGTACTATTATTTGTCTGAGCAAAAATTGCTCGGTCTCTCACAACGCTGCAAAGTGGCGCTGAAAAAGTCAATGTGCACGAACGGCCTCAGTCCTGAGGCCACCGGTACTTGTGTTCCTCACCGATTCCCGAGTCGCTGTTGAGCACGGTGCCGAGCGGGTCGGGCACGAAGTGGTTGCTGTCGGAATTGTGCCGGTCGTCGTCTTCGTTGTCTAGCTCCAACTCGAACACCGGCTCCGACTTTATCTTCTAGAAACAAATAGTTGATACTGAACATATAAACTTATACCTAAAATGTCAATGTCAAAGGGGACTTGGGTTTTCTAGTGGCATTATTAACCATTTCATTCATTTCATCATTTGGAAGTCCAGACATACGTACTATTATAAAGCTGTAAAATTTAAATATCTGTACATTGAAGATATTTTTATATAAATAAATGGAACGGGCTATTTGAAAGTCAATATTTGATTAAAGGTGTTCAAAGGTGATCGAAGAATTACCAACGAAAGGTAATTAAATAAAATCATATTTATACGCGATTAAGCCCCGTTTGTTGTGTTGCGATAATGAGTGAAAATCGAGTTAGTTTAAATTAATATTTGATTTGGTTTAATTATATGTTTGTATGTATGTAAGCATGCATGTTGGTTTGAGAGGTCGTCACGTCTGAACACATTTCAATCTTTTTTGTTCCAAGGCTAGCTATATATTATAAAATCTCTTTTTTCATCAGCGTAGAAGCAAAAGGGGGTTATGATTTTTTCTTCTCTGCAAACGAAGTTCCACATAAAAATCTTCTGCCTACTCGTAGTTCTACATAAAACCGAAAACGGAAGTCAAACCAGCAGGGAACTAGCTATTTATTATTATATTGGCTCGCCTAAACTTAGTTCACATGAAGATCATATCTGATATTGTTTACAAATTTTACATTAGGTTCACCTGTAACTAACAGGTAAGTAACTATGTGAATAAATGTTATTTGACCAACGTCCTGGTTTAATTCAGCTAAAATTTGGCATATTTATGTAACAATACAATATTATGACCACATCGAGGTGATCTGATGATGGAACCTGAGGGTGTGGAGGTCATAGGAACTCTGTAATAGAATATAACAATCCTACCGAGTTTGGGCTCTTTACAATCGTCTCGGTGAGTAGTTGATAGGAGTACGAGTATAATGAAAAGTAGTCGGAAATAAAACTTGTCACAAAAATAAAAAATTTGACAACTTGTTTAGCATATTTTTTTATGCAAAACTACAGAATATGTAAATATGTAGATATTTCGATATTCAGATTGTAAGAATTATAAATACCAGTCTACTATGTGAAATATAAAATTTGAACCAAAGAACTGGGAGAGCCCCGATCTTACCTTTGAGCTTTCATTAATTAATTTTTCATGTTTCGTATTGTGCAAGTCGAAGTTCTTGACGGCATCTTTGATACCCATGCTCTTAGCTACAGTCTTCATGTTATTGAACTTTGTGCGTAAAACCTTCTGCGATCTCTTTTGAGGACTCTTTTTGTTGAAAGCTTCCGTGATCTGAAAAGAAAAACTAAACTAAGTCTAGTGCGTCTACTTTGTCAAGCAGTGGATGCAGACCACTTTAGGTTGAAATAATGATCAGTCTGAAATAGACTTGGTTATATAGCATGCATACAGGGCGCTTTTTTACTGCTCAAGAACTGCAAAAATGAACCTATAAGCAGGTCACGTCAGTTTTGCTAAAGGAGTGACTATAAGCTTTAACTTTTTCGACGCCAACAACGCATATATCCGCACTGCAGGTGCAACACCAACGATGCATTAATCCGTCACAGAGCGCAGAGGGCTATAGGCCTACATGCACCAGTATGAAGTTCAATTTCGATTTTCACACTGTTAGACATGGGTTCTGTCTTGCAACTTTTACGTTTGACATAGCGTAACACAAAGTGACGTAATAATGATATTAATGACACAGATAGATAACAGAAACTAAATTCAGTTAAATTATATCCAGTTATATACGTTTTTAACTTATATTGTAACACAAAATTTCATAGCATTCGTTTACAGAATTGATAAACGGGAAAAACTTTTCTTTAATTTTCTCAAGGTATTATTCTAGCAAAATAATTTGATGGGATATATTATTTTTGCTAGGTACTCAAAACATATAAGACTAGGCATCATCAAACCATGTCAGTTTCAAGGTTCAGTAAATAAATATTTTTAACAGATATAGCGTACACATGAACACACCTTTTTCCATGCTTTATTCTTCAAACCAATAGCATGTGCATTGTATTCTTTAGAAAACACAAAGCTTTTCTCATTCCTGACACATTCCAACAATAGGCTGCATTCTTGTGGTGCAAAGTTCAGTGACCGGTTTGTTCTGTAACATATCAGAATTACACATCTGTAATATCACCAGGCATTGGAAATTCGGATGCTTTTATACCTAGAACTAGCAAAACCCCAGAAAAAGCTAAGCAAGTATGGAGTCGTTGGCTTCAAATAATATATTAATTTTTAAATTCTCGGGATCTCTCGGGCTGGGGAGTGGTCAGAGCCATACGGGTTAGAGTGTGGTGTGAGGCAGAGCGCGTCCCCCAGCCTCTTTAACCTGTATGTCAACGCGCTCATGGAGGAAATCAGTAGCACGCATGCCGGTTGTCACGTTCGGATGACATGGTGCTGCTGGTTCCCTCTGTGGGTGCGCTAAGACAACTTCTCAGCATATGTGAAACGTACGCTAAGAAACACGGTCTGCTTTACAATAGTAAAAAAAGTGAACTCATGGTCTTTAAGGCCGGTAGCAAGTGTCCAAAAAGTGTTCCGCAAGTAACCTTGAACGGGACGGCGCTAAATAGGGTAAAACAATTCAAGTACCTGGGACACTACGTTACCGATGACCTTAAGGATGATGTGGACATGGAGAGAGACCGCAGAGCATTGTCCGTTAAGGCAAATATGTTGGCGCGTAGGTTTGCCAAGTGTTCAGACGAAGTAAAAATAACACTTTTTAAAGCGTACTGTACATCGATGTATGCGGGCAGCCTATGGGTCAAATATAGTCAAAAATCGTTCAATGCTCTGCGGATCCAGTAAAATAATGGATTTAGAACGCTGTTGGGGTTGCCACGCTTCTGCAGCGTGTCAAAGATGTTTACTGAAGCCCGCACGGACGGCTTTCACGCCATCCGGCGAAAGAAAGTAGCATCTCTCTTAAGCAGACTGCGGGGCAGCAACAACAGCATACTCAGTATGATTACCGGCCGATTAAAATGTCCAATAATTTTTAGTTTAATTAATGACATAAAGTCGAATTTACAATTTAAGTTTTGACTGTAATTGACATTCGACATACTTATTAATTTATTATTTACTAACACTTATCTCTAAATCTATGTATTTTACTAACAAAATGGATCAATGTTATCTGATAAATAAATAAATTTGAAATTTGAATTATACAAATCGTCATGAAAAGGTCCTTTTACGTCATGAAAAGGACCTTTTTAAATTATTTAGGTTATGGCGTATATTACTTAAATGAAACACATGTGAATTAATTACAAATTTGTAAACAGGAACTACTAAAATAGTTTCTTTAATACCTTGATATGTATGCCCTATTCATGTTATACTAATTTTCAGTATGCTGGCAAACCCCGGGGAATTTTATTAGTAAAATTAAATAGTGTCCGCCTCCATGCTAGTCAACATCTACGCGGTGTAGGTACTGAGGACGAAGTTTAGGCATAAAAGCGTCCGAATTTCCGATGCCTAAATATCACGTTTTAGGCAGATGGATGCTGCTTAGCTCATCATAAATATTTAATAACATTACCTTCTTTCATCGTCGCCATCTGAAAATGAAGAACATAGGATAAAGTAAATAACATTAATTTTTAAACATTATCTTACAAAAAAATAATTAAAATACTCTTTACCAATTGACTCATCCGAATCTTTTTCTTCAAAGCCTTCCCAATAGGGTTTCCTCTTCAAATTTTGACTTAATTTTTCATCATTTAAAGTAGGTTCTGAAAACGGAATATTTTTTTAATTTGTTGTTAAATATTTACCAGAATATACAAAAGTTACTAATATTAAACAATTGGTGTACACAGCGTTTTTAGCCAAGGTCGGTAGCCATGATCATTCGGGGTCAGGCAGTTTTTCTGTGTCAGTAT
The DNA here is from genome assembly GCA_905404275.2 of Hedya salicella. NCBI lineage: Eukaryota > Metazoa > Arthropoda > Insecta > Lepidoptera > Tortricidae > Hedya > Hedya salicella. The sequence continues at coordinate 16,084,100 of FR990106.1, forward strand.
GGAGCCATGGTCGTTCAGGGTAGGCAGTGCCTTTGTGCCAATATGGACTGCATGCCACTGCTAAACATTTAATTCATAGTTATTCTATTACATTCTAAAATATTAATTTACTCAAGTGCTAAGCATCACATTTTGCTGACAACTGAGTATGAGCAAGCATTTATTTTTTTAATGCCTACTTAATATTCCACTGCTGATAAAGAAAGCCTAATTCAATTTTTACCAAGAAAATATGTAAGGCAGTTATAGAATAGCATATGATTACATGGATTTTGTATGTATAGAATGTCAATTTCTTTCTTTGACGACCGGTTTGGCTCAGTGGGAGTAACATTGCCTGCGAAGCTAAGGTCCTGGGTTCAAATCCCGGTAAGGGCAAATATTTGTGTGATGTGCATAAATATTTGTTCCTGAGTCTTGGATGTTTTCTATGTATATAATATAAGTAATATATCTATTAAATATATCGTCGTCTAGTATCCATAACACAAGCCTTATTGAGCTTACCATGGGGCTAGTTCGATTTGTGTAAAATTGTGCCATAATATTTATTTATTTAATTTCTAAATAGGCAGGTCCACACTGAGCGAGCAGCCTCGGCCTCGGCCATACATGCGCAGTACGCTCGCACGGTGTGGACGCGCCACGCGCGCGGTGGGCGCATGCTCAGCCTCGGGCGAGCGCGCGCGCGGCCAAGCCAAGCATTGTCGGTTTTTTGATTTGCTCATAAGTGCCTCAGGCGTTTGCCTCGCGCAGTGTGGACGCCACGTTTGGTTCGTGCCGCGATTGTTCAATCTGAGCAAATATGGCTCGGGCTGTTCGGGCGAGGCAGCCTTGCTTGTAAGATTTTCCGAACAAGCATGCATCAGGCGAGGCGCGGCGCATATCGCGCGCGGCGGGCCTCAGCCGAGTGCTCGCTCACTGTGGACCCGCCTTATCACTGTTCAAGACCATTACAATCTCAAACTCCCATTTAAACTTAATTTAAGGCCCTAGGTGTTTTTTTTCCAATAATTTTAATGTGGTAAACCTGTCAATATGAAAAAAAATTGTTATGGAGAGACATTTCGGAAAAAATAATAATCTGCCATTACCTACATTTTAGTTGAATTTATGTTCACAACATAGTATGAAATGGCAGATTTTTTTGATTCCCAATGGGAAAAGTTGTTTGTTTTTGATGGTTACTGCCTGTTGAAATGAAAGGAAATAAAATAAAATGTTTATAATAGTAATATTTTTACAGTGCTTGATTGACAGTGGAATCTTGTTTAATTTAATGATCAATCACCAAGGTCTACTTATTCATAATAGTTTAGAAGGAGTGCAAAATGACCCATACCATTAAATTCATCATTGTCATCTAAGTTGTGGCCGGCATCCACCGGTGCATTGTTCTCAACATCGCACATCATGGTCACTATTTGTCTCGTTAGATCATTGTAACTACTATTGTTTACATCTACCAAGTTTTTTGACAGTTTTCTTGCATCTTTTTTAAGGTTTTCCCATTTTGTCTTCAAAGAATCTGTGGTTCTTTCATGCTTGAATCCTCTACTGTTGAAAGTTTTAGTTATTTTTTCCCAAGAAAGCTCTTTGGCCTGGTTCACAGCAGAATTTGTTGATTTATTAAGAATGGTGTACTTATGTCTGTCAACAATATTTATTAAGAATTGAACTTCATTTCTGCTGAATGTCGGGCTCCGGTATCGCCTGAAATTAATAATTATACTAAATTTAAATCGTTACAAACAAAATTGATATACGACTATTCAATGCTAGATAATAGTTATTCCATCTTTAATTTAACTATTCATGTGATAGAAAAAAATTAAGCTAAATATCTCATCAACTGACTATTTATGGGACTGATATAAAAAACTTACGATAAAATAGAAGCGGAAGGTTTTTCTTCTTGTGTTTCTTCATCCATATCTTTGAATCAACACACACTTTTGAACACTTATTAACTGCTCACCAAAACTAGATTTCATTAAACTTTTTGCTACTCCCTCCTTCGAAAGTTACAAAATTGAAATATTAGTGTTAATAAATATATTCAAGCTTAGCCTAAACAACGGTTCAGCAGTTTAATTTATAACATGTTTTGACGTTTAGTTTGACAGCTGTCGCTACGGAGTTGTAACGTACGTTCTGAAATGTAGGCAATTTTCTTTTTCACTAGTTTTGGAATGGTGCCACTCTCTCTCTATGAAGTTTTAAAATTCATAATATCCCAAGAGCTTACTCCGAATGTAAAAATTCGAAGTCCGTACTTGCCAGCCCTTTCGCTCACGTGCTAAGCTAAATATAATTCAGTGTGACGGCGCCATACGAACTTTGAAATAGCCCCTCCGTATCTCTCACTTCGCTCACTCAATTCGTCTATCCGTTTGGGTGAGCAGGAAGGCACGATAAAAACATGAATTTTAAACTTCGAAGTAGTGCCCGTTTGATTTCCCTTATCTATGGTTGAAATTATTCCAGGCACTGTTAAAAACGCTTGTACTAATCGATTAATCCGAAACTATCGATAAGTCAATAGTGTTGTACCACTTAAATTCGTATGTCAGGTATGAAAATACGAGTGCTAAATTTTAGGTTAGAATCATAATTTCATAATTTTGGTTACTATCTAAACAATAAAGGAGAAAATCAACAACCTGAAGTATAAAAAGTGATCCTAAGTATGTAGCTCATTATTCTCATATATTTTTAACACATATTTAAGTAATAAACAGCTAAATTCGAATGTTTTCGATACTCGACGATTCAAAATGGCGCTGTTTCTGCCTGTGTGAACAACTTCTCTCCTTAAAATATATATTCTTACGCCGATCCAGACTGATTTTGACTGACTAATTTTAACAGAAGGCATAATTTTTTGTAGTATTACCTGGTAAACTGAATGCATAATCCTGTGTTCACTTGTCTTTAATCCATGCTTAGTTCGAAATGAAGGAAGTGATATTAGCTATTGTAACATGCGTATGTAGTGTATTTTTAGTTTTTGTTTTTGTATTGTTTTGTAAGTAGCCCAATTCGCTTTATTAAATTACATTATTAACAGAAATCAGCATCATACTTGTAAATAGAGCACATGAAACAATTTGAAACTAGTCGTAAAGAAATTTCTTTGTTGCAGGTTGGTATATTGTGTGGAAGTGTTGCTTGTCGAAGTTCCGTTTCGTTCGAGAACTGTTGGGGGGCATGTCAGATACCCCTCCAGCATCAGAGACTCGGCAGCCTAAAGCAAGGAAAACTAGAAGGGAGTAAACTCACTGTAAGCCAATTAAAACTAAGGTAAACAAATTATTTTTACTCACTTAGCGCATGATTTATCTAGCTAAGGATAAACAAGTTGTTAATCAAATGTTTTATCTTACAGGTCAAGATGAATATTCGTTGCGCACGTCCAAGTGACCTCATGAACATGCAGCATTGCAACTTGCTCTGCTTGCCTGAGAATTATCAGATGAAATATTATTTCTATCATGGATTGTCCTGGCCCCAGCTCAGTTACGTAGCTGAGGATGAGAAAGGGCATATTGTTGGTAAATAACCTTTTTCTTAAAAAAGATACCTTGTCTGTCTGATATCTAGAGAAAATTTGTCTTATCTTCAAACACTATAAATTTCTAGTGGCATTCTGACATTGTTGTATTAAACTAAATGTAAAGATTGCCTCTCCATTCAGTGAATGGGTTTCACTAAATGGGAGGACTATAGGTGGAGTCTCCTGGGTGGTAGAAAATTAATTATATTTGGAGATTTTATGATTTATTCGAGCTTTTAGCCAGGTATCTGTATAAATACACTACTTATTGTAGTATTTTCTTCTGTTTCCGCGATTATTACTCATTGAAATAAAACAATTTAACGGATTATATTGTGTATATTATCTCATTTTTATTTGTGTTTTTTCAAAAATGGGTAGCTTGCACAAATTGTAACTTTGACAGAGGAAAAATACATCTTTTCTCAGTCCACCCGTGACCATGGAGAGCTGGAAAGCTTCCGCAAACTATAATGAGATAATATACGCAATATAATCCGTTAAGTTGTTTTATTTCAACTTATTGTAGTTCAAATTCAGATTTGTAAACAAGTGTGATAACATAATTATATTTACTGACTTGTAAACTTGAATTATCACATAATTCGTTTTCTCACAGGCTATGTTTTGGCTAAGATGGAAGAAGATGGAGAAGACAATCGACATGGACACATTACATCACTGGCTGTGAAGAGGTCTCATCGCCGGCTTGGTCTTGCTCAAAAACTTATGAACCAAGCTTCCTTGGCTATGGTTGAATGCTTCCAGGTTTGTCTTAAATGTATACAGTACCATTTATTAATAAAAAATGCAGACCAGAATACCCTTAAAAATAATATTTTGAGCACCATAGTTGGCAAATTACTGTTGCCAGCATGCCAATCAATTTTTATTGTTCCAAGACTCTGAATATAATATCAATACCTCATTCTGCAATCACTATTTAATTCTTGGAGGGTCATTTTATTGCTGTGGCGTCTCGGCCAAGTCTTATTACTTCGCTATTTGGCAGTTAAACGCAACCCAAATTATATAGTTTGCATTGAATCAATTATTTTTGTCTTTCAGGCAAAATATGTATCACTCCACGTCAGAAAAAGCAACAGGGCTGCATTGAACCTCTACACAAACTCTCTTGGATTTAAAATTCTCGAAATTGAACCTAAGTACTATGCTGATGGTGAAGATGCATACTCTATGATGAGAGATTTAAGCACATTTTCTGCTGATAGCAAGTCAGAGAATCAAGCTTCAGACAACTTGGAAATAAAGTCTGATTCAGCTGTTATATCACAGTGCTAATCATAATGTAAATAAAATAATATATATAAAATACCTATGTATTTTCTTTGAATAAAATAATACATTACTGTACAGACAGACCAGTAAGTTGGTTCAACTATGCTGAATACTTACTTGATGTTTAGCAGGCGAGCCCCGTCAATATTTCGAGGCCTAGATGATAATTACGGTCTAGACTTACAGGGACATTGATATACCTGTTTTTGAAAATTGTAAGAGGTGCAATAAATATACATAATTATAAAATAGTTCGAGACTGTTTGAGTAATTCGTGCAAATTGTTGTAGTAGGCACTGCAGACCTGTGCGACTCCTTCTGAAACTTAATGTTGAATTTTCGAAATGTTGAATCTCAAAATGTTGAACTGTTAATCTTGGAATGTTGAATTCTTAAATTGTTGAATACTCGAAATGTTGAATTTCCGGAATGTTGAATCTCAAAATGTTGAATTCTTAAAATGTTAAAATTGCCAAAAAGTGGGATGGGTCAGTCTTTTCATTTACCACTTAGGGATATAAAAATACCCTACGATCTATTCTCATAAAAAAAAATAACAATCGGTCAAACCGTTTCAGAGGAGTTTGGTTACAGCAAACACTATTAAAGATAAATTTATATGTTAGAAGATGTTAATACCGCCTCGTACATTTTGCCCTTCATTTGTGTACGAAATCGCCCCAATTAATGATGTACAAAAGATATATGAAAATGACAGTGTTATCATCATTATAATATAGCAATTTGGCAGAAGGCGAAAAAATTAGAGATAACCCAAAAGAAAAAGTTTACTCAACACCATAAAGATCATGTAGTATGAAAGAATTACAATTTTTGACTTTAATTTAGCGATGGGCGACTGAATGATTTTAGAAGTCGAATAACTAGTTACTATTTATTTTACCATTTTAATAACAAAATAGTAGTGTACTAATCACCTAAGTCGAATTAATGTTAGACTTTCGATTTCGACTGCTGTTCAATGTGGCGATTACCGCTAAGTAATGATGGGCGACTTTGAATGATGTTGGTGGAATCATTAGATTTTTAAGTTGTCTAACTGGCGGCGTGGCGTGTGACTTCGACTCGAGTCGTTCGAGTCATTCGGAGTCGCCCATCGCTACTTTAATTTCAACTCTTTAAGTACTAAGCTCAGTGCCTCTTAGTTTCATGTGTTGTAATCTCTATAATTTTATGTGATTACATCAGGAGTCAGGGATCTTATAGACGATAGATTAATGTTACACTAGTAAAAGGGCAGTTTTACAAGTTGACAACATTAGGTACTGGGCTAGCTAGCTCCCATAAATAAAATATTTACACATACACCCATTTTGAATCATTAAATTTATTTATAACATAGTGTTATACTTTCTTAATATAAAATTAAATTAGAATTAGTCTTCGTCATCTTCATAAAGATGGTTAAGTTTTAGTTCTGCTTTTTTCTCAACATCTACATCATTTTTAGGCATATCTTTCATTGCTGGCTTCTTTTCTTTCTTTGGAGTTCTTCCAACAACATATTCTGGCATGAGAACTTTACTGCTTTTAAACACTGCTTTCGGTATTTCAGGTTCTGGTGCCTTTTTCAGTGTGGCAGATACATGAAAAATAGGTTTCTTGAACACGAAATCTTCTGTCCCTTCACAGTCTTGTTCCATCCTAGTTTTCACTGCTTCTCTTTCTTCTAATTCACGAATGAAGGCGTGAGCAGTAGCAGAATTTGTGGAATCAGACATCTGTTCTTGTGTCACATCTGATAATGAGTAGTACACCCATTTTTTGGGGTTTTTTAGGTAATCAGGGACACCACGGGATCGTAAACAGTCTCTCATAGTAGCATCAGGCCTTTTGAAAATACTTTCTTTACCTCGGAACTGCTTCATTTCATGTTTCAGTTTTCTGTAGTGCGTTCTGTCCATAACTCCATTGTCATGTGGGGTTTCAGCCTTGTTGTATTTGGAGAAACTGATTTGTTCTTCAGCATCTTTTAGATGGTTAAAAAGGCTTTTCTGCCTTTCAATAAACGAAGTCATTATAGTAGGTTTCAGAAGATACAATACTGTGGAACGAGAAAAGCGTAATCCAATCAAAGAAATCTTTGATGATTTATAATGTCATACTGTGATACCGAATAAGAAAAACCTTGTGACATTAATTCGAAAATAATTTACCGAAATAGATTTTATTGACACTTACATATTTGGATTAAAATGAAATAAATACTACGAAGTTGTTCTGAGTTTTCTTTCTATTCTATCTATTTTTTTTTATTGATTACAATTATAGTGTTGTAACTGTCGTGTTTATGTCATTAATTTGTTGGTTCAAGTAGCTTTTCGATTATTCATTTCAATCTTTAGCTTAAATGATAGCAAAATATATATCACAATATTGATGAAGTTTACTAAAATTAAATATGAAGGTGTTGTAAAATAACAAAAGGTAAAAATAACGAAAGTAAAACCGATTATAAATAGTATCGATTCATCGCCGCACTACATTTTTTTCCTTTCTTTCGTCCTTTCAGACAGGCTAAGACGGGAGCCAATAATGTACAGCCATGATAATGTCCGGCCCTGGAATGTACAGCCCAATAATCCGCGTCCATTTGGCTTCCAATTATTGGGCTGTACATTCCCGGGTCGAGCTTTATCAGGCCGTACCGAGCACGTACGGGGCGATAATTAGAAGCCATGTTTTGCACGGGGTGATATTGCACAGCCCAATAATCCGCGTCCAGTAATTCGAGTCCTATGGCTTCGAATTATTGCCCTGTACATTCATTGCACGGGGTGATAAAGCTCGACCCAATAATGTACAGCCCAATAATTGGAAGCCAAAAACCAGAGACACGGTGTTTATTCAGAGATCTGTCAAAACCTCCTAGTGATGTCTGTTACTATTCAAAGCAAAATCGGTTTAATTTGTAAGGATTAGACATTACACTGACAGGTCAGACAATAACATTTAAATTTTGTATATTATATGTATACAAACAATAGTAATCGCCGCTAAAGAGGGATAAATTTTTTGAATACAAGTTATTTAGTGAATTTAACGTGTAAGTTGTACGTTTCACAATTAAAATAAGCCAAAGGAAAGACGGGTATTGCAACGTTGCTAGTATACCTAGGCATTCATATTTTACAGGCATGTTTTGATTTGTTAACGAACCATATTGTGTTCCCTAATTTGATCCCTTAATGGATGCATATAATCTCTTACGTTCTTCGTTCTCACATTTATAATACAGAGGACAAACCTTTAAAATTTCAAGCTTCTAGACCGATCGGTGTATCGTTTGTCACTTTCGAGAGTTTTATCTAGTAACTGGTAGGAGCAATGTGATAGGAGTATGATTATCCAATAAAAATCCCTCAGACAAAATCATATATTAGTGAGGTTTTGACCCTTGCTTACTATGCACTGGTTAACCATACTATTTACAAAATGCATGTAATCAAACCTAGAACTTTATTAGTTACCTACATTTAACACATATTATCAGCTCTGCTAGTTCATATGCAGTTTCTCTTTAAAAACAAGTTTATTTAATAATGTTTTATGATTTGTAATTGAAGTTAATACCTATACCCTAATAAACTTAATAAATTAACTATAAATTTAATAAATATGTACGCACATTTTTAATTACTATAATTATCTAGGAATACATTGATAGCTTGTATTTTTAGATAGCTCTGGGTATTGCAACAACTCCCTGCTGTATGGATCATGCGCTGGTAACAATGGAAGATCTTGCTAAGTATGTAGTAAATAATGTGACTGCAAAATAATAGTTGGGAGGTAAGTTACTTTTTCATTTTATTTTTATATTTCGTATTAGTACAAAAATAAAATAGTTGGAAATTAAGCTTCTGAGCAGATTTTCATGATACATTTATGTTCTTCACTGAATATCCCTGTTCATAAAAAGTTTAAGGACTTGCAGGTTTATATTGAACTAAATAATGACCATAATATTTCAATATAAACCTGCAAGTCCATTATATAAAAGGGTATTTCTCAGGGTGGTTTAACAGCTGACAGTCCCCTGTCCTAACTATTAGGAGAAATAAATCACAATCAAATTTAAATAAGATTGATAGTGACTAAAATAACGACAACAGTATATCATGCTATGGGAAAGTCTAATGCTTGTTGTAATTCTTTTCTTCAATATTTGTGACAGTGGTTGAAATCCTAAAGCCAACTACTAAACCTATATTTTTTTTATCCCTTTCTTCCTCTGCATACAAAGTTCTGGGCATCTAGTGGGACTGTATTGCTATGTGCTCATCGGGTTTGAGCCTGTGGTGTAAATACACCCGCCATTGTCATAAAAGTTAGGCCGTTACTTTAGTTAGAATTGGGGCTTTTTATTATGTGCCGGTATGTTGTGTAACATGGTGTAACTATGCTTATTGTAATGATTGTTTTTCAAGTAGGTGAGACACAGAAGTTGATAAGTGACATCAATGTTCTAATCTGCGGAGGTCCCGGTGCACCCAAGTCTCAGTTCCTCAAACACACAGAAATAATTTTCACTAATAATTCTACTAAGAGAAAAAAAGAGGGTTATGACTTTTCTCCTTTGCAAACAAAGTTACAGACTCTTCTAGTTCTAGATGTAAGAAGGTGTCAATTTATTTGTTTTACTTAATTGTAAGTTGTGTGTCTCCCACCTAGAGCCTTTTGGTTATCTTCAAGAAAAAAGAAAACAGAATATTCAAAGATTCTGAGAAGAGTGACTTGTGTACCAAGTATGAGGGTACCATAAACATCTTCACTTATCCCAACTAAACTGGCTGGTTTAGTTACTTTTTCACCAGGTATGTATGGCGCCTCATACCAATGAGGTGCAAACTTATCCTGACCGGATTAAATTCAAAGAAGGTTTAAAGCATTAAGAAAAAAATACCATGATAAATATTATGGTTATAATTTTCCAGTAATATTTTTGGTAATTTATCGTTCAAACCAAGCCCTTTCATTATGATACCCTACTTGACCTAGTGGCTAGACTTTTGCCCCTCCCCCCCTCCCATATTGGCCATTATTTAGCTATACTATTATACGACGACACGTTTGGCTCGGTGGGTTGTACAACGGCCTACAAAGCTGGTGGTCCCGGGTTCGAATCCCGGCCAGGCCAGTTTTTGTATGTAATGTATTTCAGTATTATAATTTATCTATATACTATGTACCCATAGTACAAGCTTTGCTGGTTTGGGACTAGGTCGATTTGTGGAAGATTGTCCCTGTATCATTTATTTATCTATACTATTATAAAGTTGTAAAAATGAAATGTTTGTATGTGTCGTTGTGGCTTCATCACGCGAAATCGACTAAATGGATTTCAACTATTTTTGGCACACGGGTAGCTGGGTATCTCCAGATGGTTATAGGATACTTTTTACCCGACTATGCTAAAAAAAAGGGGGTTATGACTTTCTCCTCCGCGAACGAAGTTGCAGGCGCTTTCTAGTCTACTCTTACTTCCTTATCCTTACTATATTAAAAACATGAAAGTATGTATGTACGTTCCACTTAATTTCAAAAACTACTGGACCAATTTTTATGAAACTTTCCAGTTATGTACCTTATATCAGAATAGGACATAGGCTATAATGTATGTCAAATTTCATCCCCTTTAGGGACGAATAAGGGGATGAAAATTTATATGGACAGTAAATATTTTTTTACGCTAGAAACTTGAAATGTTGGTAATATGCTTCACATTTAAATTAGTAAAATATCGAGTTTTGGGGAAAGACATAAACTACTTTTTATCCCGGAAAAATACCTTTTATCCGCGATAAACGAATCTAAGGTGGACGAAGTCGCAGGCGGCCGCTAGTCTATACTATTATAAGGTTGTAAAAATGAAATGTCTACATTGAAGATATTTAAAAAAAAAAAAATTGTAACGGACTATTTGGCGGTTACTAAAACGGAAATATATTTTTTGGATTTTGTGTATGTTTGTATGTGTCGTTGTGGCTTCACCACGCAAAATCGGCTGAACAGATTTCAACAATTTTTGGTACACGGGTAGCTGGGTATATCCAGATGGTTATAGGATACTTTTTACCCGACTACGCTGAAGAAAAAACGAGGGGTTATGACTTTTCCTCCTCCGCGAACGAAGTTGCGGGCGCGTTCTAGTACTATTATAAAGTTGTAAAAATGAAATGTCAGTACATTGAAGATATTTAAAAAAATATATTGTTAGGGACTTTTTGGAGTTTACTAAAACGAAAAATATTTATTTTGGATTTTTTGTATGTTTGTATGTGTCGTTGCGGCTTCATCACGCAAAATCGGCTAAAGAGATTTCAACAATTTTTGGTACACGGGTAGCTGGTAATCTTCAGATGGTTATAGGATACTTTTTACCCGACTACGCTGAAGAAAAAAAGAGGGGTTATGACTTTTTCTCCTCCGCGAACGAAGTTTGGGCACCTTCTAGTAGAAAATAAATCTTCTGTCATCTAAGAACAACGCTCTTTCACTTGACTTCGTAAGACATGACTTTTACCTTCTCCTTTATCTCATTAAAGTAAATTCTTCTTGCTCTTCCCCTGCCTTGCTTTCCTTCAACTTTCTCGATGCCTTTATTTACTATTTGCCGTAATAATTATTACACAAAACCTACGACTAAGTTTGTGCAATATTTTAGCAGAGAACAGAGAAATAAATTCTAACAACATCATCATCATCATCACCATATCAGCCCAAGGACGTCCACTACTTGACAAAGGCCTTCCCCAAGGATCTCCACGACGACTGGGCGAGCGCCGCCCTCATCCAACAGTTTCCCGCGATCTTCACTATCATCGGTCCATTTTGTTGGGGCCTCCCTACGCTGCGTCGTCCTGTACGCGGTCGCCACTCGAGAACCTTTCTGCCCCAGCGGCCATCGGTTCTAAGAGATGAAAAATTATATGGTGAAATGATGTACGTTGAAGATACAGCAATGTACATATGAGATTTATCGCTGTACCGGAGGATGAAATAATGGGCATTGATTGTGGCGCTGCTGCAGAGTATACTCTGCAGCAGCGCCACGTAAAATTCATAGATAGAAATCATATTAGCTATTTTTCTCTTATGGAAATTGATGTACCAATGCTGTTTATAGTGTACCATTGAAAATAATTATTATATCTTAGTGATTCACCCTCGACATCATTTCACCATATAATTCATTGATTTTCATTATGCAGCACAGAAAATGTTTGATCACAACAAACATTGTGTGTTGTGTCAACATGAACAACTTTACTGTACCTATAATTAATTGATTTTTTTAATAAAACGAATTTGCCGAGAAAAATGCTCTTCTTAGCGATATAGATAGCCCTCCTTTTGTTTACCATTTCTCATACAGTTTTCTTTTGGTGTGGAATAAAGAGTATTGTATTGTATTAATTAATAAAATAAACAAATAATAAGTTTCTGTCAATAAAATCATTTTAGTGACAAGCTTTTATTACTGACTGTTTTCTTTGAACACACCTACCAACAGCATCGACTATTCACCACCTCCACCGACGCGTGACCACCATCCGGCTCCATCATCAGAATCAGATAAGCTCGACGGTATCATATACTAAATCTTTTGTTTGGCGCTATCACCACTAACATACGTAAAAATGTTAGAAAAAATATCGGCGACGAACGAAGAGATCTTCAAATAGACGCAAGCAGAACTAATGCCGTTTTTGTAGCTAAGGACCTGCACAATGTTACCACCTGTAAGATTCGATTACGTAGACGTGAGGATTTTAAAAGATCCTAGGTATCATCATTAAAAATGAGGTCGAAATCGTTAAAAACTCGTAGTGGAGAGCGGGGCTAAACGTGCTGATTTTCATAAAATACCAAATTGAGCTATGAAAATGGTGTATTTATTGTGTGGCTTACGCACATATTTAAAGAATGATTATTGACGTTTATGAAAAGTGATATTGTTTTGTGCCTCGTTAAACAGTTTTTGTACCAATACATTTTTTATGAGATCGATCGGAACGAAACAACTAACCCCGCTATGGGGCAGGTTGTTCCGTCGTTTTGAATACGAACTTATCCTTCAAAGATTAATTCTCAGTTCACACACGCTAAAAGAGTATTTTTTAGTTCGTCAAAATATGTGATTATTTATTGTATACTACAACAGTTAACAAAAAAATCAACGCCAAAAATATATTATTCCGTGGGGTTAGTTGTTCCGTCGATTTTGTTTTTTTTTCCATAACTACTAGGTATTATATCATAATGGAAGCAACTAAAACGACTCCCGCAACGGCATACTGTCATAAAGTTTCGTGACAAACATCATACGAATTGCTCCGTTCTTTAGTTGCGTTCCTATTCTCATCGGAACAACTTACCCCCGGCACTTTTAACCCCACTCTCCCCTATGCTACGAAAGAACACCTGACAAAAATTAAATATGAGCTGAATAATTTGAAACAGACATCCTAATCTTAATAATATTATCAACATGAAAGTTTGGATGGATGGATGTAATGTACGTTCCACTTAATCTCAAAAACGACTTACTGGACGATTTTTTATGAGAATAGGCTATAATTTATGCCGAAATTCATTCTCTTAGAGGGTAATATGAGGGATGAAAGTTAGTATAGAAAACTTTGTATTAATGTGATTTGATACTTCGCAAAAAAGTCTTCATTTACAGTTAGGAAAAGTATTTTGACCGTTTTTTGAAATTCATCCCCCAAGGAGGGTTATTCCCCCCTGGGGTTAAAAGTTAATATGGAGAACTATTTTTTTTTCAGTATGAGATCTAAAACGTCGCAAAAAGAGTCTTCGTAAGATAATAACACCAATTATTCATGTATATTTTAATTTAAAAGATTCATAATTAATTCCTCGTCCAATATTAATAGGTAAGAAAATTAATTTCATCGTCTTTCGAAATTCATCCACTGGGGGTTTAAAATTTAGTATCAGGAACATTTTTTTTAATGTAGGATATGTAAAACTTCGTGATTAGACTCGGTGTTAAAAGCAAAGAAAAGTGATTTCACCTTTTTTAGGGTACCGTACCTCAAAAGGAAAAAACTGAACCCTTATATGTATAGTATCACTTTGTTTTCCATCCGTCTGTCTGTCTGTCAAGACCCTTTATCCCGGAAACGCGTAGAGGTATCGCGTTGAAAGTAAAACTATATACACAGGTCTACGGTACCTTGAAGTTGTGAAAAAATCAATCTTCTACGAGTAAGTTTACGTTAAAAAAAAGATAAGGCCGTTTATGCCGCAATAAATGTACATTTCGACACTTTTTGAAATTGATAGGGTACCTGCTTCTAGTTGTTCTAGAAACTTGTAATTTGGTATGAAGGAGGTTCTTATAGAACAATCAACAAAAGAAATCTGAAAATCATTTTTTTTATGTCTGTCTGTCTGTCTATATCGGATACCAATATAAAATGATCGAGCATCGCGTACATTTTGCTAAGGAGTATGGCTTTGCTGACACTGGATTTTCATAGATACAGCCATTTGCAGCGTATATTTTGTACGAAACCCCTCAGTGCGCGAGTCCAATTGGCATCTAGCCGGTTTATTTATTTATTTAATTTTAGCAAATATTTTGTATAATATGTATTCATTAAGTATTTTAATATATATTTTTTTACTTACCCTTACACCATAGGAATCCATAAGCAAAATAATCTAGTGGTTATCCACTAATTGTGAGCTGTAAAAAATATTTTATGTTCGATCCGGAAGTCGGTACCCTACGTGCTATTTGTTGTAATTTCTCAATGACAATGTAAATGCTATAGATGGCGACTCTTTTATTTATTCAACATAATGAAACCAGTATCTCCGTAACTTCAGCCAAGAAGTAGGTTTTTTGCATTCAGAAAATTGAGCTTAATTATCTCAAAACTGTACATGTTTACTCTAAAACTTAAAACATTTAAAAAAAAAGTACCTACTCAAGTTAGAGCTTTGTTTCTTTTTGTATCTATAAGAACATCTCTTGCACTATCTGCTGGTATCAATAATTCCATATCGACAATAGTAAGTTACCTTTTGCTTGAGAACGACACATATCGTGTTTTTTGGGCGGTATAGATCCGAATTTCGAATACACGGGAAAATCGGCAATAGACGCGTAGCCTGGCCTTTTACGAGGGAGGCCATACGGAGGGGTCGGTATACTGTGGCGGAAAAATATTTTCGATTCTGTCTGTTGTATCAGTGCGTGCATAACTGCTATAAGGATATTATCAGCAGGACGCTCGCCATTGGTCTTCTCTGTTTACATGCCTACCGACTCCACGGAGAACATCGCGGAGTTTACAGAATGCATGGAAAGTTGCAGCCGTAGTAGAGGAGTGCTAAATAGATTCAGTGTTAGGTGGTTTTAACGCGCATCCTGAAAATACGTTCGGTAACGAGCTTAACAATTTCTGGGCCGACCAAGCGTGGCGTTGCGCAGACATTGAGATACTGGGCCTGGGTTCGAACTCCTACACATACGTGAGTCATGCACATGGTACAGTCGAGTTCATAAATATATGAGCATTCAAAAAAAAATAGTATAGATATTCATTAATTTTCAGTTGCATATACATATTGAGAGAATTTTTGATTGATAAATCTGTTCAGATGTATATGTACCTCTCTATGTACCTCATTTTTGAAGCCTTGGGAATGCTCATATATTTATCGACTCGACTATACTACGAGCTGCCTGGATCATTGTATTGTATCAGAAGCAGCCTTGAATATGGCAGTGAACGTTAAAACACCATATAGGTAATGCGTTCTGGCCGGGTCATTTTCCCCTTCAAATTATATGTGACTTAAAGGTACTAAAAGTTAAGGCTACTAATATAATACCAGAGCCTAACATGGTAACATGGGGTGAAAGAAACTCACGTCAGACAGCTTTGTATCAGAAACACTGTGATTATAGGCTACTTAAGTATATTGACTTATTAGATTAGCTCTTGAACAGCCCAAGGACGTTCACTGCTGGAGAAAGGCCTCTCCAAGGATTTCCACAACGACCGAGCGCGAGCCGCCCTCATTCAACGGTTTCCCGTGATCTTCACCAGATCATCGGTTCATCTTGTTGGAGGCCTTACCACGCGGTCGCCATTCGAAAACCTTTCTGCTCCAGAGCGGCCATCGGTTCTACGAGCAATGTGCTCTGCCCACTGTCACATAAGTCTAGCAACTCTAAGCTATGTCGAAGACCTTGGTTCTTATAAATTATTGGGATATTTTATATTACCAATAATATGAAATATCAAATACATCACAGAAATATAAAATATCACAGAAAACGGCTAAAAAGTTATTTTAATAGAAAACTATTCGAGCAACATAGGTATTAGTCGTGAATAATTTATTCGTCGAATAATTTGTGAATGAGACTGCCTCATTGAGGTCGTCCGCTGTTTCCAGCGGGAGCCCGGCGCGGGCGCCTGCTCCGGGTGAGATTCACGTATGTTCACGTGCGGCGAGCTATCCACCAGACGCAGTTGCTCTATAGGAAACTGGACCCGGAGCAAACGCCCTGCGCTGAGCTAAAGGGTCATTTATTAATTACGTAAGAACAATCGCAAGTATCAAGTATCGCAAAGGAAGACGCCACGAGCGTTTTTTGTCCGAATTATACAACGTTGTATAAGTATAGTCTTTGGTTTTTAAAGTGAGCGAATCGGTCATTGTATTATTTAAGCCGATTAGCTCAGTTTAAAACAAAAGTCGATATACAATCGTTTTTATACAAATAAGGGGCCATTCATTAATTACGACTGATTTTTCGATCCCCTTGCCCTTAGGGATATATACGTAATTAATGAATGACCCCTAAGCACTTTTTAATAAAACACAAAAGGTCTAAATATTTATATTTGCGCCGAGATTTTTCTGGCAGCAAATTGTTTGATACCTCTTGCGCCACGACACAAATTTCTTCGGAAGTAGGCTCGTCTTCCTCCATTTTTTTCACTTTCAACAACTTATTTATAACAAGACAACAATCCACAACTTCAACATGAATAAAATTTAGCGCCACGACGAAAATTAAAAAGCGAGCTGCCAATATCTATGGCTTTCTTATTTTTAAATTCGCGTATACTTGCCAGTGATGAAAACATGTTATGTTTTCAAAAAAAAAGGGCGATAAAATATGAGTAAGTACGTAAATTGTAAAAAATGTTTTTTTTTTAAGTTGGCAGCAATGCCAAATGCATTGCTGCCAACTTAAAAACCCTACATTATTATTTTTTAAATTTAAACTGTATAAATTCGGTGGTTTGTTAAGTTGGTGATATAAATTATTTCAAATAACTGAATCTGACTCACTAAATATAAATATTTGATTCAAATTTTAACCGACTTCCAAAAAAAGGAGGAGGTTCTCAATTTGACGTAATTTTTTTTTGTTTTTTTTTTTATGGATGTTCACCGATTACTCGAAGGGGTCCATATTGGCTCTCATAAAATTTTTATTCCTATTTTTTATTTCACTACCGATTTTTCTTCCTAACAATCACTCTTCATAATTTTTTTCCTCATACTTTTTTTCTTCATACTTTTATTTTACTACCATCGGAACTCATAACAGTCAGTTATCATACTTTTTTTCTTAATAATGTCATTACTAAGAAATGTTAACTCATATTTTTTTTATCATAATTTTCCTATTCATAATAACAGTATGAATACAAGCAAGTCTTTTTTTCGGGACGCAAAAAAAAATAACCTCGAAGGCCAGGCGGGAGCGAAGCGTAGCGAGTACCTTCTAACCTAACCCGGCCACGTCGGATCTGGTCTGAAAGGTTTTGCTCGCTCGCTTCGCTCGCTCGCTCGTTCAAATTTTGTAATCCAATCTATTTTCCTGGTAGTGGTTCGGTGGGTTGTTCTTGTATGTAAACAGTATGAATATAAGCAAGCCTTTTTTTCGGGACGAAAAAAAAAATAACCTCGAAGGCCAGGCGGAAGCTCGCTACGCTTCGCTCCCGCCTGACCTTCTAACCTAACCCGGCCACGTCGGATCTGCTCTGAAAGGTTTTGCTCGCTCGCTCGTTCAAATTTTGTAATCCAATCTATTTTCCTGGTAGTGGTTCAAATATTAGTATGAACAAGGTGTATGAGTGTTGATTTTATGAGTTTTGATGATTATGAATTCGGATGATTATGAATTCTGATGATTATGAGTTAGATTAGTAGTGTAAGAAAATATATGAAAAAAAATATTAGTATAAACAAGTTGTATGATTAGTGATCTTATGAGTTCTGATGATTATGAGTTTCTATCGTTAGTATTAAAAAAAATTATGAAGAGTGATCATTATGATATAAAATAGTATGAGAAATATTTTCGGACTTCAGATAATAGGACTTAAAAAGTTATGTGAAAAAATACGCACCCTACTCGAAGACTATATATGACCGATTTCAAAATAACTTTCAAGTTGGTCCCATTTAATTTTGGTGAAGATCTGATGATGGAATCCATGAGGAATTGAAGGAACACCTCAAATATTGTAGGCATACATATAGCGATTTTGGTATTATAAAAAACATAATAAGCATTTGCATTCAGAAAGTGTAAATTGGTGAAGTGGAACTGAAGCAGAAGACCACAGAATGCCATCGGAACTCCTCAATGATAAATGATTTACGGGTGGCGACCATGGACCAAATAAATAAATTTTATTTATTTGGTCCATGATATGACATATGACGTACTTTTTGAGCAGGAGTAGTGAAAAATACATTGTGAATGTTGTCGTCCATCTTGGACGAGCGACATGAATCGGGGATGATTAGTTGATCATCCCCATTGTTTTAATATTTAAATAAAAGACGTAAGGACCGACCGCACACTCTACTTGCACGCCGACGTCTCTGCCGGCGGCGACGTCCACCGCGGAACCCCAAATCATACCACGATTCCAATAAATCAAGAATACACATACCAACTGACTGACCCAAATCAAAATAGTGTCATAGACTAGTTCACTTTCGCTGCTCCGAGCGCCCGTGCGCGGCAGCCCCCACACGCTAGGTGCCGAGGACGCCGTGGCGCCCTACCACCTAGCACATCGACAACGGTCATTCATCATCAGCATCATAAATTATGAAAACCAGACGAAAATAACTGAATAACTTTTGAAAAATATATACAACACATTGTTAGTTGGTTGCCTATAATATTGGAGGGTTTCTCTCGATTCCCCTGGTATTCCATCATCAGATCCTGACTTGGTGATAAGGAGACTACGAGACTACCTCAGGGACACACTATAAAGACTATGACTAACAGTCTTAACGTGCCTACGTATACATGTATTTTTTTAACAATTATCTTCTAACTCTTAAACATTATGGAGTTGTACCTTCCGTCATCAGCTCAGCGTGATGATATGATGACTACCATATGCAAATACTTAAATAGCTTAAGAAGATATATGAAAAACATTATAAGTGCCTATAAAATTTGAGGGTTGCCCTCGATGTCCCTGGGATTCTATCATCAGATCCCAACTTGGTGGCAATGGGACCACCTCAGGAGTATATTCTTTCAAATAAAAAAATGTTTTTTTTAAATCGGTCCACAATTAGCGGAGTACTCGGAGAACAAACATAAAAAAACAAACAGTCGAACGTAGAACCTCCTCCTTTTCGGAAGTCAGGTTATACGTCGGCACAAACTTTCACGTGTTTAATATAACTAGCTTCCGCCCGCGACGTAGATTCGTTTATCGCGGATAAGGGTATTTTTCCGGGATAAAAAGCGTGAAGAGGTAACAGGCAGGTAACATACAGGCACACTTTCCATGTACCATGCATAAACGCCAGAAAAACACGTTTCCCCCCCCCCCCTCTTAATTTTTTGAATGACTATCTATTACCGTTCAAGAGTTAGAGCCCTGTAACACGCAAATGGACAAACGGACAGACAGACTATTAATGGTGGACCCACTTAGGGGATGAAATTCGAAAAACAGTGAAAATCTTTTCTAATCTTTTAATACAGTATCTTTTTATGAAGTTTCAGAACTCTGACATTATTATTTTTTTATTTTACGCTAGCTATTGTCCTTGACTAAATATATAATTAAATAAATAATAAATTAATTAGATCCATTTTGACTTATAATACATTTAACAAGTCATACATATTTAATAGCACATTACTTACCAAGGGCTGTAAAAGAAAAAAACCCGAAATTAAGGTATTTGTGACCCGAGACGTAGGCGAGGGTTGAAAATATGCGATATAGGGCTTTCTTTTTTACTGCCCGTGGTGAGTACACAATCTTACGTCTTCACCTAGCCATAATACCAGTTTTACCGTATGCATAGCGTGCGGTAAAACTCACAATTATGCCCAGGTACGTCGTAATAGTATTTTATGCAATCGTTATATAATGTATGCTTTTTCAGTCGAGTACCGTATTTAGGCCACGAAGCTTGCTGAGTGGCCTAAGTAAGGTACGAGACTTAAAAAGCTAATTATATAACTATTGTATACAATACTTTTTCTACGAGTAGGTATCATCATCATCATCATCGTCGTCATCATCATCATCGTCATCATCATCATCATCGTCATCATCATCATCATCATCATCATCATCATCATCATCATCAACATCATCATCATCATCATCATCACCATCACCATCACCATCACCTTCACCATCACCATCACCTTCACCATCACCATCACCATCATCATCACCATCATCGTACCTCAATTATTTTCGACTCATTCATTCGACATATTCATAAGCCAACACTTCAATTCAAAGTGTTGGCTTATGAAATAAAGTGTTGGCTTATGAATATTTCAGTTCAGTTGGAAGTGCCATAGAGTATCCGACATTGAAAAGTATGCTATTAAAGTTTACTCTATGAAGTTCTTATTGAGGGACTAAAGTCGACGAGTAGAAAAAACATATTAAATACCATTTATAATAAATGGCTTAGCAAAAACAGACATCTATGAAATGTTATTAGACTTTATTATTATTAAATTAGTCTAACCAAAAAAATTACTTTACGTCCGCGTACAATTAGAATTTAAAAAAATCCTTCCTCAGTGCACCGCTGTCTTTAAAGGACTTTTATGATTAAAATCTCATGCTTCTTTGGTATAGGTTACATATTAATTAAAAGAACCAAAGAGCAAAACTCGGCCGCCCATATTTTAAGTATTCAAGTAATTGCTTCACTTTGCTAATTAATCCTTTTTTGATTTCAGCCACCACAACGTGGGCAGAGCGGAGGAGCCTGCGCATCTAATATGGATACACTGAATCAATTTAGAACTCCTTTTTTTCTTGTTTTCAAGAATACTAACTACTGGTTCTTTAAAACACACATTAAAGCTTAACGAATTCTTTTCTATTCTTATACGAGAAAGTATGACCAATTAATTAGCCACACAAATTTCCATTGGCCGTTTGCTACCTTAATTAATAACATGATTAGAAACAAAATCTGGTCCAGGACATTTTTTGGTCCATTAAAATTGGTAGCCTTGAGTCAACAGTGGACATTAATGTAATACAAATTACGACGAATTGATAACCTCCTCCTTTTTTGAAGTCGGTTAATAAGCATAACTCGCTATAGTATTGTATACAAACTTAGATAACGTATGATTTTGATAGTTTATATATTTTTAGTTCATTCATCACATCAATGATTGCTTTAAGAGTCCCCGGTAAGCTCGATTCTTCATACAAACGTACGAGGGTTGCTACTTATATATCCGGAAACAAAAAAACAAACAAACGTACACGGCTGAAAATAGTTTTATTGTTTTTCAAAGTATTCCCCTTGATGATCTATGCACTTTTGCATTCGCGTGAACCAATTTTTAAAGCACTTCTGCCACTCCGCCTGAGGTACCTCCATAACGTGTTGTTTGAATGCGTCGACAGCATCTTCAGCGGTCGAAAATCGTTGACCGCGTAATTTATTCTTTATATTTGGAAATAAATAAAAATCGTTGGGTGCCAAGTCAGGGCTGTACGGCGGATGACCCGTTAATTCCACATTTTGACCCTCCAAAAATAGAGTTGTTTCGCGTGACGTATGACAGCTGGCATTGTCATGATGAAGACTGATTCTTCGTCGCTGGTTAGTTTTACGAATTTGTTCAAATACTTCCGGTAAGCAAATGGTCGTGTACCACTCTGAATTAACCGTTCTACGGTTTTCTAGTGGCACTGTAGCTACATGGCCATTAATACCGAAGAAGCAGGCCACCATTTGTTTCAATGTACTTTTTGCACGAGTAACTTTCGTAGGGTTCGGCTCATTTTGAAACACCCATACCGTTGATTGTTGCTTCGTTTCGGGATCGTATGCATAGATCCAGGATTCGTCACCTGTATAGATGTTATAAACGGCTTTTGAGTCACCACGGTTATATTTTTTTAACATTTTATTGCACCATTCGACGCGAGCATGTTTTTGCTCATTTGTTAAGTTGTGGGGTATCCAACGCGAACAAATTTTTTTTACAGCCAAATAATTATGTAATATGCTATTAATGCTGGTCATAGAAATACCCAGAGTCGCCTCTATCTCGCGGTACGTAACATGTCGGTCGTCCATTATAAGTTTTCGCACAGCCTCGATATTTTGTTGTACAACGACCGATTTCGGGCGACCTGCCTTAACTTCGTCCGTAAGCATACTACGTCCACGATTGAACTCACTAAACCAGTGATACACAGTAGTTTTAGATGGGGCTTCATCACCAAAAGTTGAAGTTAGTTGATCTATGCACTGTTGTTGCGTTAAACCACGCCGAAAATCATAATAAATCATAGCACGAATATTTTCACGAGTGAGTTCCATTCTTGCTGCGAGATGACATTTAAAACCCGTCAAAAACAAAACACGAGCGTTAATAAGGAAGAAAAAATATACCTTATATACTTAAAAAAGTTCAAATTTTACCATGGCGGTCAAATATGCTATTTAAGAAGATTGTAATCCCGGTTTCCGGATATATAAATAGCAGCCCTCGTAGTTACGCTCTCATTTTAAAATGACTTGCTAGTTTGCTTTGAAAATGGTTACTTAGAATACGTTAAGGTATATGCAGGCCTGTAATTAGTTTATGTAGCTTCAGATGCCATTGTAAAAAATATACGGCAAATTTAACTTTTTCATACAAAACTTGTTGTTGCTGTATTTCGGAGCCAAATAAACTAATTACAGGCCTAGATATACCTCATGTCTTGTGTATGCAAATTTTCATTATAATCCAACACGTGGTTTTAAAACGAGAACGAAACTCCGTTTTTATGGGAAGGTGAAATTCGGCCGAACTTGCTGGGGACTTAATATAATTTTTTATTTGATATTTGTACATAAATATGTCAGAAAAGACGACCTTCTGGTGAGTTTCTTGCGGCGCGTCTTCTCAGACAATGGTCGTTGAATAGCGCTGGTACAGTAGAAAATTTAAATTCATAACGTTATAATTAAGTATAAGAAAATTATTTATTTTATTTTTATTAAGAACTTAGTTAAGAATTATACAATAAAAATTACTGACCGTCGAGTTTCTTTCGGCTTTCTTCTCAACAGTGTGGTCTCCTCTAGGGAAATGCCGTAAAGTTAGACTAGTTACAGAAAATAACACTATCATTATTAAAAAATAATTAATACAAGTTCGTTTTTCTTATTTTTGCTATACCAGAGACTAGTTTAAGTCCTTTAGGTTCACTTTGTCCATATTCCCATTATGTCAACTTGCTAGCTCTTCAGCAATACCAGTGTCCTGTCTTGTCAACTTTCCCAAATCGTCCACTACTATTTTGTCAACATTATCAAATGATCCACTTCCTATTATCGTCAACTTTCCCAACTCGTTATTTTTTCTCGGCACTACACATTGGCCCGATTGGACTTGGACACGAAGGTGTCGTCCATGCCGTTATTAAATACGTATGTATCTCGACCTCGTTTCCACTTCTGCCAATGTGTAGTGTACGGTATGCATTACGGTGATCAATGATAATTTTTATCCCGTGTATTGCATCCCAATTCTGAACATTGGGGTGAAATCTTTATTCCTAGAGTAATAACTGAAACTGAAGGTAATAACGTACTGACTGTACAAACGTGTAAGGATGTGGGGTAAGGAAGCCACACTCATATAGAAAACCGGCCAAGAGCATGTCGGACCATGCTCAGTGTAGGGTTCCGTAGCTGTTACTACAATGACTGCACTACAGATAAAAAAAATACGGTGTGAAAAAGTGCACCAACAAAGCTAGAGCGAGATACTAACGTCATTTTGCTGAGAAGCGCAGTTTTTCGGTAATAACTCAAGAACGGCTCAACCGATTTTATTCAATATAGTTTTCATTGAAAGTACTTATAAGGTCTCTTTATGAGTTTTCCCAAAATTTTTAGACCCGTGGTTGAAAAGTTAGAGGGGGACGGTATTTTTTGGATTTCCGCAGCAAATATTTACAAAACTGCTGACTTTATTAAAAAATAATGCGTAGAGACCCCTATTACTTTTAAAATACCTATTCAACGACACCCCACACACTATTTATTTATTTAAACTTTATTGCACAAAACAAAAGTAAGTACAAATGGCGAACTTAATGCCAAAAGGCATTCTCTACCAGTCAACCATAGGGCCAAACAGAGAAGCATGAAAATGGTGCAGTGGGGAAAAACATTCAGTACTGAGAGCGTTAGGACACACAAGCAAATAATGCATACATAATTGCTTATACCTATACTATATATGGTATACAATATATATATATATTACATATAAATTACACACTAGTGTCGGAACGAAAAAAAAATACTACCATTTTAGGTGTACGAGAGGTATCCGAAAAAGATTTTTTTTAGTTTTTATTTTACCATTTAGTCGGCATGATACATACACATACTCATATCAAATTTCAGCTTTCTAATACTAATGATCACGGAGCTAAGCCGCGGACGGACAGACAGACGGACATACGGACATGACGAAACTATAAGGGTTCCTAGTTGACTACGAAACCCTAAATACGAGAAAGTGTCCAGCGGAAAGATATATATGAAACTATAATTTAGAATAGTTACAAATCCGTCAACAATGGCGTCATAACCAAGTATAAACCTGTGGTGAGGCACTGGGACTGCATACACTAGTTGGCATACACATCGGTGACAGGTTTTTAATTTATAATTTTGTAATTCTTTAGTCAGACATATAATAAATAATATACTAATCTA
This sequence comes from Hedya salicella, assembly GCA_905404275.2. Classification (NCBI taxonomy): domain Eukaryota; kingdom Metazoa; phylum Arthropoda; class Insecta; order Lepidoptera; family Tortricidae; genus Hedya; species Hedya salicella. The sequence continues at coordinate 16,109,247 of FR990106.1, forward strand.
ATCTTAAGTACCTACATAATGTTACTTACTTCTATGGACTATTGTTGTTCGAAATAAATATTATTATTATTACAAACTGTACCTAAACGCTCAATGTGTTGTATCGCCATTATTTTTTGATGAAGTAAACGACCAATGGGGAATGGATGAAATTTATTAAATCGCTTGATTTTTTTTATTAATAGGGATAAATAATAACCAAGTGATTTAATAATTTTCATACATTCCCCATTATAGTCTGGCAAATAAAAGATGAGAAGGGAATCACCCGCGAAATTTAGAAATGTAGCTGTACAGTGCCTGTATAAGGTCGATATAAACAATTTTTAATACTTTTCACACTAACTAATAACTTAATAATTAATGACAAAAGCAATGAATTTGTTTAACTCTAGCTCATTCAGGCACACCGCAGCTACATTTTTAAATTTCGCGGTTCATTTCTTTTTTTTCTTATTCTCATCCTTTGTAGGCTAAACTCTAAAACATTTATTTTAATACAGTTGCTCAAAAGTGCTACTTTACGTAGCTGTTTTTCGCGAACTAGTGTTTTTCACTTTTCGATTTTTTTTTTAATTTATATTTGTTCCATTTCATGGCTACTTATTAATGAGTGTTAATATTTTAGTTTCCTTTAAACGTCGTAATCAACGTAAAAACCTACTGTTAATGTAGGAATACGAAAAATATACATATTTTATTACTTACATTGTCATCATTATAACACGGTTATTTTTTAATATTGAATATTGTAAAACCGTTCTTAATAAGTTGTCTGAATGGAACGGAATAGCTGCTGAAACGCCTGTCAAAGAAGAGGCGTTTTTTCTTTCTGCAAGCATGCTTAAAGTTTCCAAAACTAGTATTCGATATTGTACTTGTTGTTTTTCTTATTTTTTGGCAATTGATTTAAAAAACGTCGTTCGATACACGTGTGGAAATGTCTTTCATCATTCGTCCAGTCTTTCGCCTACGGCTCGTGGCAAGATATCTCGATACTCGTGCAGTGATGACACACTTTTCGCACTAGCATCGAAATGCTACTCAATCCTTCGTTCTTCTTCTGATGTAAATAATCCATCGTGTTCAATTTTTTTTTGCATCATTCTGATTTTTTTTGGCATTATTTTACGCACTTGCTAGAGTCTGGCTAGTGAAAGATGAGACTGGAATCAACGGCGAAATTTAAAAATGTAGCTGCGGTGTGCTTGTATAAGCTAGATATAAACAAATTTGAATGTTTTTCTCAGTAACTAATAACTTAATAACTAATGACAAAAGCAATAAATTTGTTTAACTCTAGCTCATAGCGGCACACTACACAGCTATATTTTAAAATTTTGCGGTTGATTCCTGTCCCATCTTTCATTATCCAGACTCTATAGTGGCGCCACCAAGTTAACGCCTTTTGACCAATTTGACGGACATTTTGGATATATAGAGATTGTTCTCCTTACCATTTATCCTATCGGTTTCTCCATGTTTATAATGTTATATTTTCAACCCGAAGTGACGCGCACAATCATGCTCATAGTTTTTCAGGTACTTCCATTGGCATTGTTCGGAGACGCAATTTCAATCTCGAAGTACGGATTTCACTAAACAAATTTTGAGATTCGGAGTAATACTAAACTACAAATAGTTGTCATATTTTAAACGATTAGAAATTTGAGACTGTCAAAATTACTTATTTCGCTTCTGGCAACATTATCGAATCGTAAAAACGAACGTCATCGGCTCATCCCTACATTTTCACTCTATGTGTCAAATATTTTTAGTCTGTGGCTCGCAGCGAAAAGTGGACGCCAATTATTGGGCTGTACATTATTGGGTTGAGCAATTTTGGGCCGAGCATTATCGGTACGGGGTGATAATTCGCGACCATCGAATTTGGAATCATGTACACGAATTATTGGGCTGTACATTACTGGGCTGAGCATTCTTGGGCCGCATATTATCGAGCTGGACATGTTCGGTACAGGGCAATAATTGAAAGCCACTTTTGCACGGGGCGAGAATGCTCGGCCCAATAATCCGTGACCATTTTTTTTGGACTCGAATTATTGGGCCGTACATTCCATGGCTGTACATTAACCGGACTCGCTAAGACCATAGGCGATACTGCCACAACGCACTACATTGTTTAACCCTTAAAGTGACATATTTGGACGTATTTTTACGCGCGCAAACCCTCAGACCATTTAGACTATGGAGCATGGTGAATAAAAAAGTTATTAAAGCCAATCTCATATAGGAAAAAAGATGAAAAAGTGTCCACTCATGTAAATATTCAATCGTGCTCAAAATGATTTTCTTGCATCGTTGCGATTTTTTTTTACACTATTAGAGACTGGCTAGTGAAAGATGAGACTGGAATCAACCGCGAAATTTAAAAATATAGCCACGGTGTGCCTGTATGAGCTGAATATAACCAAATTTGAATGATTTCTCACTAAAAACTTAATGACAAAAGCAATAAATTTGTTTAACACTAGCTCATACGGGCACGCCGTTAGCTACATTTTTTTTCGCGGTTGATTCCAGTCTTATCTTTCAATAGCCAGACTCTATGGTAATTTATTTTACTAACTTGCGACAGTGGCGCCACCAATTTAACGCCTTTGACGGACACTTTGGATATATATGGTGTTAAACTGAAACTTCACTTAGTTTGTACTTAACACTGTTTTTATGATATCTATCTTCTGTGTCCGCGATTATCACTCATTCAAATAAATCAATTAAAACGGATTATATCGCGTATATTATCTCATTTCATATTAGTTTATTTTATTAATATAGTAAAGCCCTTCTGGGACATGTGTGTATGTACGCCTTTGTCTGTTTTCTCAAAGTGGGTAGATGGTGGGTAGTTTGCACAAATTGTAACTTAGACAGAAAATAAAAATATTTTTTCTCAGTCGACCCCGTGAACACGGAAGCTGCAAAGCTTCAGAGCCTCTACTGCCATTGAAACAAGAGGTCCGACAGTTGCCATACTTTGGATCGTGTTCCGATTGCAAGGAGATATTCTGGCAAAAACTAGATGTCGCAACCACGTTAAATGTAGAAAAAATGAATACATAGTATAGCAACAACATAAATAAATCGTAACATTTAAATACTGTGTCACGCTTGCAAATTTGAATAATTGTATAAAACAAATCTTATATATACATAGATGGCGTTGCATATGTCGGGGAACGGCTTTTTGTATGGAGATGGTCAATCTTGTTTTAATGGTCCTTGACTTAAAAGGAATTCTTAATTGAATTTAGATTTTTTGTCATCCCTGGGCCTTTAAGATTTCAGACATTCTGGGGAGTCCTTTCTCGGGCAACCAATAGACCAAGCTTTTTGGCCTCCAACAAACCGGCAGTATCGTAGTTTAAAGGGAAGGCCTTCAGAATTTTATCTACGAGATCTGCCGAGCTATGCACAGAGAACAAAAAAGCTGAATGAAAAGAATTTTGCGGATCCGTATTCCACTAAAGCGAATAGGAAGGGATACTTGAGTCCAGGACTCTTCCCTCAGCTTTAATGTGTAAGCTACTTTCTTGGTTTGCTTTGATTACCTACAGTATCCATTTTGAGTTAGTGATTTTTTGAATTTGGTAAACGGACAGCAGCGAAGTACACAAGTAAATTTTGGGACAAAAAGGTAGAATTTTAAAATAGTAATGGCATAATGAGGGCTAATTTTGAGTAGACGACTTTCAGAGTATTTGAATTTAATAATTGATTCTGAAATATAACTCGAGAAGCATTCTTCAAAGATATGGAACTCCTGAAGGCTGAGAGAATATTTGTTAACTGTTTTTCGGGAGTCACAGCATCAGATTTTGTTTTTTAAGTCAAGTAGATTTAGCGCTACTTTTGCATAAATAGCTCACATTTGCCAAAATTTAGCTCTAAGCCTATTGATTCCAATTTATATTTGATGATTGATAGATCTGACAGTATGATATTATAGTCGCCTCCCAGGGTTCCGTCGTCTAGATACGAAACGTTGAATTTTGATTTTAAATTTCAAATAACCGGATTAATAGCTAGGCTGAAAATTGCTGGCCCCAGAGGGTCGCCCTGCTGACAGCCTACTTCGGAAGATAAAACATTTTGGCGTTTAATTAAATTTGATGACGAAAAACATCGCATGGTTCATTGGAGAAGTACCTTTTAAGCTAAAACCGAGAAAAATAGGTTCGAAAACGGATTGTTTTGGGAGACCATTCTCTGATTTTACTAGGTAGGTACATATATAGCGGATCTGCCATCACATCCCCGTTCTGTTCTTCGAATTAACTTACTTTGTAATTAGATGAATCTTCGTTGATTGCTGGACATTTTACTAACTTCGAGTACCTAAGTACAGAGCCGCGTGCGAGTTGATTAGCGTTAAATCATTTTACCGGTTCACTGACTTCACTCGATCTTTAAAATAACGTAATTGCTTTACGTACTTTTGAAGTATTCTCGGCTCTGTAAAAAATATGCGTGGACATCGATTCTTTACTAGATTTAGGTACTACGCCCTATTTCAGATACCACAATATAGGGTCATTAGGTACCTACCTATCTATAGGTTGTTATCTAACTATCTATTATATAACTACATAAACTCGATATAAGTAGTGTTTGATTAGATTTAAGTAGAAGTTGCAGGGGCAGAGACACGTCATCTAATAAACCACCTTGTCGTGTCTGTCTGTTTCCTATAAATCGAAAACTGCTCGCTGGACCCATTTAATTAATTGCATACGTAGGGTTAATGTCGTAGTTAGTCTAAAAAGTAGTTCAGAATTAGCACCATTTCCATACTAATGTGTTCATGTTATTTTTAAGGTTGACTGTACGGTCTGTACGTTTTGCATGTATGTTGACAAAGGTGTGCGCTGTACACATTGCATGGTTTATCAAACTACATGCTCCTGGCCCTAAATTTCGCATAGAAAAAGGCGTCATACAGGAGGACCCGCTATCTCCAAACATGTTCACCAGTTTGCCTCCAAGAGATCTTTCAAAAACTGGCGGTCTCCTGGGAGACAATGGACATCGACATAGCTGGCAAAATATTAACGAACTTGCGTTTCGCTGATGACAGCGTGTGGTTCTCCCACACGGCACCCCATCTAGAGAAAATGTTTCAAGACTTAAAGCACGGCAAGTCTTGAAGTCGGGCTCTAAATGACAGGGCAAAGACGCAGTTAATGACTAATTGCGTGAAACGTACGGTTAAGGTAGACGGGGAGGATATATGATACGCCGACGAATATATCTAAGTAGGTACTTGGGCCAAATAACATCCTCAGATAACAGACAGTCCAAGGAAATTGATCGACGCATTGAGGACGCCTGCAATAGAGCGCAGCATGCTTGGAGTTCGCAAGACCGATCGGAGCAGAAATACACACGCTCCAAAACAGTTATGCAGATGAGAGTGTCAAGACCGCCAAGCTTAATTGGGACTGAGCCGGAAACGGCTGCCGAATCCATCCAGAAAGTTGGGCTAAATTATCCACTGATTGGAGAAGGACAAGGTATTTCAGGACGCGTGGCAGGAGCCTGCACTTAACCGAAACGCACGAAAAAGAGGGGAGTCCTTTGCCCACACATATAGCATAAAAACACTAAGACTTAGCTATCTGTCCCTAATTTGGAACTTACTATATTATCATCAGCAAACAATCTATTCTATCATTATCATCAGCAACTTGCACGTATATTGCAATCCTCTGCAGGGCATAGGCCTCTTCCGATTTACGCTACAGAGCACGACCTATGGCTAATCTCATTCAGCTTTTGCTAATTACCTTGCGTAGATTACCGCTCCACCTAGTCTGAGAGCGTCCCATACTACGTTGCCGATTCTCGGTCTCCATACGAGAAATCTAGCTATAAAATAAAAAAAAAAACAGGAAAGACTTCAATTGGCGTGGTATCGATTACAGTACCTACCGATTAATGACTAGGGTACCTGGATATATATGGGGCATTCGTCCGATAGGATAAAAAAACTTATTCATCTCGGGTAATAGTAGAATCCACGACATGCAGTTTATTCCTACGATGCGGTGTCATCTCCTACCGGAGGTTGATGATTATACTTGCTGACTTTAGGAGCTCATACTTATCCTCCCCGGTAATGTGACATAGGTATTGCAAATCTTTGTTTCTTTATCCAGTTTTTCCAAACGTGTAAACTTCGGAAAAAGTATATGTGACATTAATTCGTCAAATTTGTTAGTTTTATATACAAAAGGACGTACGCTGAATGCTGGTCAAGTGTATTTAATTCCCTTCATGGCTGAGATGCGATACAAAGATAATAAAGATACGATACAAAGCAGATACTGTTTACATTACATTAAAAATCAACATTGAAGTATGCTATCTGTAGTCCTTGACCTATTATTCACCTAGTTAGCTACAAAAAGTACCAAAGTAGCAACTAAGCTTCAGTTGGATTAGTATGGATTAAGCCACTTGTTTACTTCTGTGCCGTACAGTATTATATAAGAACTAAAAGAGCGTATATTAATTGAAAATATACAAAGTTGTGTCCTTTAGAACCGGAGTTTTAGCGCAGTAAGCAGGTGAGATAAGGCTTATCATGTATACGTTTTCAGTTGATATCGCAGTGCTTTTATTTGATTTTGAATAAGGATTAATAAGCTATAAATGCCTTTGAAGTCGGTAAATGTTAAACAAGAGGCCCTACACGTTTTCAGCGGTTATAGATTGAGCCTTTTTCTATGATTAGACATTGTCTTTATTCAATTTCTTAGTTCGACATTAAATCAAATCGTCGAGAGGACGGAAAGGACGAAAAAAACTGAATAAAGAAATATAACGCATATTTTGTGCTAATAAAATAGATAGTAGGTACAAGAAACTCGGTGCGCAAAACTGACTACTACTATTTTATTCAGAAAGAGAAACTATGTAACCATGGAAACTAGCTCGCTAGGCCCAGTTGCGCCAGCCAGGGTTAGCGTGTTAACCCGAGGTTACGTGGCAACTCACGTACCTTACATACATACACGTATTACTAGATGGACAAAAAGTTTTTGGATGGGAGTGAAAGTACGTGAAAGTAGTACCCTTGAAAAAAAATGAATGTGTGAATGAATACATGCCTAAGTTTTCCCAATCTATTACCATATCCAACAATTGTCGGAAGTTCAAGTAACACTCATGCAGAGGCGTGGCGTCAGGAAAATTACAAGGGAAGCCGAAGCGTTTCATTTACTCATATTTAAAGAAAAAGGTGGTTAATAAACCCTTCCTTGAGCAACCGGGTGGGAATCGGCTTATGTGGACGCCACGCCACTGCACTCATGTTAAAAGAAAAATAAAATATGGGAAACCGTACCCACTTATCTATCGCATGACAAACGCAACCATAGGTCTGCGATATTCTGGCGTCTTAAAACTGGGGAACTGCTTTAAAGCCGGTTGAAATATCCAAACAACAAAATCATAAGAGTACCGCACTCATACGAGTTTACGTTACAAGTAAGTATCCATACTATACTAATATTATAAATGCGAAAGTGTGTCTGTCTGTTACCTCTTCACGCTTCAACCGCTGAACCGATTTGGATGAAATTTGGTATGCAGATAGTTTGAGTCTCGGGGAAGGACATAGGCTACTTTTTATCCCGGAAAAATACCCTTATCCGCGATAAACGAATTTAAGGCGGACGAAGTCGCGGGCAGAAGCTACTTGAATATAAATCATCTTGTTTCAAACATTGTACGTTGTAATTATAATTAGGAATGACGCGATTACTGCAACAAAGCGACCATTATTGCCGTCCTGGAAAAAATCTTATAAAGCTCTATTATTTTAAGTTGATAGCATTCATTGTGGTTTCAACCGGGGCACGTTCTATCACTACTGCTCGCGGGCCTATTCCGTGTATCGTTTCTAACGCAGTTCTATTAACACTTGTATTTGTAAATATAATGATCGAACTAAATGCAAAGGTAATGACGAATTTGTTTGAGAGAAAAAAGGAAGATCGGGATAAGGAGACGGTTTGTGTGGTAGAGATAGAAGAAGAGACCAAGAAAGCTAGTTTAGGTGGGCAAGAGGAAAAGTGCTTGTTTGGGAAAAAACAGGGCAAGATAGGCTTTGTTTTGTAGAGAAGCAGTTAGAGGGAGAGTAAGAGGGACAGAGCTTATACGTTGCAATAAGATTATGAAACCTAATTTTAGGTGGACAAGAGGGAAATGGCTTGTGAGGAGGAGTAAGAGTAAGAGGTGGAGGGCGCGAGAAGAGAGAAAGATTGTTTGGTTCATTAACTTCATTGGACGCATGAAAATTTAATCTGTACTAAAATACTTCCAATCAAGCTACCAACGGAATAATCAATCGTTGCTACCAAAATGACAGATAACTAGTGAAGCGAAACGAATCAGAATAGTCCGCTCGCGCCGAGTATCGGTTGACTCACATGCCTACGTCTCTCGTAAAATAACAACAGCAATAACGTCCAGCCATTGACATTGTCTGCACAGGTTTTAATCTTCAAACTTATTACTGTTCATTATTTGCCTTCTATTCTAGAAAGGCGTAATTTGAAAATTTAAACGAATAATTGACCGCCAAATGTTTCCGGTTTTCCGGTCGCGTCTGGGTAAGGCTGTTCCGCTAATATACTCAGTCATTGATATTGTTAATTTTAACAGATCAAATATTATTATTTCCTAGTAATCAAATGGCTCTATATACTTATTGGACACACAGACATGCACCAATGAAGCTGTGACTTTGGTTGTACGCTATCGATAGCTGAAAAATGACGTCACGTGTAACATGGTATTTACTGCTCGGATACGTTTTTGAGTTATTGCCGAAAAACTGTGCTTCTCAACAAAATGAATCAAGTGCCGGACTCTCTTTTGCTGATACTGCACTTTATCCCATTTTTTTTCAACTGAGGTGCATTTTTCGGTTGTAACGGCGGAACTTTCTTTTAAGGGTTCCAAAGCCAAAATGGGGGCCCCGTTTGCCATTTTGTCAAAAAATTGACAAAAATTATGTATATTCGGATATACAGTATGAAATAAAGGGTTTTAAATAAGTTTTGAAGTTTTTTTTCTTTTAGTAAATATTTTCGAAAATAATTGCTCCGAAAGTAGCATAATTTGTGTCCTCTATTTTCTAAACGGTACGTCCAAATTGTTTTCAACAAGATCGAACATACCGGTTTTGAGTCATTACTAAAAAACTGCGCTTCTAAGAGAAAGGACGTAAGTGCCGTGCGAGATACGCTCTTTTGCTAGTATATGTTTTTTCAACTGTAGTATTTTTTTTTTTATGAACGGCTGCGGAACCTACACTGAGTATAGTCCGACATGCTCTTGGCCGGTTTTTAGGGTTTTTTTGCGGTACACTACAAGACTGAGCATGGTCCGACATGCTCTTGGCCGGTTTTAGAGTTTTTTTGCGGTACACTACAAGACTGAGCATGGTCCGACATGCTCTTGGCCGGTTTTTATAGTTTTTATGCGGTACACTACAAGACTGAGCATGGTTCCACATGCTCTTGCCCGGTTTTTAGGGTTTTTTTACGGTACACTACAAGACTGAGCATGATCCGACATGCTCTTGGCCGATTTTTCGGGTTTGTTTTTGCGGTACACTACAAGACTGAGCATGGTCCGACATGCTCTTGGCCGGTTTTTCGGGTTTTTTTTGCGGTACACTACAAGACTGAGCATGGTCCGACATGCTCTTGGCCGATTTTTCGGTTTTTTTTGCGGTACACTACAAGACTGAGCATGGTCCGACATGCTCTTGGCCGGTTTTTCGGGTTTTTTGCGGTACACTACAAGACTGAGCATGGTTCCACATGCTCTTGGCCGGTTTTTAGGGTTTTTTTTGCGGTACACTACAAGACTGAGCATGGTCCGACATGCTCTTGGCCGGTTTTTTGGTTTTCTTGCGGTACACTACAAGGCTGAGCATGGTCCGACATGCTCTTGGCCGGTTTTCGGGTTTTTTGCGGTACACTACAAGACTGAGCTTGGTCCGATATGCTCTTGGCCGGTTTTTCGGTTTTTTTGCGGTACACTACAAGACTGAGCATGGTCCGACATGCTCTTGGCCAATTTTCTGGGTTCTTTTGCGGTACACTACAAGACTGAGCATAGTCCGACATGCTCTTGGCCGGTCTTTCGGGTTTTTTTGCGGTACACTACAAGACTGAGCATGGTCCGACATGCTCTTGGCCGGTTTTTAGGGTTTCTTTGCGGTACACTACAAGACTGAGCATGGTCCAACATGCTCTAGGCCGTTTTTTTGGGTTTTTTTGCAGCACTACAAGACTGAGCATGGTCCGACATGCTCTTGGTCAGTTTTTAGGGTTTTTTGCGGTACACTACAAGACTGAACATGGTCCGACACGCTCTTGGCCGATTTTTCGGGTTTTTTTGGCCGATTTTTCGGGTTTGTTTTTGCGGTACACTACAAGACTGAGCATGGTCCGACATGCTCTTGGCCGGTTTTTCGGGTTTTTTTTGCGGTACACTACAAGACTGAGCATTGTTCCACATGCTCTTGCCCGGTTTTTAGGGTTTTTTTTACGGTACACTACAAGACTGAACATGGTCCGACATGCTCTTGGACGATTTTTCGGGTTTTTTTGCGGTACACTACAAGACTAAGCATGGTCCGACATGCTCTTGGCCGGTTTTTCGGGTTTTTTTGCGGTACACTACAAGACTGAGCATGGTCCGACATGCTCTTGGCCGGTTTTTCGGTTTTTTTTTGCGGTACACTACACTGAGTATGGTCTGCCGTGCTCTTGGCCGGTTTTGTAATGACTGTATCTTTGGATTGCGTTGACTTACAAACTTGATTTTTTTTACAACTCCAAGGGACGTGTAGACTAGACAGCAGAAGTATTTGATGTTAATTTCAACTCGATGTTTCCACGAGTTCCTGAGAAAAAAGGGTCTTGACAGACAAACAGGCGGACGGACGGACAGACAGACGAACAACAAAGTGATTCATTATTTCCTTTTGAGGTACGAAACCCAAAACTCTAAACAAGCCTAAACAATCTTGGCTTTTAAATATATACCAATATACATAAGTAGATGATTATTTGGTATTAATAATGTTTGGGGTTCCGTACCAAAAAGGTAAAAAAGGAACCCTTATGGTGCGACTGTCTGTCTGTCTGTCCGACTATTAGAGCGCCATATCTCAAAAACTTCTTAAGGTGCGTCCACACTTGTATCACTTGCTCGTATCCGATCACCGTGCCGTGGCATGACTGCGTATCGTGCTGCTTGGACGCTTACTGTCGGCGCGCCGCTCATGCCGTACACGCCCGATATAACTGTGTGATACGCGTAGCAAAATGGATTTCGAGCGATCCGATCGGCGCAACGTCCAAACGCGTGATCGTGACACGCGATCATGCCACGCGACGATGATCTGATACGGGCAAATGATACAAATGTGGACGCACCTTTATGCTATCTATTTGAAATTTGGAATATTTATAAACATGGTCAGCCCACATGTACTTATTGCAAAGGAAACATTATAAAATGTATTTTTATTTTCTTACAAAACGACCATTATGAAGAGGGGCATAAATTAAAAGTCTAGTCACTAGGTCAAGTAGGGTATCATATGAAAGGGCTTGATCTGTACATTTTGGAACAAATTGTTTTAATTTTTTTTTCTACTTTTGTACTTTTATCTGTCATTTACATAGTCGCTAAGTCATATACAATGAGAACGATAATAAGTTAGCAAAAACTCTATGCTCTATGGTCTATAAAAGCATTGTTTAGCGTGCTTTTATAGTTCATACATTTTTCATAAAAGCACTGTTTACCAAGATAATAACATTAACATTTTTTTGAAGTAAGGCTTCAGTTCTAATTATTAAGTAAGTGATTACCGCAGTATCAACTTCTTAAAAAACAATATTATACAAAATAAACTCAAATTTACAAGTTAAACATTGTATAGGTACTTATTTATTTTCTATTTTAGGGTAGGTTTTTTACAATATATAAAAAGTAAAATACAAAAAGCCATAACATTGTATTATTATTATGTTATTTACTATTGTATGTAACAAAGTCATCATCAATTCTGTTTTAATTATCAAATTTTATTCATTTTAGATATTTTTATTAAACTAGACAGTTGGCATTACTATCCAGTGCAAACAAATTAAAAAAATAACAAACCACAGACAAACGTCATATTTGAGTTCCCACCAAAAATTTTAACTTTTTAAGTTCCAAGTTACTATTGAAAAGATAATAAACGTTAAATAAATAATTAATTTCTTTCTTCTTTCTTTTTTTCTAATTAAATATTGTACTTAAACAGATAAAGTATCTTCTGTTTCCATAAATAAACAAACTGTACATACATACCCTAATGTTGTTTTATTTAAAAGTAGGTAGTCGTAGAAAAAGTATTGTATGCAACGGTGTAGGTATAACTAGTCTAAAAATGCTCGTGGCGTATTTACTTGCGATGTTCGCCAAGGCTCACATCGCAACCCACGCCACTCGCGTTTTAAGACCCTTCTTATACAACAGTTGCATAAAATACTATTATTGTGCTTAAATTTCGTTTTATTAAGGAAAATGTAGCAAAAAATACCATTCCCCTTTATCTCCGAAGTTTGCCAAACGAAAAATCTGGAATTTTCTGAAATTATTCAATTTAATATGAATATTACACGAAAATGATAACCATAAATCTATCTGTCTTACTTTTTTTAATCACCAAAAACATATTTTGAATAAACCGGTTTGGTTAAGTTTGCCCCTCATTTGCATGTAACGCCATAGGTACCAGAGGCAAACTTAACTCAAGCGGCAAATTAAATCGGAATAAGTGAATGTTTGTACGGAACCCTCGGTGCGCGAGTCAGACTCTCAGTTGACCGGGTTTTTTTTATTCGCAGACCAAATTAGCGTATCGTGAGTGGAGTGTCGCGTATTTTCAGACTGCGCTACTAATAAAATAAGATCATTTGGTTTAAGCCGTAACTGGCTATGAGCTAGGTCATTTTCAACTTTACGAGTACGAGATCCAACTCATGTATAGAAGTCTCAAAAAACGACATTGATTAAGTCTTAACCCTTAAGAGAATGTTGTTGTCACTCTCCAGTCGCTATTCTACCTATATGTCCCGTTATCACATGAAAAAAAATGTATAAATAAAAAATAACCGACTTCCAAATAAACTAAAAAGTCATAAATAATCTTTTATGTACGGTACGGATACATTTGAATCACCTTTTGAAGTCGGTGCCAAACCATTCATTTATTACTATTAAGAACCCCGGCGGCGAGCCTTTAGTTATTATTATGTACCTACATATATATTTAGTAAGTTGTATTTTTGTAGTAGTTTGTTAGACAAGGGGCTAAAATAAGCCATTAGGACACGAAGTGATTATGTCTGAGTGTCATAATGGCTTTTAGCCACGTGTTAAACACTCTGCTTTCACTTCGACTGCGAGAAAATAAAAAAGAATTAACATTTAAATTGTATATTTCATGAAAAACAGAAAGTACAGTTTGAGCAATTCTATCAGAAAGTTTGGCCAATCTGATCAGGTTGGTTTATTTGTTTTTAATTAATAGTAAGGAGTATGTAGCTGGCTGCAAGTTTTTTTTTCCGTGTCATAGAAATTTGTATGGGATTATATGGCTTTCTTTTAAGCCCTAGGGGCTAAGTGCACTATTTTAGTCTCGCTTCGCGAAGCTAATATGGCGTACTTTTTGAGCAGGAGAAGTGAAAAGAACTTTATTTACTTCAGTTTGGCACCGACTTCAAAAGGTGATTCAAATGTATCCGTACCGTACAAAAAAGATTATTTATGGCTTTTTAGTTTATATTGAAGTCGGTTCCTTTTTTATTTATAATTTTTTTTTTTTGCTTTTTAGTGATGGATTTTAGTAGTGATATAAAGTATTTTTTAGAGCCCAGAATGGGAAGATCGAGGAGGCACTTTGCACGCATCTCGAGTCTTTGGAAGTAAGAAATGTAAAAGTTGGTTAGTTCATTGTACCTTCCATCATCAGCTCAGCATGAAATGATGACAACCAGAGGAAAACAACTGATAACTTTAGAAAAATATATACAAAACATTGTTAGTGCCTATAATATTTGAGGGTTTCTCTCGATATCCCTGGTATTCCATCATGTAATCCTGACTTGGTGACAAGGAGACTACTTCAGGGGCGTATAATAGATGACTTTTTTAAGAATTATCCTCTAACTCTTAACTATTAAGGAGTTGTACCTTCCGTCATCAGCTCAGTATGATAAGATGATGACTACTTAAATAGCTTCAGAAAATATATGAAAAACGTTATAAGTGCCTATACAATTTGGGGATTGCCCTCGATTTCCCTGGGATCCCATCATCAGATCCCCACTTGGTGGCAATGGGACCACCTCGGGAGTATATCCTTTCAAATAAAAAAAGATTTTTTAAAATCGGTCCACAATTGGCGGAGTAATCGGTGAACATACATAAAAAAAAATACAAACTATATCGAACATATAACTTCCTCCTTTTTTGGAAGTCGGTTAAAAAATAGAAACCTCCATACACACTTCCGCATTTATAATACTGGTAAGGATAAGGTCCTACCTAGCTGGAGATGAGTCTGTTTTTTTAACCCTCTACGAAAAACGAGCGGTGATATAAGTTTCACCTACCTATATTATATTCATATAACTGTGTATCAGGTCGCATATGAGGAATTTAATGAAAGTCGCTGAAGCGAAAGAGGTTTGCAAGTCTCGTGGTAAGTGAATAGAATGGTCTCTTACCCCTATGTGAAAGAACCGTGCCGTTACGTAATGTAGTCTAATCTGTGGTATCGTAATTCTGTAAGTGAACTTTTTTTTATACTACTAATTACTAAGGTGTTGTTAAGCAGTCACCGTAGCCCTAAACTAGCCTAACCTGATGTTATTAGGGTTTCGCACCCAAAACCCAAAGGGTAAAACGGAACCCTATTACTAAGACTTCGCTGTCCGTCTGTCTGTCTGTCTGTCACCAGGCTGTATCTCATGAACAGTGATAGTTAGACCATTGAATTTTTAACAGATGATGTATTTCTGGTGCCGCTAAAAACCGCTAAATACCAAAAACAGTATAATGTTATGACTGTCTGTCTATATCATTACCAATATAAAATGATCGAGCACCGCGTACATTTTGCTTAGGAGTAGGGCTCTCTACACTGGATTTTCATAGATACCGCCATTTGTAGCGTATATTTTGTACGGAACCCTTGGAGTCTGACTCGCACTTGGCCGGTTTTTTATTTATAAGTAAGTACAACTTTATTTAACTTCGAATGTATGGTATGGTATGTTATGTTTGTACGGGTCAAATCTTGCAAGTAAAATATGAACCACTTCCCGGATTCTGATGAAAATGTTAATTTGCATAAATGTGAAAATTGGATGACAATGAAATTTTATATTATTATGATATGGAGTTGATCTGACGATGAAGTGTGGCTGAAAGGTGACCATAGGAACTCTGTAATAAAGCGACGCAACCCCCCTCGAGTTTGAGCTCGCTTAATTTGCCTTGACGAGTACTTTGATCCTAGACGGTATTCAGGGTCTGATGTTGGAGTCGGAAGGTAGTAATTTCGGTATTAGGGATTTTGAGGCGACACAGATCATCAATATAGATAAGGAATAGGGTAGGTCCTAAGACACTACCCTGCGGCACTCCATACTCAATGTTTTCCTCGTTACTATAGAGATCTCCAATTCTTACTGATTGTTTTCTATTGATTAAGTAGTTACTCAAAAGTTGAAGCGGTATGCCACGAATTCCTATATTTTCCATTTTCTTTATGAGTATGGAGACAGAGACTGTATCGAATGCTTTTTTAAGATCTAGGAAGATTCCAAGTGCTTTTTTATTACGGTCCAGTTTGTCAACAAGATAGTTAGTTAATTGTAAAACTGCATCTTCCGTTGATTTCTTTTCTCTAAAGCCATGTTGATTGATACTTATGAGATTGTTTTTTTCTAGGTAGTCTTTTAGTCTTTTATTTATTATTCTTTCTAGTACTTTGGCCAAAGTAGGCAATACGGATATTGGTCTATAATTAGAGATACAGTCTCTGTCCCCAGATTTGTAAATGGGAAGAATAACCAATTTTTTCAGTGAGTCAGGGAATACGCCGGTTTGTAAGCAAAGGTTACATATAATAGAAATAGGAAGCGCTAATGTGTCAACAGCTAGTTTTAGAAATAGCGAGGATACACCATCCCAGCCTGCAGAATAGCTATTCTTTAGTTTAAGTATGGTATTTTTGACTTCTAACTCGTCTGTGTCTAGCATTATCATGGAATTAACTGGGGCAGAAGTTGCGACAAGACTTTTGACGCGCTCAGTTTCTGAAGTGTTTGATTTATTTATAATCTCACTAGGCAAATTTCTTCCTACACTTGTAAAATATTTGTTTGCGTAATTTAGGGAATCTAAAGGGGACCCTTTTAAGGTAAGAGAACTATTTTGGGATTGATCATTAGTATTTAAGTTACATATTTGTTTTATGAGTGCCCACTGTTGTTTTAAGTTATGTTTGTGCTCATTGATTTGTGGCCTTTGATAAGCACGTTTAAGTTTTTTAAGTATTTAAACAGTTATTTAAATAGTCAAAAATAAAAAAAAAGTTTCAATTAAATGAAACCCATTATTTTCTGCTTTACACAATTTATATATACGTTATAAAACTTGTCGTCATACCATACGTACCGAATTCCTTTAAATGTTAACGCAATATACCTCATTAAAAGCACGTTTTAGGCGGCTTCTAATAATTATAGATGTAATCTAGACAACTACAATCAACCTAATCTACCTTATCTGTCTTATTATAAGGTAGCCATTCCCTTTCAATGTTAACTCAATATACCTCATTCATTATCATTAGAGAAAATTTCAGGAAAAATCGTACAAAAAATTAGGTTGCATTTTCTTTTATGTGTGAGTGCGTGAGTAGCCATCTCCTTTTTATGTTAACGCAATAATCCACATTAGAAGAAGCACGTTTTAAGCGGCTGCTAAATAATGTCCTAGATCTGACTACAGTGCTGTAGGAATATTCACGTATATCGTTTTTTTTAGAAAAGTGTAGTAGGAGTCTTAGTAAGTATTAAGATTAGGGTGAATATCTGCCACCTGGTACAATTCCCAGTTACGAAATCATTATTTTTTTGTAGGAATAAAACTTTTCAAGATTTTTCTCCAGATACAGATAGTCAGGTAAAAATTAAAGTGCTCTATGAGCTGTTTCGAAAACAACACATAAAAAAAACAAAACAACAAGTTTGGGCTCTTTCGACAGGAAATGGCTGAATGTTTTTTTGTAAAATATACGCCGAATAAGTCGTTATATCCTCATATTTTTTTAAGTTAACGCAACAGCACTCATTAGAAAGCACGTTTTGAGCTGTTTCTAATAATCATTGATCAAAAATGTAGGTAACCTAGCTATACATCTTCATGCCGGGATTATAATAAATCCCCGAATTAGAGCTGCCAGGTTCCTGAAGTCTACTAAACAATAAGAAAATAGTAAAATCCTTGCTAGATTTCTTTTGCTTACTATTAAAACATTTAAAAAAATGCCGAGTAAGATTAGGTCGGGTTATGATTCACATTCGTAACATTATGAGATTTCTCGGGATAGTTTGCGAAA
The DNA here is from genome assembly GCA_905404275.2 of Hedya salicella. NCBI lineage: Eukaryota > Metazoa > Arthropoda > Insecta > Lepidoptera > Tortricidae > Hedya > Hedya salicella. Next base: position 16,126,987 of record FR990106.1, read on the forward strand.
ATTCACCCTGTACGTATCTTTTTGCGAAACTGCTAAGATATACTTAGGCTAAGCTAGACAAAGTTCCTGTAATTCTAGAAATATTTTATTTTTGCCTATCCCGGGACTGACAAGTTGCAAAGGGCAAAGTAGTTTTGATGTAAAATCGAACGTTCAACTTTACTTTGTTTGTTTTTCAGGAGGTTTCCATGACAACCGACAAGGGGTTACACCCGGTTACCCGGTAAGAAAGTAACTATGACTAGGACTGTATAAAATGTTAATACAGTTTCTTAACCCTCCTTGAACTTTTAAGTATGGACTGTTTTTTGTGAACACTTTATTCAACTTTCTATTAAATAGACGTAGATTATAGAAAAAACACACACACACACACACACACACACACACATGATACAACTACATTTAAAAAATAAATAAAAGTGACTAAGAAAAAAGTTTTTGATATACATAGCTGTTTATGGGCTCGATATTTTTTTCCTAACTACGTACAACTATAAACTCCAGTAGCAGTTTCTTTTCAGGATTAATGTTTAACGCGATGCCAAGGACCACGTCTTTGTCAGCCGAGAATGTTTATTTTGCATGGCGCATGCGTCGCCAGCCGATGGCCACCGGCTCGGGCACTTCAGCACTTGCCACTTGCCCGCGGAGGCTCGAGCGACGCGCGCCTCTATCGAGCGACGCGCGAAAATCGCGCTAATTTTAGCGCGCGGGAAAGCATGGCGCCGAGCGCTTCCAGCCACACGAGTACACTTCGGGTTTTTCCGGGCGACGTCGCGCAGGGCGGGCGGCGCGCGCCGATTCTCCAGGCACCCTGCCTCAATACAACATAAACCATACAGACAACTGCACGCTCCAACTGCATAATAATGAAACTGTAAATGAATTATAGACTAAAATTGTTTTAGTGTGATGTGCGGGGTGATCTAGCGTATTAAAAGACTGACTCTGAAATGTGAACCAGCTGACTGCACGTCACAACAGGTAATAAAAAATATTATATACATACATGTTTTCAGCGTCTGACATTCGTATCTGGCTGATCGGTTCCTGTAATACTTTAAGATTGTAAATAGCGAATATAGTTAAAATACATAAAGGTACACGTAAAGCAATTTGTTTCTGCAAATTAGTGAGTTATTGCAGCCATTTATTTAATTATAAAACTACAGGTAATTAAAACACCTAATTACACATCTTTATTACCTCGGTGTTTGCCTGCCTGTCGTTCCGTCTTCAGGTGTTACGAATTACTTTTGTTGTTGGTTTAATAGTTCCAGAGCGGATACAAAAAGTAATAAGTAGCAACTATTAGGACAAATCGCACGTAATCATTTTTCAGGAAACAAACAGATTACGTGTTATAATAGTCCAAATACACAAATTTACTCGGAGTAACTACACTATATTTCGTTGCACTAGTTATATGTATGTACGTACCTAATCTTTACCTGAAAAATATAACATTTATATAAAAGACCCCTACGCAGATACAAACAATTTTTAATGTCATGATTTAATAATGCCTACTACATGTTATAAGGACTCTTTGTATTCGTTTCGTGACTGAGTTATCAGTTAAGTAATAAATAAAACTTTTATACTTGATGTAGGTACATAATAACTTATTTTATCTGCATCGTGTGGTCATAAACATATTTATTCCCTATAACAAAATTGTTCCAATGTAACTTTACTTAGTAGTAGAATCATGAGTCCCTTTCCCATTAATACTTTTGAATATGCATTACTCCTTTAAAAGGATGATTAAACATAGCGTTTCCATTGGGCATGGCAATTAATTAATTAATACAATTGAACTGAGTTCGCATGTTTAATTTAAAAAGGTAGTTCTTACATTAATGACATCCCGTCAATCTTAAACAACTTTAACTGACAAAACAACCGTTCAAATGCGAGTATTTGTTGTAATAACAATAACAGTAGGTAATAATGTCAGTCGGGGTAAGATAAACACCGGGATAAGAGTAAAGTTGTAAATGCGATTCTGAAAACTGACATATGTGTCCATGGAAATAGAGTTGGGCCAAATGTATGGGTTCTCTTTCCCCACGAAATAAATTTCATTTCCCTTACCCCACCTGACTCTACATATGAAATTTCTATATTACGGTTCAAAAGTTGACCCTGTGACAGACAGATAGACAACGGAAACTTGGTCATTCAGAGGTTCTTGGTAAATAATTAAATAAATAACTCAACATCATACACGGTGCCCGCGAGGAATGGAATATATTTTAACGCATTCCTTAGGTATTTATAGGAGCAAAAAAAATTGTATGAACCTCAGGCAAATCCGGCTTAGCTTTGAAGATATTATCATTTCATGTAAACAATTTATTCAGATTATTTACTAAAGTATATTAAGCTTTTTTGATCGCGACATTACCAAATATGTGGCTAAGTTTCGCGTCGCTATGGACAATTGGACGGAAATAAAGTGACAGTTACTACTCACTAAAATCATCCTTTTTGGAAAAAACATCGTTACCATTTTATTAAGCGGGATAATTTTCATAGAGAAGCGAAATTTATTCAATTTTTATGTACAAAAATCGGCTAAGCTAAATTTTGATTTTTTCATGGCTAAAACGGAACCCTTACAGTTTCGTCATGTCCGTCCGTCCGTATGTCACAGGCATTTTACTCAAAAACTTCATGTTATATATTGATAAAATTTGGAGTATAGGTCTTGTATAAGCCGCTACTTAGTTTGGTAGTCAAATAATAAAAATATATATTTCTAGGGGGGGCACTCCATACATGTAACCGAAACACATTTTTTTTTCAGCATATGTCAATTTGACAATACTTTTATATAATATTACGACAGTACTTGAAAAAAATTGAGGGGACTAATTTTTTATTTTGTAAATATTTTTGGAAATAATCGCTCCGAAAGTAGCATAAATTGTGTCCCCCCCGCCTCTATTTTCTGAAATATGAAAAAATTACAGACTTAACTTAATAAATACTTTCAACGAAAATTATTTTCTACATGATCGGATATACCGTTTTTGAGTTATTGCCGAAAAACTGCGTTTCTCAGCAAAATAACGTAAGTGCCGTAAAGATACGCTCTCTTGATAGTGCACTTTTCCCTAATATCGTATTTTAATCATCTGTAATGCATTTTTTGTATTAAAAAATAATGAAAAAAAAACATTTTTTTTTATAAATATTACGGGACAATTTATACACAATCGAATTAGTCCCATCGTCTCCAGCTCAATAAGGCTTATGTTACGAGTACTAGACGGCGATATATTTCCTTATATATAAGTAGATAGAACATAGGAAACATCCAAGACTCAGGAACAAATATTTATGCTCATCACACAAATATTTGTCCTTACCGGGATTAGAACAATTCTGGGTTCAAATCTCGGTAAGTGTGTGACAATCACAAAATGCAGTAACCGAAAACAGAGCAAAGTGCCTTTTCAGTTTTTCTTTTTTTCAATTAAAAATTACACCACGAATACATGCCAATAGTTAATAATTTTATGTATATGTATCGTATGGGCAGTAATTGTTTTATTATCTGTGTTTATGAATCTTTTGGGTCAATTTCACCAAATGAGCATTTTTGTCTAGTTTCCGTGGAATTTTGAAATACCAATATTACAAATAAAATTTAATGCTGATAATTTGGCAAAAAAAATAATAAGCACAAATTTCCTTACGGGGTACCTATATTCATATAACTACAAAAGTTATTACAGTTTGAAAATGTGCATTAAAACTATTATTTACTGTTTAATCAAGCAATAATTATAAACTTCACTCATATTGAAGTTGTATCGAAATTATTTGCCCTAATTAACTAATCATAGTGATCAACCAACGACACTAAATAAATGTCTAGTCACGTTTCAATCTTAATCAAAAATCTAGTAGATGTTATAAATAAATGCGATTATCTATGTAACGACAAAATACCCATATAAATTTGTATACATGGTGTTTTGAAACCGGTATTAAGGAAAAAGTGATTATTTTATTATTATGTAAGTTGGGCGAGTATCCTGCCAAATCATGACACTCATAAATGGTTTGCGATACTTACAGGGCGTCTCTGGGCTTCGGGCAAGCCTTTAACTTCTCACTATAATATATTTAAATGAAGTATACTTACAATCTGAACAGTACGCATTAGGCATTACTGTATAATGATGTTAGGCAGGATTGTGTAGCATCACCGTGGCTATTAAATTTGTTCATAGGCAGTTGTATTCTAGATCTAAAAAATGATAATCGTGGGTTGAGAATGAGTGGGTTACGTGTCAAATGTCTTCTTAACTCCGATGACCTGGTATTAATTGAATGGTCGGGTAAAAGTTACAGATTTTTTGAAAGGAAAGGAATGTACATAAATGGTTAGTAAGACTGATGATGATTTGGAAAGGAGGATGATATGACAAGCTGCAAAATTATGGTTGGTTAAGAAAGATTTGATTTATTTCTTTCCGGAAAATAACGTAAGTAATTAAAGTTGCAAAATTGGAGCTATGTTGACTAACCACTTTTTTCCGAATATCGTCAAGGATATGAGGTTTAAGTTGATTAATATAGTATAGCTCAAAACGATGAACAACTTTAACACAGTTCATTCGCCGCCTTTATTTAAGGAAGGTCATTTAAGCCTATTGCAGTTCACACAATGCACAAAGAATTTAAACTTATTTTAGCCTATGATTGAAATGGAAGAAAAGAAAATAGCCATCGTTATTGAACTTCTTCTTATCCAATGGGAAAAAGCTCGCTGAGCTTAAAGCTAAGCATTAAATAGTTATTTGTGACAGTATTATGGCATACTCATTTGATATAACACGTATAGACACCCTGTATGTAATAGTCTAGTTTGTTATAATAAGTGGCTAAGTTTTATTGTATTACAAGCTTCTGCCCGTGACTTTGTCCGCCTTAAATTCGTTAATCGCAGATAAGGGTATTTCCGGGTTAAAAAGTAGCATAACAAATTTCATCCATATCGGGTAAGCGGTTTAAGCGTGTAGAGGTGACAGACAGGCACACTTTGGCATTTATAATTTTAACTATTGATATGGATTTTATATATTTTGCCTGTTTCTTTGCAATAAGCGCATGAAGTAAGTACAAGACTTGAACAAGTGAATATACTCGTATATGCCTAATATTACATAAATATTGCCGTTTAACTTACAACTACCCCAATAGAAGCGGGTAATTGACAAAATAAGTGAAACTGACCAATTTCCGTGCCCCAAAATCAGCTGTTTTGGGTAATTAGTCCATGGGAATTGAATTAGCATTTTAAGAAAATGGTACGTTATCGTTTGTATAAAAATACTAAAGGGCTTTATGAAGCGTACACTTGTTAACGAATAGGTATGTCAGAAATATAATCAATTTCGATGACCCTTATATAATTTATAAGGGTCATCGAAATTGCAATTTCTGCAGAAAATTTGTCGCCCACCCGGCGGCCAAAACATTTGCGTGATTTACTCGAATCCATTATGGTTTGATGCACAACCGTATGTTTCGCCAGATAGCCGACAACTGACTGCAAAGGTGAGGCAGGACAGGACGGGGATCAAATGCGGACGATGGCTGTCGAGGCCCTTTGAATTTTGACGAAAAAATTTTACCCTCGCGCTCGGACAGAATTTGAACATCGATCATGAGTTATTCACCACCACGAAGTGAATAGCGTATGTCCTCAGTGATAGCAAATATCATCTAGTTTAAGTTTTTGACGCGAAATCAGTGATACTAACGTACAGTTTTTGGTAGGAATTTTCAATCAACTCAAAAGTCGATTCCGGACAGAGCACGCAGTCTTAATTTGAGCCTTTAGGTATTTTTAAATGTATTTTAAAAACAAATTAATCTGTGAATTCGTTTTGATCTCGACGGGGAAACGTGTATTCTTTGTGAAAAAAAATTAATGGCACGTATTATCTGATGCTACCCTACGATTTTCAGCTCGGACACAAAAAAATGCGAGCTCAGAAATTGACCCTTTTGATTACGGAACCGATTTTTTATTTATAGTTTATAAAAGAAGATCGAGAGAGTTCTGAACCAATTCAGCTGTTGAAAGATCTTTAGCTATTTTCTATTATGTCAAGATTTTTAACAATTCAGCGATTCTCCGTATTGCGATTTGCTACAAAGTATATTAAAAATAAATATGTAACTAAGAGCAGTCATGCACTAGAGTGATAACAAAAATGTCCCCTTATCCTGTTTTGTGGTATGACATTTTGTATCCGTCGTTGTTCAGATCGGCTTTTGCGTATAAGCGGTCTATTAAATCATTGTAATAAAAAGTTCGTAGTGTTACTCATTTGTTTTACGAGCATGTGAAATAAACAGGCGTCAGTCAAAGTTATACGTAGTACAGTCACCGTCATAAATTAGTGATGATTTCTGTACCTTGTTGCTTTTTATCGTTTGACAATTTCGTATGACCTTTCAAACACGACGTTAAAGTGACAAGGTTACTAAATGATAACTTACTTATGCCGGTGACTTATTAGGTACCTAATAAATAAGAATATCGTCATTAAGAACTCTGGAAAACCCGAATGCAATATATGAAGAGCCTATGTCACTTACACAACCAAGACAAATCCGACGACATCTCATACGCAGTGGCGTGCGATCCATATAGGCTAGGCAATGCCTAACCTGAACGACCAAGACTTCATATCAGCACGGAAAATCTGCCTACCCAAGTGATCAAAACATTTTAAATGTCTAACTGGGCCAAAAACTCTGTGCACTGTGCAGGCCACTGCTCATACGTTAAGATCCATCAAGCCGTTTAGGCTGCAGAGCGTGACGAAGAAATAGATCTACTACTCGTAGGTACATGCCCATATACATACACATTATACACACACATTTGAAAACAAAAGTATGCAAACAAGCTTATTTGGCGATAAAAGCTTGCGTGTTTCATACAAAAAGTATTTTCAATTAAAACACATATTATTAACATCTTACTTAGATTTCTATTATTATTCCTATTAATTGGCCTGGCTTATTTTGGTCTGGGCTGCATGCAACTTTTTGATGCAGCCGGATAATAGACAACTGATATTTGTCTCTGCGGAATTGATACAATGTAAAGATGCATCCACAAAATTTTTAACCTAAGAACCGCTGAAAAACTCAATGCTATCAACAGTTTAGGATAATGATGTTTTACAAGCACGGCAGAAAAGCCGGTTAAAAATGCAAAGATCTTGTAACAAATTGTGACAAAATCCGAAGACTCGCTAACTGGACTCTGTACCTTTGTTGGCAACGTGCTGCCTGGCAAGGCTTGGCGGATTTTTTTTATTATTTAGATCTTTATATTTATAAGAATATACTATCAATAGTGTATCATTTAATTAAATGCATAATATCTAAAATGTGCTTTTGTTGTGTTTTATATCGTATTACTGGTTTTTAGGGTTCCGTAGCCAAAATGGCAAAAACGGAACCCTTATAGTTCCGTCCGTCCGTCCGTATGTCACAAGCATTTTACTAAAAAACTATACAGGGTGATCAATCTAAATCGGTCAGTAGGGAGAAGTCAGAAACTTTAAGAGATAAGGAAATCTGTTCTTAGGAGCCATTGTGTCGATTTTTGATGTATCAAAAACTGCATTAAATTTTTTTCGTATATCTCATACATAACCGGGAATCAAACCCGGTCTAAATTGGAGAGGAAAAAAAGTTCAAGATATCTAGCGATCTTATTTTTTAACCGACTCCCAAAAAAAGAGGAGGTTCTCAATTCGACTTTTTTTTATGGATGTTTACCGATTACTCGTAGACAACCGTTTGACCGAATTCAAAAATTTTTTTTGGTTTTATAGAAGGTACTTTCAAGTTAGTCCCATTTAATTTTGGTGAAGATCTGATGATGGAATCCATGAGGAATTGAAGGAACTCCTCAAATATTGTAGGCAAACATATAGCGATTTTGGTATTACAAGAAACATAATAAGCATTTGCATTCAGAAAGTGTAAATTGGTGAAGTGGAACTGATGCAGAAGACCACAGAATGCCATCGGAAATCCTCAATGATAAATGATTTACGGGTGGCGACAAAATATCTTGATTAATTTAGCTAAGCAACTTCATAGTCACAAATTTAAATGTTCTTGATGAGAATGGTACCATCGAATTGATTTGATGATGGAGCCGGAAGGTAGGCACCAGATCTATGTAATAAAATAATGTATCCTAGCCGTGTTTGGGCTTGTTCGAACCGTCACGAGATATTCCATCTCTTATAGTTTCTGACTTCTCCCTACTGACCGATTTAGATTGATCATTCTATATACAAGATGTATATTGCTGTTTGGAGTATAGGTGACTTGTATATATAAGCCGCTACTCAGTTTGGTTGTCAAATAACAAAAATAGTAATGCTCATGCCTCGACGAGATCCAAAACAATCACAAAATCTGATGTACAAACGAACAAATTGACTGGAGCGGCTATTCCAATAGCTAACACAAACGCCAACAGCAAAATTACCTTAACACAACAGTCGCCACCGACGCCGCAGAAAACATGTATAAACGATGAAAACGAAACTTGCAGCAAATTGACGGAGCAGGCTGATTCCAACACGGACCCCCCGTGGAAAACCGTATCTTACAAAAAGCCTAAATCACAGCGCGTAACGATAACCGGTACGAGGCCCGTAGATAGCGATTTAAAAACTACAGAGCATACATGTAAGGAAGCTGAATTATTTTTTCCATCCACTTGTGGCAGATATGTAAAGCATTCTAAGCAAAATTTTTGATAAAGTGAATATTTTCTAAAATAATGGCTCCGAAAGTGGCATAATTAATAACAATAATAAATTGCATTCTGCCCCTACCCCTCCTCTTGATTAAATTATTTTGAGCATAATCGGGTTATACCGTTTTCGAGTTATTGGCGAACAACTGCGCTTCTCAACAAAAGGACGTAAGTGCCGTAAAGATACGCCCTTTAATTTGCTGGTGCTCTTTTTCGTATCGTAATTTTTTCATCTGTAGTGCATTTCTTTGTAGTAACGGCTACGGAACCCTAAACACTGAGTATGCTCAAATCAAATCAAAATCAAATCATTTATTCGCAGTAATATGGTTACAGGGGTCTTCTTAAATTAAAATTAGAACAAGCATATTACGCCATTTCTGGCGTGCGAATATTTTGCAAACAAGAATACTTGCAAGCATACTTAATAACTAAAGAACTCATTAATAGAGTAAAAGGGTCGGTCCAACAACCATGTATGTAGATTTGTCTTGAATCTATTCAGAGGCAGATTACACAGGTCTCTGGGCAACTTGTTAAATACTCTGATAGCCATAATATAGGCATTTCTCTTATAAATTTGCAATTTCAGTTTAGGAAGGAATAATTTACCATCATTACATTTTCTTTGTGTTCTGCTACTTACATCAGTTATTTTTTTAAACAAATCTGGATATTGTTTTACAAATATTGCTAGCTGCTTAATATATAGGCACGGCAAGGTAAGCAATTTTAATTTTTTAAAAAGTGGCTTACATGATGCTCCAACATGCTCTTGCTCATGCTCTCTCAAAAGTAGCCTAAACATGACTCTATACGGCCTTATCTCTATGTAAAAAAGTTCGTTGCTCCGTTGCTGGGTTATACTTAGCAGGACAAACTAACATACAGAGTTTCGCATTTATATATGAATATAAGGGTACAATCAGTAATATGTAGACGGTTTAATCATTTTACAGTACCGTTAGATAGAGGGTGCTTGAGCCCGTTGTTGACCAGGCATACAAGGCATAGGTAGTTGACCATTTACTCTAATAGGTTTTGTCGCCACTTTGTTACTTTTTCTGTTATATATGGGATGAGCGTATTTCTAATAGACCACGCACCAGTATTCGATTAGTTAATAGGGAATCACTGTACCTACTACAAGGTACATATTGTTCTGTACGCTTTTGAATTGATTATGTCATAATTTCCGGAGCAATACGATAATTATGATTAGACTTGAACTCTTAGTGGTCTATTTTCAGAAAAAAGTTTTGAATTTAGAATTACCGCAAAATTACCAATTATGTGTAATAGCCAAAGGATATCGTAATTAGGATTTAGAGATGTTTATTTTAAAATTTAATTATTTTCTAGTTTTAATTTCCTAGTAGATTAAATTATGTTATATTTTACATGAATTATCTGAATGTTTCAATCAATCGATTACTTGGAAGCAACGATGGCTGAAAATGAGAAGGGAAAATTGTCACACATATCAGTGACACATTATATTCCAAATAAACGATTCCGTCATATTGGTAATCGGTTAACAATGGTAAAAGGTTATCCTTATAGTTGTTAATTAAGTAAAAATGTATTATTATTACCTTCCTTTATTAACTAAGCAGTTTAAGTAATTATGATTCATTAGGAATGTACATACGTAATGAAAATTATTTCAGAATAAGCAAGTTGAAATATCGAATCTTATACTCTATAGCCGATAGAGCGTGAAGGTGTTCAAATGGAGACCGCGAACTGGAAGACACTACAATTATTTGTACCTATACATAACACACTCCAACATCAGCTAGGGAGTCTTGTGATGTGATAGTTGGATGAACCAGACGGATATTGTGGGGTTATTTATTTGTTACACCTATGAAACCTATAATCTCAGACGTCAATGTCACGCTTTGGAAAAATACTTGTATCACCATTGATCTAACATCCATCTTTTTGACAAGTTAGTCAGGGCAATCCACAACAACAGACACTGCCATCATACCTCTTGAGTGCCATTATTATCTACTCCTTTCTTACGGAAACGTAAAATGACTATACAGGGTGTTCCAGAGATCGACGGTAATCCTAAGAGGGCTGATAGAACAGCTCAAAAGTTATCGATTTGACCCCCATGTTCTGAGATTTTTGGTAATATGCGAGATATTCATAATTTTGGTAGCAATTTTGCCTCGTACCATTTTTTTACGGAAGCTTTTAGTTGTAATCACCAAAGTTAGATTTTCCATACTTCGCATAAACCCAAACACGGAAAACGGTACTATAGAAAAACAACTTCATATGATTACTCAAAATAATCACCCGTATAAAAACTGGTATGTGTTTTTAAAAACTTCAATAGTTTGTTATGGTTCAAATGATCTCTAATGACTCATGAAAAGAAAAAGGGATCCTTCTTAAAGTTAACGACAGTTATAAGGAAAAAGAAACCCAAAATTGCTATTAAAATTGTAAACATTATTTAAACTACTAAAATCGTAGAATATAAATGGGGTCAAATCGATAACATTTCAGCTGCTCTTTCAGCTCTCGTAGGATTATCGTCGGTCTCTGGGACACCCTGTATATGTTTAGTCAGCAAAATCCCTTAATAGGTTACATATTTCTGCATCATCGTCATTTTCTGACGTCAACGGGGGTGTGGAAGTTTTTAGCTAAAATAATTCCAAGCCGAATGTGACCTAAGAAGGCCGAGTTCGGAAATGTTATTTACATTGCAAAAACAGTGAATAAGCAACGACACTATTCTGTAAATGGTCTGTCTCTAAAAGAACTTGAACTAAAACGCAATTACTTAGTACCTACAATCCATTTACTTGTACATCAATGAGTTTTGAAGTTCATAACAATGTTGGTCCAGCAGTGATTTTTTTCCGATTTGAAATGAATTAGGATGGTGTGATATTGATTCTGAATTAAAGAGCAGCAGGGCTATTGCCTCACTGTGATATTTGCCGTTGCTAAGATATAAAAGTTCGTTCAAAAATGTCTTCTCTGAATTCTATTGTAGAGTAATAAGCAAATATATTTTTGAACGGAATAATTGTATATATTTTTTCAGATGACAGTGCCTTGTCTTATTCAAAGACAGATTTATGTACTTTCAACATTTATAATCAATTGTAAAATGTATATTTTCTACGCTCAGGATGGATTTACTCGATTCCACTTTAAACCGGAATAAGTACTGTACACCAAGTACGTATTTTTAAACTTTTTTAATTCGTTACTGAACTGTACTAAGTAACGCTGTAGTCATGTTTCGGTGCCGCTGAATTTTCCTCCTCGAATCAGCCGCCAGACCCGGTTCATTGGATTCTCTGTAATTATCTCCGCGCCGATGACGTTTGCATAGGTATCCACAAATAAGGTTAGAATACCTACGGTCTTACCGCAAACCTAATACTATTATAATATACTTGAGGAAAAGAGAATGCTGCTTTATGCGTAAGCTCGTCTCGTTCTGGCCAGTTTCTTGATAAGCTCAAGCGCGTAACGGACGAATTCGTCATCGCACGTAACCGTAAGCTAATGGAAAACTTCCAAATGATCACAAAGCTTTGAATCGTCCTTTCCGTTGAGAAAACTTTCCTATTAGACGAATAGGATGATGAATGTCGTCTAATTGGGATATGTATAAATCCAGGGAGCGTTCGCGGCGTCCTCGCAGTATGTTTGTTGTTAGCGCGGAGTGAATAGATACTTAGCTGACCTGAAACTATCAAGATGTAAGTAGTGTGTTCCTGACAAATTAACTTTGTCATGTCTTTAATATAAGTGGTGGCTGTTGTGCGAGAGTTTGTGAACGTGAACGCTCTCGTGTTAAGACTTACTGTGCTTAAACACAGTATTATGCGTAAATAGTATCCACTAAACTACAAACATTATAGGATAGTGTCAAACAGTTACGCATTAGTTCCGTGCTAAATGAACATTGTAACAGTGATATCATTGTGTTTGTTTCTTTTCAGGAGGTAACTTTAAACTGCGATTCGATAATAGCTTCAGTGACCGAGACGGACGGACGGACAGACAGCCGTTAGACAGTGCCTGAAAACCAGCGCGTCAAAAAATAAATATTCATAAATATGCGTGCTTATAACGATCAGTATAATGAATGTATCTAAAGCCATGGACCATGTAAAATGTTACACCTATTAAAAATTTCAACGCAAAACGAAGTTTACTTTATCCATCACGCACACTGAAAGATGATTCACGAAATTTACGTGCACAAAATAACTAAAAGCGTAAAAAGACTATGAATCAATCGCCATGATGATCGTTACGTATCGCTAAGTATATCGACCTCCCGTCTTTATGAGCAATTGGATGTTTCGGAGGAATGATCTAAAGTCATAAACTGTAGTTACGTGTCATCAATTTCATGTTCCGAATGTTAACTAACCACCAAATCGACGCCAGATAATACTATAAAAAATAAAACCACCAATCTCTGTATTAAATCTTGTAGAATCTGATACTAGATTAACGACTATACATGGTTTAAATATTCATGAAACATATTTTGACCCGAAAATGTTTGCGAAGTAGAGCGAACTACCCGGCAACCATTGCTTTGTGGAGGTCACCGCAGCCGCCGCCGGACAGATTATCTGGTGTCCAGTTAATGGAGAACTAGAGAGTATTACAGTACAGTACACATGCCTTCACAAAACTAGTATCTAGTTAATGTAGGACTATGAACACGGCGTAGCTGTTATAAATTCAAAGTAAACTTTCCTAAACGACCTCAAATTCCTAATTTTACTTTTTATAATGAAACTAAACTGTTTAAGTGATGTAATTTAAAAATATTAAATAATTTTATTAAGATACTCGTACATCTAAAATCTGCATTAAATCTCTTAGAACCTGATGATACTAGTTTTAACGAATATATACTCGGTTTAAATATTCATGTTTCACCGCTGACAGATTATCTGGTGTACATTTTATGTAGAGCATTTCAATATACGTGCCTTTACATAGCTAGTGTAGTCGCTTCAGGAACGGGGCGTGAGTTATAAATACTAAGTACCTACAGTTTCCTAAACAAATTTAGTTGCCTAACGTAGTTCTTTTATAATAAAACAAAACCTAATAACCACTTAAGACATACATTTTCAATCGTTTTTTCTTCATTAACCAACTGTGTTTGTGAAATGATAGAAAAAAAAATATTTATTCCATCAGTCCGTAAATATTAAAGTTTTAAGTTGTTCTAAAACTAGCTTAAACTAGGAATTCAAATGATGAAAGTGTAGCGTAGCACTACTTTAAAATTGAAAACGCCTTTCATGCTAAAAACAGTTTACTTCTTTCAATTCCTCGTGTTACCGAAATGTTATTGGCTTTTGTGTCCCCTAAAGACGATGTTTATCCACCTCTGTATCAGATACCAGTCAGATTAGGAGCATGTTCGCTTTATGGGTTACTCTTGACCTACTTTCTGGTATTTGGGGCGCCCTGCTCGCCCGCCCAGCCGCCTAACTACGTGTGAACTGAAATACTTTCCAAAAAACATTATCATAACAAGTGAGAGAATTCTCAAGCTAACAGTGTCGAGGTGTTAAATATAACCTGGAATAAGCCGGAGTAAATTTTGTTTACCCTTTTTAAGATATTAAAGTGTTCCAATATCTTTAAATAACTAAGTACCGTTGGGATTTGGGTTCTATGGAAATTTTGATGCTACATCTCCTGCTGCTCCATTTCAATCGCTTTAAATTAAGCCGATTGATAGTCTTTAGCTAATTGGAAGTGATCCTAAGCTTCTTACGTAGCTTAGAGAGAAAGCTTTCAGGACTGTGAGAAAGCGGATCCTCCTCTAAGTACACATAATCAAAGGTAAGTACATTGGCAAATGCAGTGCCCTACTTCTTGTATGTTACACGTGTCTTGGAGCTAGATGTCTCCTCGTGTATACTGTAATAAAATATGTTGCTAGAAAAGTTTTGGCATGGAATAAAATTTTGGCTCACTTCCCTATAGCAGTTTTGGGAGGAAATTATCCCACTTGGCAATTACGAACGCCCACGTATTGTGAAACCTCGTCGGTATACCTATAGGGGCAAGAATATTTAACTTACTTATTACGCTTGTTCCACGTTTTTTGCGTCTATTATAATCTTTGTATACTCTGTATGTATCCTGCCAAATTCAGCGCTTGCTGTGTGTTAACTGCTTTTGAGGTCGCGGTATAATTGTAGCACAAACAACATCACAATGCTCGGTTGGCAGAAGTCATCTTCATCTTCAATGACAACGCTGCAAAAGGTCTCACAGTGAAAAATAAATAATTTGAGCAAATATTATTTTTTAGATTATTTGGTCTTGTTTGACGTGCCGATGCATGTGCTAATGTAATGTACATTGGTGATCAATAGTGCTACAAACAAATTTATTATTAGTGACTTAACAAGTGGTGGTACAATTCGCCCGCTTCGCTATTACATCTTTCGCTAACCTGCCGCCAAGCAGCACTTTTTGCGTTGTTTTTACACTGTTGTGTTTCGATGTGATGACAACCGGACAGCCCAACTACTAGCATATAGGTATTTCTTTTTCATCCTCAGGGTTGGCGAATCATTTGGAATGTTTAGATTGCATTTTCGGCGGAGCGTGCTCATTTGGCTCATACAGTCTGAAAAGTGTTTGAATCATTTAGCCAAATTAGCTGAAAACTCATTCCTTCGATCTTCTTCCAATGAGATCATTACTCAAAATTGGGTGCGTGAGCATGCTTGCGCCAGCGCAGCCCGCTCGGCTTGGGTGTTGATTCATGGCGCATTCATTTCCGCATGTCGCGGGCTATTTCCGAGACACTCCTGCGAGATCTCGCGATCTTTTAGTCATAATGCAAAATAGATCATGCATACAATGTTTTAAAATCTACCCTAAGTCCGTCTAATTGTATGACTGCAGTTCGAGTCACTCCTTGTCGTGACAATTCGTCATTAAATGTCAGTGCAAAATTAGGTGTGCCAAAAAACACTAACTAAAGTTGTTTTTCTGCATATACGCGTATATATTATAGCGATAGCGTTTGACCTTATATCGCAAAAAGTGTAACATGTTAGTCATTATTTCGCGAAACTGATATATATATTTTTCTATATACGACATACTTAGTTATTTAATTCACCAGATATCTAATCAGATTACTTGTAGCAAAACCCACAATAATATAACGACCGACGTGTTCATGTTATTGGAAAACGACACGTTTTTGTGACCATGACCCATTTCTATTTCATTTCACCTAAATCCACGAGCACCGGCAAAATCCCTGCTGTCAATTGTTTGTTTTCCGCGTACAAGCTCTTTGTAGGCAACATTACAATTTGCATTACCAGAGCCTCCCGAGGTAGCTGAGGTGATAATGTTATTTACCGGCAAAATCAATTTGAGCGAACGAGCTCTCGAATAAAACGCATTATAAGTGAACCAATAAAGCTGTACAGCGTTTACCTAATATAATTATTCTCATATCTAAGATTGAGGTTTTAAAGATACCTTGATAGGCGTGCAAGGTTGCAGCCACTCACTCCGGTATCGTGGTCAGTAATTGGTATTAATGTGCATAAGTCATTGAGTTAACCAACTTGTAGGATATACGCCTGAGCACCGAATCTGAGGGCGCCGACGAACCGTGACTATTCCATAACATTCGTTACATAATGTGGCTTTCTTTGGTAATATTATGACATAAACATAGACAATCATAGTTGAAGGAAATCATCGTAAGAAAACATGCGTATATGTGCGAAGAAATTTAAGGCAGTATGTGAAGTCTCCAATGCACAGTAGTGGGACGTATATAGGTTGATGATGAAACAAGTAAAAAGTCAAGCAATGAAACTACACAGTATGATCGTTTTGGCGTATGTTTGTAAAATGTATTCATTTTGCATGATAACTTTATCGCAATTCAGAGAGTTGCAGCAAGAGTCAGGAAGCTTTCATCTTGCATATCAGATAAGCGAGTCTGACTGCGCTATGCTGTGCGATTCTAATAGACTAGAGTGAAACGCATTTGTGCTTTCGTAATGCACACATGGATTGCTGCCGCTAAATATAGGACAATCCCAAGCTCCACCATAAAGCTATGCGAATGTATATGGGTCAGAGAGTTATCACAAATAACCGGCCATCGTAAATGTCCCTGCAGTTTCGACACATGCATTTGGAACTTTACCTTCAATAAAATTTCGAGGAAATCTTCGTCAACAGATCGATTGTGCAACGGGGAAGGGAAATTGGGGCCAAATCTGCGACAGCTGCTGCGGCATATTTCCATCCATTTCATACATCCTCTGGATTAAAAAATTCGAACACGGAAACGGAGTGATTTGTGAAATGGTTTTCGCTATTTATTGATAACGCGATGGTCAGATGTTTATTTATATACTTATATTTTAATACGTTAGAGTTCAGTTTAGAAGATTTTAATCTTACACCATCGGTAAACTTTTCTGGCACTTCTAAATACCTCAGTCGGTTTGAAATGTAGCGATCTCATTCGTTTACAATCTTCAAAAAGAGTTTTTTTTTTATAACATCTCGAATAGTTCGTTTTTCTTAAGACAACTTACTGAATTCTGTTTTGTGCAGTCGATCGTCCGCAATGTTTAGCCCAAGCTGCATGCGTTTGTATATTTTTGTTCATGTGCCGGGAATGCGTGTGACGCATCGCTGCACTGACGCAAATTTCGCATAGCTGCCACTTTCCTGCTCCGATTGTTTCAATAATCTTCTGAAGATTTTCAGCGAAGTTTGATTCGAGTTCATCACAATAACTACGGTGACTCTTTGTTAAATACACTGTCAATTTTGTAAGTAGCTTTTCTAAAACATTCTCAAGTCTCATAAAATATTAAAATTGTTTCTAAAGTTCTCGTAGCTCTTAAACGTTCCTGTTCGATTCTTGTTAAGTTTTGTTGTTTGAGATGAGTACGGTCGCGTTCGATTAGCTGTGTCGTGAACATGTTGCTCTAAAAACTTCTAACGCGCTCTAATGTGTATGGATACAAAGTTCCGTATGATCACATTTCCTCTCCGATATTGTTGCGAGTTACATTACTGGAGGGCGACGGCACTAGATATCTTACAAGCGCAGCGAGGCGATCTGTCGCAGGTCGTCGCATTCGTTATTAGCGTCTACGAGTATACACATCAATGGGTTTCGCACACGAGCGTAGGGGGTGCGAGAAATGTACCTAGGCATTCTGAAATTGACATCATTGTGCTTATATTTCAAGTCACATTTCTTGCATGTTTCCGGTACATCTTGTCCTTTTCCCCGATTCATTGAATGTATCCACCCTACATATTTATATTCATCATTAACGGCGAATCAATTCATCGATGAGAGACAGGCGTTCACAGTCTGAATTCAACTTTACGTTCAATAACTCAAATATAAGGTGCAAGAGACACGAAATTGTAATTATGAAATTTTTAATAAGCAGGAGCAAAATCTAAATGATATAATGCGAAAATAAACAGGTTTGTCCCGCTTGAAGCATATTTTCAATTTCTTGCATTGACATTAACACGTAAAATCATGTTTTATTACATTCTTCGGTTAATTTCAATGCGTGTAAAATGTTGTGAAAATTTTCATTATCATTATATTGAATATAAGTAACTTTTGCCTGTTTCACTTCCGCGAGCCAAATTTATAACATCACGAACACAAGGGCGGAAACAATTACAATGTTAGGTACCAAACAAACACAAACTGCCCTTGCTCGCATTTAGCACGTAAGATTCGTAATACATTACAGAGGTAATAATGATTCTTTATATGGTGCTGATATGCTCACAGAGGAGTAAGGGGCGCTAACGAACCTGGTTAACGCCTGATACATACTCGCGTGTCTATGATAACGGGCGCTGGATTACAGAGACTATGACTATATATATATATGTGTACTTTGTAGGCTCTTTGACTTATTGTTAGGGTGATATAGGTTCCATTGCTGTAAACGGTTGTATGGCATAATAGCAAGTAACAAAAGAAGCTTTAAATTTTAATAATACTGGAAATTAAATATGTATTACTTTATTATTGTCTTAATGAATGTTCAGTTAAACTGGTGCAGTCTGCCTTTAGTCACTTTTGTAAATAGGATACTTGAAGTACCTACTTACAACTCTCGATTAAGTACGTGTAACGTAATGTGAGGTATCTAATTGTTTTTTCTTTCTTTTCAGAATAAAGCCGGAACTAAAGAGTGACCAAAGAAAACTTACAATGACGGTAGTGACGAACCCCGCCCGGACGGGCTCCGACGATGAGATCGAATCGGGCCGCGACAGCGCGGCCGGCGATAGCTCCTGCCTCGAGTCTGAGAACGAAAACGCTCGCCTGTACGATGATGAGAAACAAAGCGACATTGTGTTCGTCGCCGGCATCGCCGGTGACACATGGCGCTATCCGGGACACCGCCGTGTCCTCGCCGCCACTAGCCCCGTCTTCGCAGCACTGCTTGCCTGCAAAACAGACGTCATCGTAGTCGATTACATCGATCGCCGCGGTTTTGAGCAGCTCCTACGCTACCACTATTGCGAACCTACGCAGCTTAACTCGGTAGCCACGGCTCGATGCGCTCTCGATGCTGCTTACAAGTTCCTCTGTCCACCGCTCGCCGAGAGGTGCGCTCGACGCCTCGACGAAATGCTGGATGCCGGTGTCGCTCTCGAGATATTAAGGGACTTACGCTACCTCTGCGCGCGTCTGCCCGGTGCGGCTTCCGCTCCTCCTCTGCCGGCCCTCACCGACGACGCTGCCGCACGTTCTCTCGCACAGTGCTCGCGTTGGTGCGATTCCTTAGCCCACAACGCTCTGCTAGTACTCGACGACAACGCCAACGCGGCTTTAACCGACGAGCGTCTCGAGGAACTAACGTACGAGGATCTCGCTTTGATAGTGAAGCGGGACACGCTTCGCGTGTCGAACGAGTTAGTCCTGGCCGAGGCGCTCTCCCGATGGGCTACGGCGGCCTGCAAACGTACCAAACGCGAACTGATGCCCAGTAACAAGCGGGCAGCGCTGGGCGAACTGGCTTATTGTCCGCGATACCTGCTGCTGTCCGGTGAAGAGTTGGATCGAGCTCTCGCGTTGGAGCTGTTGGAGCCCATGGAGCGGGCTTTGGTGTTGGCACGTGCTCGCAAGCTGTCGGCACCGGTGCCGGTGGGTGCGGAGCAGGAGGGGCTGCTGAGGCGCTGGGCGCGACCGAGACCAACAGAACCGGCCGCTCTGCCCGTACACCTCAGCCCACGCTCCAAGCCGGAGCCCGAAGAGCCTCAGCCGAGCAAGCTGTGCGCGCGCCGCCCCAAGCGACCCAAACAACCGAGCTTCGCGCCTGAGGAGAAACGCAAGAAGCGCGGCTGCTGCGCCTGCTTCGGCGAGGGTCTTCTAAGGGCATTTATTTGCCTCTTCGATTAATGTATGGGAAATTAAAATGAATGTGACGTTGCGTTATCGATCGTGCAGATGGTGTGGACCGAAGTGAACTAGGTGTTACGGGTGACATTTTCTTCAATCTTAACGAGACTTAACTACCTAAACATAGTTCACGTACCTATTACGGAAAGTTATTAAAATGATAGCATAATGAGATGCATTGAGTCAATATAATATATATTTATGATAGTTAATGCGAAAAGACTTCATCGAAGGACTCGCGTCTCTTTTTGTATTTTTTTACGAATTGGAATAATCTTAATTCGTAGTAAAAGTTTATGAACTCCTTTACCATATAATTTAGAAACGGAGGAGTTATCAGCTGCATCATGAGAGTTGTTTTTTATGAATCTTATGATTTTTAGGTCGTAGTGCAATGCTAGGTCACCAGTTGGCAACTGAAAGTTGTTTGTTTTGTCATATATGTAGTTGAGTCGATAACGTAGACCCGAACAAATAGGCGCAATTGTTTAACGAAAATGTTAATGTCGGTGTGGCGGCCCAGCCGCCGTAGATCTTTATGTACTTATGTGGTAGAACTTTTGTGTATTTTAATGTTGTGATATCTATCTGTTACCTAAATCAATCTTACTATAATTATTTTTATGTTACAAAATTATATTGTGTTAGGTGCTTACATATCTCATTGTAAAACAATTTGCATTTAAGACCCTATTGGAATGAATTGACGATAATGGTGCACAAACACTATTGCCTAGTTATGTAAGTACGTTGTTTTCGTTAGCTTATTTTAAATTAATTTTGTTGCATTTATCAACAAATTATGCATGTAAGTTATGAAGCTTTTAAAAAGTACCTCTGAATTGTTTAGTATTGAATTGTAATTAGGAGATTACTTCCATAATTTAATTATGATTAATGTGCTCCCTAGTCATTTTTAGGCACACGTATAATTTAAGTATAGAAATTATTATTTCGATAAAAATACATATACTCGTAGTTGCGGATAGAAATAATAGCTTAAGTGAGATAGAAGGCCCTTAGTTCTCTCCGCAACTTACAGTATTTGCCAATTTCGGCGCTTATACTGCCTTTTACAAAAAGTGTTCTTATATTTAAGAATCTTACTTTTGAATTTTTTTTATTAGTATTTTTTTAGATTGTGCCATAGTCAATACAAGTCTGTTCGCGGTAGTAAGCTGGGAGGTACACTACCGTGCATCATGATACGCGAGGAGTTTTGGTCTTGATAGTACTTATACAATTTTGATGAATAATTAATACTTATTTGTACTGAGGGAACCTTGCAGTACAGTTTAATTCGGGCGTCGCACCCGTGTTATTACGCGAATTGCTAATTTGCGAATTAGCTGTAACATCCTGTGTGCGCGTTACTATAAACTAAATTTAGCTATTTTCAGTCTCATAGGCTAATCAATTTTATATTTTCCATATAAAGTCCAACATGGCACTTTTATGTCATTAACGCTATACGAGTGTAGATAATTTGTAAACATTTTTCGAAATAGAATAATTAACATTATTATAATCTTATTTTTCTACATTAGACTAAATTTTGAAGAGAACAAGGCTTAGCTCCCTATTTAGACTTTTTAAATTACATGTAGGAATTTTCAACCCGATCTAGAAATTCGATTGTCCGTTTTGCTTGCGATCTACAGGGTTTCCTGAATTAGTAAATCTACATTTTCCATGGATTGTGACGTTTTAAACGAATATTAAATTGCTGCAAATTAAATGTATTTAGCTAATAAGTTTTCCTTCTGCTCTATAGAGACTAGAATTATGTGTACTTTCACTCTTCTGTTTCATCTGTACATACACGTGTACTACATCTATGACGTGTAATATCGAAACATATTTAATATTTGTAACCACGGGAAGCCCGTGTGGGTATCTGTGGATAGCTGTTTAGGTGTTTGTAAACGTAGCAAGAATTACCTTTATTCCATGCTGTCAAAACACTAATCAGTACAGAATTTAAGAATACTAAAGAATTTTTTTCGTATTGTAATGAGTTTTACTCGTGTAACTATAGATAAAATTATGAATATTATACAGGAAGCAAAAGAACTACAGTATTTCTGTGCTGGTTAGTGACCTTACATGTACCATAAAGAATTGACTTGTTTCGATCCTTTTACTGTATACTTAAATTTAAAAAAAAAATGTGTTCAGCTAAGAGCTGTAAATGTATTGACTCCTCCTGAGACAAAATATATAACGTTCAGTCTATTTTGTTGTATCTTTTAACCCTCAAGGTGTTATTTATAAAGTACTAGCTTCTGCCCGCGACTTCGTCCGCCTTAAATTCGTTTATTGCGGATAAGGGCATTTTTCCGGGATAAAAAGTAGCCTATGTCCTTCCCCGGGATTCAAACTATCTCCATACGAAATTTCATCCAAATCGGTTTAGCGGTTTAAGCGTGAAGAGGTAACAGACAGACAGACAGACAGACAGACAGACACACTTTCGCATTTATAATATTAGTATGGATAGCAGCCGCCCGCGACTTCATCCGCCTTAGATTATTTTATCTAGGATAAAAGGTATTCTTCCGGGATAAAAAGTAGCTTATGTCTTTCCCCAAAACTCGATATTTTACTAATTTAAATGTGAAGCATATTACCAAGATTTCAAGTTCCTAGCGTAAAAAATATTTACTGTCCAAACAAATTTTCATCCCCTTTTTGGTCCCTAAAAGGGATGAAATTTTACATACATTATAGCCTATGTCATGTCCTATTCTGATATATAAGGTACATAACTGGAAAGTTTCAAAAAAAATCGTCCAGTAGTTTTTGAGATTAAGTGGAACGTACATACATACTTTCACGTTTATAATATAGTAAGGATATGAAAGTACACGAGCACGCATGACACCTCATGGTATTTCGATGCTGAGCCCTATGGTCATATGCAATTTCAAGCCAAATACATGCAACCCCAAGCGCTAATTATTCTATGCAAGCAAATTACCGATATATTTTACCAAACACTTAAAAAAATAAGAAACTTGGGCAAAAGAAAATTGGTATCAAATTAGCATATTCCACACGTTTCATGAGGTACGATCAAACAGCATAGAGCACACATCGACTGTTATTCTGTAATTTTAGCGTTTAATTGATTTTGGCATCTAAATTACTAAGACATACACGATTTCTATTTTCAAAAGTATTAGAGAGTTTGCTATTAATGATAATGTCAAACAATTGAACTCTAAACTTCACTGTACCTAGAGTCAAATGCAAAAATATGTATCGATTTAATCCTCTCGTAAATATGCTATTCACGTAAGCATGCGCGTAATATGATAATCACCTCAATCTTCCGTATCTTCTGATACAACTCTTCTAAATTATTTTGAACTGAGCTCAACGTCTGTCATTGTTGCATAGCTATAGCGTTGTTTTGAAATTCTAGAAAGGAATTAACTGTGTCTATAAGATCAAAACATACATCACCCTTTCAATTTCCTTTATCAAAAATAGGACATAATGAGGCAGTAATTATAATGTCAAACAATTGAACTCTTAACTTTACTAGGTTTGAGAACGATGAAGTATGGAACTAACAGGGGCTATCTCAGAGCTGAACAGCTCCTGCTCAGCTTCCTCCTCGGTCAAACCCGGTTTAAGGTTGGTCTTCTTCCACTTGATACTGTTCAGTTCGTTCATCACCTCTATCTTCTGTATCTTCTGATACAACTCTTCTAAGGTATTGTAGGCTGAGCTCAATGTCTCTCGCATAGCTACAACGTTGTTCTGAAAATCTAGCATTGAATTAATTTTGGCATCAATTTTTTCGAACTTCTCGAAGATGTCTTGTCTCGAGCGATCGGTCTCGTCAAGCTCTTTAGAGATTAATGTAGAGATTTTGCTGTGAATTTTGTTAAACTTCTGGTCTATTGGATTTATTTCAGGGTTACTTATCTTTTTGTTTTCTCCCGTATCGGTAGTGTTGTGAAACCCTTGCTTGTAACAGGGCTTGCGGGGTAAGTAGCAAGTTTTGTGAGATGGCATTCTAAAATATTGAAAGTTATCACCTAGGATTTTGAAAAACTACTTTAATTTTTTACTTTTTGGCGATTGTCGTAATGTTTATATTTTTTTATTCATATCACGTTGACTTTATCCGTCACGGTCTTAACACGGGTTTATGAACTGTCAAAATAGAATGTGACACAGAATTTTATAATTTCTGATGTACAAAGAGGATCTTTGCTTTTGCATTTATTTGATCTTGCATTTATTTGTTTTCCCGCCATTCTAAAAATGTTTTTCGCTGGGACAAGCAGAAAATGCATTTTACATAAATACGTAACACTTTCTCAAACATCCAAGGAAATGTCGTACGTATCTTCGCGATAACAGGATGCGAAACACTGCATTTTCTACTACTCATTGAAAATTTTTCAGTTCTAATTTGAAATTGAGGGGATCATAATAAAATTTCATACAACATTGATGGCCTCGGCCGGCAATACGATCGTCTTTTGTGGCAGTATTTCTTTTTACCTCATTAAGTATCTATTTGGTATCTATAGCACACTGCCAACTAAAAACAATGTTTGTGAATGTAGGTATATTTACGACCGGTTTAGCTCAGCGGGAGTAACGTTGCTTGCGAAGCTGAAGAAGAATAAAAGATGATTAAGGCACTGGTGCATCCAAAGATATAGATCATGTGTTATTAAAAGAGACACATATATATACTCGTATTAATAGTTCATCGCTGGCTGTTGACACTGCCGGCGAGAACTCTCTCTCTACTAGTTTGTCGCAGCGATATAAGAGCGATCCGATTAAAGTAGCTCAGCGGTACTCGCTCAAGGATGCTCGCTTGGTGGTTAGAACACACACTGTGACCAGCGGTGATTTTACAGCGTTATCAAGCGAGTGGTGCGAGTAACCAGCCCGTCGCACTCGCTTATAGCCGAGCGATTAAACTAATCTATTAGAGAGCTACACACTCGCTTCTCGCTGCTCGCTAACTCGTTTCTAGTGTCTAGCTTTAATCGCTTCTCGCTCATCGTCGGCGGTGGGATCAGTGCCTAAAACCGAACATGACATCCATATCTAAAGACCCTTCAATAAAGCTAAAACTACAATCCGCATGTTCCAAGTATGAATAGTTTTGAAGGGATTTCTTACTCGTATCAATCAAGCTCCAAATGGTACCTAACCTAAAAAGTCAACCTTATTATCTTGTATTGTATCGCATCTCGCTAGGTCTTCATTTCAAATCCATACTAATATTATAAATGTGAAAGTGTGTCTGTCTGTCTGTGTGTCTATCAGTCTGTCTGTCTGTTACCTTAACCGCTGAACCGATTGGAATGAAATTAGGTATGGAGATAGTTTGAGTCCAGGGAAAGGACATAGGCTACTTTTTATCCTGTAAAATACCCTTATCCGTGATAAACGAATTTAAGGCGGCCGAAGTCGCGGGCAGAAGCTAGTAGTATATAATCACTACGATATCGTTATATACAATATCAGAGAAGGAACTCCTTTAGAAAAACAATACCAAGAGGCAAGGTGGCAGTAGGCATTTCTATGAAATGGACACGAAAAACCATTAAAATCACAGCACATTTAATACAATTCCGTGAACAGATTACACTATAAAAGTCTCGGTTGTCTGTTTATTCACTCAGGATCAGAACCTCCCCAAAGAGCTACTTACTATGCCTACTCTCAATTTAAAGCGTTTAAACAAAGGTTTAAAGAGTCATAAAGTGCAGGAACAGTAACAATACACCCCAGCTGTACATTAACAACAAAGAAACTAAAAAACGAAGCGGGCACGTATATCTAATTGGCTTAGTACATTAATGTATGTACAATACCTATATCTGAACAAAAGCTATCTTAGGTTCATTAGTGGACTCTATTATAGAAGCTTAGTTATTTCAATCACACAGCCTCCATCTGCTGACGTTAGTTGTAAATACGACATAGCTGACAGGTTACTCCATCTAGCAGCTATAGTGGAAAATAACTAGAGGTCAACTTACTGTACTATGTTACGTTTACGTTGTTTGCTACTCACGTAGGCAAAGCTTCAAGTGGTTATCAGGAATTCTGATAGATGGCGTTGGTGGTATACACTGAGCGGAATAAACTGGTGTAAATTAATATGACGTGGGAGGTGGGGTAGGGGTGTAAACAGAGACTAGTATTCTATTCTTATGCAATATCATATAATGTAATATAGTAATTAATGCAATCGGCCAAGTATTTTATACTAGTATATGCAGTTATAATTTTGTTAGCGAGGAGTATGTTTGTTACATTGCACAGATAAAACATTTTTTTGATTTGTATATAGCGTAACAATTTTACTGAATAATTGAATATCCATGTAGGGATTGTACCTACCTAAGTCTTTAAGTGGCCGTCAGGCTAGATTCTTGAAAATCATAGCAATTAATTACATAATAATTGTATTGCCTGGCTTATCATCCCTATTTTACCTATGTACCTACCTACCTAATAATGAAAAGGGTGGATGAACGCTGCAGGTGAGGTGGGAGCACAGACTAATAAGAGATACTAGGTGGGGGTTCGTAGGTTTAGGTACCTAACTAACTAACTAAGATGTCTGAATATCACAATCTCAAACGAATGAGGTATTGACGTCCACTGGCCAAAAGCCTCCCCCAAGGATCACTCTGATGACCTCCCGCGACCTTCACAAGCTCGTCAGTCCACTGTGTAGCCTCCCACAATACGACACGCTGCATCTTTCGATTGGTGGTAGCCGAGGACCTTTCTGCCCACCGGTTGTTCGGTTCTACGACCGATGCCCCACCCACTGCAATTTGCAGTTTTGCTAATCATTGGGTAAGTGTAACTGTCGCAAAGCTCGACACTCTATACCTACCTAGTTGGCACTACAGCCTTAATTAATACCAATAGAGGTGACAAACAGTGTCAATTATTGGAATAGGCTGTCAAAGATTCGAATTGTGCGTCACGGTTATTTTATTACGCGTGCCTTCTACAAGGGTGAATGTATACGGAAAACATGACGCATAAGACACGTCATCGCGTATACGCAGCGTACAGAGGGGCTACTCTGAAATTCGATATTCGAAGTTCGTATCGCGCCATCTCGCTCACTCAAACACAGTTTAACATGAGAGCGAGACGGATGGCGCCATACGAACTTCGAATATCGAATTTCAGGGTAGCCCCACAGTTTAGGTGTGGTAAGAATGCGTTGCGAATGTTGCGATTACGGTGCATCAGTGTATTTTGGGCAGTGGTGTGGTCGTTGCTTTGTTGCGTGAGGGGTCCGTAGGCTTATTAAGCTTACCTAAGATAATAATGATATTCGTCATTATCTCAGCCAAGTGATGCTGGTCAAGGTATCTCCCAAAGATCTCCCTGTTGACCGCTCTGGGCTACCCGTATCCAACGACCTCAGACGGTCACAAGATCATCAGTTCACCCTGTAAACGACTACACCAGGACACGCTGGGTATTCCGATTCGTGGTCGCCAATCAGTAGTAATCAGTTCTAGTTCTATCATAAATAATGGCTGTTTCACCATCAGGCATGCAAAAGTGGTAAAGTAACCATTTTTTGTGTAGTTACTTCAAATGTTGTTGTTATGTTTTGTACTTTGTTTATCATTGTTATTATGTAATCTTCTTTTTACGTTTTAAAATATTACAATTTATATAGAATCCACAATTCAGAGCTGCGTGCACGAGCATATATGATGAGCTGGGCATTATTTTTTGCTTCATTATTACCTGACACTGACAGTTGACAGGACTGGATGGTCGCTGTCGGCTGCGTTCATCCATAATGCTCGTGCATGCAGCTCTCCGTGGCCCCACATATGGTCTCACCGGAAGATCAGCGCTGGCTCCCGAGCCAGCATTATGCTGAGGTGGGACCATTTCAGGGCATTTTTTTTTGTCATTTGTTTATGTTTTTTGTCCATTCGTCAGAATAAATTTATTATCTTTATTTTCTTTCTTTCTATCACTGAGGTGTCCCTTGTCACTGCCACTTCAGTTTGGAAAATCATCCACATAGTACTTTGTTATATATTGAAATCTTCGGGCTGTCAGTTAATTTGGTTTACATACGAATTTCAATATATTATGACAGTATGAAGAGAAAAATTGCATTATCTGCGTCTGAATAAAATTTTCATAGATGCCACTTTTAATGACACTCGTGGTGGTGGCGTGTTGACAGGATTATAATATAATGGGGCGCATTTATAAACCTCGTAGCTTATTTTTCAACAATAAGTAGGGTATTTTGAATTACTTTTGGAAATTGGTGTCTTTGTCAAATCAAATCCTAGTCTATTTACAACACTTGTAGCGAATCCGAAGTTAAGACCTAGAGATCCTACAAAGTTAATAGGGCCAAGATGTAAAAGTGCGCTGTATAAGAATAATTGTTATATAATGTCTATTAAGACTTATAATCACCTACCAGTACATATTAAAACTATTTCTGACATAAAAGAATTTAAGCGGACATTATACTCATGACTAATAGGTAATAAATTTTATAGTATTAGGGATTATTTTAATTTTGACACGAATAAATAGATGATGCTACATTATAATTGTTAGGAGTTGTGTGTAGATGAAGTAATTATTAATAATTTAATTATTTCATTTTGTATTATTGGACAAAATAATAATGAGGAATCCTTTTGAACTGTATTAGTTATTATTAATAATTGTACTAACTTATTTATTCAAATGTTTAATTACTAGTGCTATTAAGACGTAATTTTTGGATGCCGTAATAGGGCTAAATGTGTGATCCCTTTAAATGTTTTGTAAGACCTGAGGGGTTACTCCGAAACACGAAAAACGAAGTTCGTATGGCGCCATCCCCCTCACACAACTACAACTTAACAGGAGAGCGAGGGAGATGGCACATTACGAACTTCGAATTTCGAGTTTCGGAGTAACCCCTCAGCTGTTAACCACATTTAATGCAAATAAAGAACTTACTTACTTACTACTTACTTACTTAAATGTATCACGGTAAGCCGAGTTGAAACATAGGTCAACATTATTTTCGATTAATTATAATCATAATCATAATCCTATGTGTCCTAATGACAGTCTTTTTTTTAACTGACTCCCAAAAAGGAGGTTCTCAATTCGTCGGAATGTTTTTTTGTACAGTCAACTACAAAGAGAAAAGTTGATAGGAATGTACCTATCAACTTTTTCAGCTTATTCCATTGCAATACAGTCCAAAACTGGTGACATATCTTTGTGGTAGACAGACTGTAACAGTGAGTAATTTGCAAATAAAATAGAATACATTGAATCCTTTAATACTAAGGCAGCCAAAAACAGTTTTATCGTTCGTTACGGTTTCTTGATTTACACAAATGTATTGCAAATTTGCAACATTTTTACCTGCCGCGAAACAGGTGCATAAAATGTGATTAAACATGTATATCGAGGTATGCATACAAAAATTGCATACCTACTTGCAACAAGCAACGTAGAATATTTAAAAATAATTAGTAGTAAGCAACACATGCAACAATACGACAGACCCAAAGAATGTCAATCGGTAACTATTCAAAATCTAAAACCACTCGATAAAAACAATAATCCTTGTTCCGAAGCACAAAGGGTCGGCAAGACACCGACCGTCTGGTTTTTTTTTCATCCTATTGTCGGAGGCGACAATAGAGCAGGTTGGCACTGTATTATTTTGGGATAAATTTATTTTTGATGAAGTGCAAAAGTCGGGGTAGTCTTTTGACAGTTTTTCTGTAAAATTCGAACACAATGTGTGGACGATCGCCTGTGAAAGGCACACATGGGCTCAATATGCCTTTGTGCGCGGTGACTCTAATGAACGTTGGTGTGAGAACACTCCGCAAATGTCATCTACGCATTATTTTTTGTATCCTTTTCTGAAACGTAGTATGAGTAATTTGTGTGCTACTGATATATTTCTCACGGTTTGTTTAAACGGGTTGTTATATCCCAATCCTAATTCTTCTTAATAATCCATACTAATTTTATAAATGTGAAAGTGTGTCTTGTCTGTCTGTCTGTTACCTCTTCACGCTTAAACCGGTGAACCGATTGGAATTAAATTTGGTATGGAGATTAGTTAGAGTCTAGGTTCCCCTACACATACATGGACATAGGCTACTTTTTGTCCCTGAAAAATACCCTTATTCGCGATAAATTAATTTAAGGCGGACGAAGTCGCGGGCAGAAGCTAGTATTATATGCGTGAAAGTTTGTGCCGATGTATGTATTTAGATATGTAAGTTTATCTTAATTTTAAAAACTACTGGACGGATTTAAAGGAAACTTTCCTGTAATGTTGTTTGGACATCAGAATAACACATCCATACTAATATTATAAATGCGAAAGTGTGTCTGTCTGTCTGTCCGTCTCTCTGTTACCTCTTCACGCTTAAACCGCTGAATCGATTGTAAAGAAATTAGGTATGGAGATACTTTGAGTTCTGGGGAAGGACATAGGCTTTTTATCCCGGAAAATTACCCTTATCCGCGATAAACGAATTTAAGGCGGACGACGTCGCGGGCAGGTGCTAGTAGGCCATAATTTGCATCTCTACGAACACGAAGTTGCGGGCAACACCTAGTATCATATATTTTCGTTACCCCTTTACTATACATATCATCTATGCAGATATAATAGTTAAGTACTACGTACCAACATTTATATAAACCGAATGTAATGGTTGACTGGTAGAGACTAACTTCTTGGCATTCAGTTCACCATTTGTCCAATACAATTTAAATAAATAAATAAAGAATTGTATCAACAACAATAGTCTCCTCGCCGAACAAAACACAAAGAAACCAGAAAAAATCGTACTTCAGTATTTAATATATATAGTATATGGGCAAAATAATGTCAAGTACAGGTGTAATAGTTAAATCCTATTACTTTTGTATATAAATATGTATAAATGTTACTAGTATTTTACTCACCCCTTCGCCCGCGTTACCAAGATTCCCCATTCAATATTCCACCCTCATTTAACCCCCTTAAGGGATGATTTGCGGGATAAAAACTATTCTATGTCCTTTGTAGAGTCTCAAACTATCTCAATTGCAAAGTTCTTCTAAATTGGTTCAGCGGTTTAAGTATGAAGAGGTGACATTCGCATTTATAATATTAATATGGATAGGATTTGGATAGGATAGTCAGTGTAGATTGGTCTTTTAGAAACGTCCGTGGACTTAGTTACTTTTCAAGTAGATAGGTTTTTCCTCAAGAAACATAAAATCGCGCGATTAATATAATAGGACCTACAATCTACTTTATTGATAAAAAAACCGGCCAAATGCGAGTTGAACTCGCGCACCGAGCGTTGCGTTCAAAATATACGCTAAAAATTTTTAAATAAAAAAAAACCGACTTCAAAATAAACTAAAAAGAAATAAATAATCTTTTATGTACGGTACGGATCACATTTGTATCACCTTTTGAAGTCGGTGCCAAACCATTCATTTATTACTACTAAGAACCGCGGCGGCGAGCCTTTAGTTATTATCTACCTACATATATATTTAGTCATAGTAATTCGTATTTTTGTTGAATAAAGAACTTTATTTACTTCAGGTTTGGAACCGACTTCAAAAGGTGATTCAAATGTGATCCGTACCGTACATAAAAGGTAATTTATGGCTTTCTAGTTTATTTTGAAGTCGGTTCTTTTTATATTAAAAAAAATATTTTTTGGTTTTTAGTGATGGATTTTAGTAGTGATATAAAGTATCTTTTAGAGCCCAGAATGGGAAGATTGAGGAGGCACTTTGCACGCATCTCGAGTTTTTGGAAGTAAGAAGTGTAAAAGTTGGTTAGTTCATTGTACCTTCCATCATCAGCTCAGCATGAAATGATGACAACCAGAGGAAAAGAACTGATAACTTTAGAAAAATATATACAAAACATTGTTAGTGCCTATAATATTTAAGGGTTTCTCTCGATTTCCCTGGTATTCCATCATCTAATCCTGACTTGGTGCTAAGGAGACTACTTCACGGACACACTAAAAAGAATATGACTAACAGTCTTAACGTATCTACGTATAATAGATGATTTTTTTATGAATTATCCTCTAACTCTTAACTATTAAAGAGTTGTACCTTCCGTCATCAGCTCAGTATGATTACATGATGACTACCATATGCAAATACTTAAATAGCTTCAGAAAATATATGAAAAACGTTATAAGTGCCTATAAAATTTGAGGATTGCCCTCTATTTCCCTGGGATCCCATCTTTAGATCCCAACTTCGTGGCAGTGGGACCACCTAGGGAATATATCCTTTCAAATAAAAAAATAATTTTTAAAATCGGTCCTCAATTGGCGGAGTAATCGGTAAACATACATAAAAAAAAATACAAACTATCGAACATATAACCTCCTCCTTTTTTGGAAGTCGGTTAAAAATGGTCGTATCTATAAAACTCCCGTGTTAGCAGAGTCCTTACTTCTAAAGCAAAATGTACGCGGTATGGGGCATTTTATATTGGTCATTGACAAAGACAGACAGACATAAAAAAAATAGATTTTCAGATTTATTTCGTGGGTTGTTCTATATATAAGAGCTACTTCATGTCAAATTTCAAGTTTCCGGCACAACTGGAAGTAGAGGTAACCCTTAGGTTTCCTTGGACGGCAACTTGTATGGAAACACTTTTTTTAATGACTGTATCTTTGGATTGCGTGGACTTAGAAGCTTGATTTTTATACAGCTTCAAGGGACCACAGACATAAGTATTTGATGATAATTTCTACTTGATACCTCCACGCGTTTCTGAGAAAAAGGGTCTTGACAGACAGGTGGACAACAAAGTGGTCCTACATATCAGGGTTAATATTTTTCCTTTTGGGGTTCCCTTAAAAACATTAAAAGATAGATACAAGACATAATTAGCATTCGAATTTATCGTACAAGTGATTAGTATTTATTACACTCTGTTACGAGTGCCTACATCAGACTTGATTTGTTTCAGCTTCAAACCTCGATATCGTTCAGCAGTAATGGCTGTAATTTAATTTACCGATAGGAATCTTAATGTGCTTCAATACAAATTAAACGTATCCACCTAGATACGATGGTAGCGGAGTATAGATACCACTCGAGCACTTTCGGAACTCCCACTCGAGACCCCATTGTCACCGGGTATTATAATGTATTATACGATACCGGGAACATCTCAGGTAACCAATGTTATAATTAGGGCCCCACTTGAGACCGTATTCAACTGTAGAGCATGGTTTATTGCATGCTATTCAATAGCAAACTCATTCGGTACACTTCTCGCCTTTTCATATCTAAGCGCCACCGATAGTAAACTATTGACATTTTTTATGTGCTAACGTAAGTTTGTAGTATTTCGTTGGAAACAGGTCTGTGGTGCTCGACACGTCACAGGTACCTTTTTTTGCCAGTTTAGAAAAAAGGGGCCTTTCCCAAACACAATGTCTTGTTATTTAAAAGAGAGAAATAAAAAAAGTCAGACTCTGTAGGAGGCATGCTGCGTGATATGATAAACGGTTAGTTTTCCTCATCGTGTGTTTCTAGATTATATACTTAATAATTTAGCGTGTTATTAACGTCTTCTAAGACCTTAGATATTGCCATTCATGGAAACGTATCACTTGACAGCTTGGATACAGTGATACCATTTTTAGGATCCCGTATTTTTTAGGGTTATAAATTTTATTACTATATAATGTTATACTGCTGGATACTAGTTACTATTAATATCAGCTGCCTTATAAGGTTTCCGTTTTTTCCTTTGAGGAACGGACTCAAAAGGAATAAACGGAATCGTTGTCCGCTTGTCCGTCTGTCAAGACTCTTTTTCTCAAGAACGCGTGGGAGGTATCAAGCTGAAATTAGTATAAAATACTCAAATTTGCAATGCCGTCAATAGATACAGCCATTAAAAAGGTGTTTTCATACAAATTTATGTGGAATGAAAACCTATAAAGTCTGCCAGTTGTCCTACAAACTTGAAATTTGGTGTGAAGGTATTTAGCTAGCTTAATTTTTTGATGTCTGTCTGTCTATGTTAGGATCCAATATAAAATGACCCCACAGTCCCCACACATACCTTTTGCTTAGGAGTAGGGCTCTGCTAACACTGGATTTTCATAAATACTTACAGCCGTTTACATACCGTATATTTTGACACCTCGATTCCCGTAAAAGACGAACTGTTTACATCCCTACAAAATTGTACGGATACGGAACCCTCGGTGCGCGAGTCCGTTTCGAAATTAGAACGAAATTAGCCAAATTGACTCTACCATCAACTCGAAAGTGTGTAATAGTGTGCAATAGACTGTATATATGTGCACATGCACATATATACAATCTCGACATGATGTTGTACTCGTATATTGTACGTAAATACCGACATATGTAATAATTACAATTATAGGCACATACGGCATCTTAGTTTTTGGAATGACACACATTTGTATTAGAGGTTGCATTATACTAGTTAAAGTATGATTAATGATTATTTATACGACTGCATCTTCTGCATCTGATATTTTCCAGAAGATTGGACTGTATGCTTGTTTGTCGTTTGGCATTATGCGTTTGGAACAACTGTTTCAGCGAAAACTGTTAAAGGAAAAATATTTGTAACAGTAAGGAAAACAACAGGTGACCAGTTTGTGGTCAAAACTACACGATGTACCTTCATTACCTATCAATATTTCAATACATAGGTACATATTACATACCTATTGCGTACCTTCCTTATTTGCTATTAAGAATAAAATATTTGATTCATGACTAGACGATGAATGGCTTACCTACATTAAAAAGCAGGCAAGTAAGAGGTTAATCGGAAAATGGCAGTTATTCGGAGATGCCTCTCTCCTTATTCATAAACTACAATTGTATCTAACAAATTATCTAGTACGTGGATACTTATAGGTGTGCTGTATGTGAAACCGCAAAAGTGGAATGACGCCATCCAGCATGCGCTCCATAACTCCTTGGCCCGAAAAATAATCATGGTAATGGGATCCATCGACGCGCTTATCAAAAGGTTTCGGTGGTTCGTTAAGGCGGGGACGTAAAAATTAGACTTCGACTTATTATGTCGAATATTCAGTTTTGTGTATTATTATATTACTGGGTCACAATGGCTTGTTTCAATTTAACCCCTCGCCAAATAATTAACTATTTAGGTAGTGCAGTAGTGTCGTCATCATCATCATCAGTAATGTACCTACCCTACATACAAAATGACATCTATAATAGGTAACAGCGTTAAACTTCTATCACAATCATGGTATGTAAATGATTTATTCCAAAACATAAAGCAGTAAGTATGAGATAATTTGACGCGATCGTTCGCCCTGTCGTGCCTACCAAACATTCCGAGATAGTAATTCGACACCACTTTGCCATAGAGTAAGAAAAATGTAAATAATGCCGGCGGTGCAGGCCGGGCCGGCCGGCTTTTTGTCCGGCTGGTGATCGGTTTTATTGGCGTCGGTGCTCCACGT
The DNA here is from genome assembly GCA_905404275.2 of Hedya salicella. NCBI lineage: Eukaryota > Metazoa > Arthropoda > Insecta > Lepidoptera > Tortricidae > Hedya > Hedya salicella. The sequence continues at coordinate 16,162,823 of FR990106.1, forward strand.
ACAACCATAAAAACGCTCTTTTATTTTTTATTGATACTACATTGTCCGATACTAGGCCTCGAGATTAAAACGAGTTGATGTGACTCATAAAAACAGCCCAAACTTAGATACTCGCACGGGAATGCAGGAATTTAATCGTAAATTGAAATACGTCATTAAAGGGCGTCTTTTTTTAAGGGGTTGCATTGTTTAGGATGTAACGGAGTCCGGGCTTTGGTGCGGGTGTTCGTTTTCAGTGGACGTGTCGCCGGCGGACACAATGGCGGCGGCCGCAGCGGCGCCGGCGCTATTACCTCACAATCACTGCAACCAGACCGAGAAACGTCTATTTCGAGATAAACGGACACAATTTGTGCATGAGTAGGAGCGGACTTTTTGTTTCTTGATTGCGGGAGTAATTTTTCCGGAGATAAATCCGCCGGTGTCGCGGGCTAGGCTGCCCGGACAATGGACGACGTTAATTCCGTCGCCGTAAAAGCTCTAATTGGTCGTTTTTCTCGGCGAGGACGGTTCGCTGGCGCGCGAGCAAAAAGTGGAGCCGTCGCGGAATGCGTCCGGTTGAATAACCAGCCGTCTGCACCGACATTACTATAACTATAAACAAAGCCTGTTGCGTAAAAATACGTTATCCCGAGCACCATATCGTCTTGATTTATTTTCCGTGCCACTGTGCGCTCCGAGTGTATTTACGTTGCTGGCTCGTTTATTTTTTTCTCGGATTATCGGAGCTGCGCCAAGAATGTCGAAATCATTCAGGCCAGTAAGTGGGCAGAGGAATTCGCCATTCATATTATCTACCTACCGGAGCTGTTTGAGTAATACCTAAGTCGCCTTTGATTTTCTTTCCTATACGTTCAAAATTTATGTGTATTTGTAACTTACTTATACGGTAATCTAATACTGACTCGTTAAAATCAAATCGAAATGGTAAAGTTTGGTTTTAGTTGGAAGTATTTAAAATTTTAATTCATTATTGGCCCTTTGTAGAACAATAGGTTCTGTAGACCACTTCCTTCTTGTAACTATTGACCTATCGAGAAATGAAGTCAGTTCATGTTTTATTTATAACAATTCATACTTTATTAAATACTACTACATAATAAATATTTTTTCCCCTCACTAGCTCGGAAAGCCGTCTTTTATCCTTCAAGACAAGTGGATGAAAACGAATTTTATCCACTAGTAGGGAAAGTAATTTGAACTTGGAGCATGTTTAAGTAGCTTTTGACAGATAACAAAACGTAAAACGCTCATAATAATGGTTCGTTCGATATTAATTATCATTGAAGAAATGCTTTAAGAATTTAATATAAATTGCTATTTAGTTTCATTTAATGATTTTAAGTCATAAACTTTGAAATTCCATAAGAAACATTATTTTTGTATAATGATATTGAATATAATTCTGAACATATAAGTTGAGTCGATGCAATTACAAAACGCATCGTCAGAAATGTCAACATTGACAACAAAATTCTACTTAAAAACTTTTACTACACAGGTAGGTACTTATAAAAACTTTTATAACTAAATAACTTGACTACTTTATATAGTACTATATTTATCGACTATCGACCCTAATCATTTTCTTAAATATCCAAGAACTATGAGTATAAGTATGTGAAAATATTTAAATACATATTTAATTTAAACTAGAACCCGCCCGCAACTTCGTTCGCGGAGGAGAAAAAGTCATAACCCCTCTTTTTTTCTTCAGCATAGTCGGGTAAAAAGTATTCTATAACCATCTGGAGGTACCCAGCTACCCGTGTACCAAAAATAGTTAAAATCCGTTTAGCCGATTTGGCGTGATGAAGCCACAACGACACATACAAACATACAAAAAATGCAAAAATATATTTTAGATAGTCCGTTACAATATTTTTTTGAAAATATTTTCAACTAGAGAGTGCCCGCAATTTCGTTTGCGGTAGAGAAAAAAGTCATAACCCTCTTTTTTACTTCAGCGTAGTCGGGTAAAAAGTATCCTATAGCATACCATTTGGAGATATCCAACTACCCCTGTACCAAAAATAGTTGAAATCTGTTCAGCCGTCTTGACGTGATGAGTCCACAACGTTTCGTTTTAGTGACCTCCAAATAGTCCGTTACAATCATTTTTTTGAACATATCTTCAATGTACAGCCATTTCATTTTTACAACTTTGCAATAGTATAG